>QTSX02006541.1:0-211993 GCA_014839935.2 Entomophthora muscae | reverse complement strand
AGTTTCTGCAACCTTTGTCCAAAGGTTATGATAGGCTATTGGAGCTAGCATGTACAAACCCAGTAGGTCAGCCTCAGGGTTATCATAAGATTGGTCCAGTCCTATATCATCAAGGTTGCTTGTGGGTACCTGAAGGCACTATTTGGGATGAAATCATGGAGGCTAATCATACCTGTCCAACAGCTGGTCATCCAGGGAAAAACAAAACAGTGGAACTTATCCACCGCCAGTTTTCCTGGAAAGGTTTGACTGTGCAGGTAGCCGCTTTTGTTTGAGATTGCCTGGTATGTGTTTGATCCAAGGCCAGTTGGAATAAGACTACTGGTTTACTGGTCCCACTTCAGCCTGCTGTGGGTCCTTGGACGTCTGTATAGGTGGATTCCATTGGCAAGCTTCCCAATTCCAATGGGTTTAACGCAATCATGATAGTAGTTGATTGTTTCACAAAGATGGCACACTTTGTACCTTGCTCAACCATGATTACTTCAGTGGAAACTGCTAGGTTATTTGTGAATAAAATCTTCTCTCTACATGGCATCCCAATGGAGATTGTAAATGACCGGGGCCTTCAATTTATTGCTCAGTTCTGGGAAGCTTTTACTGGAATCCTTAGTATCAAATTGTGCCGCTCTACTGCTTTTCACCCCCAGTCTGATGGAAAAACAGAGAGGGTAAACCAAAGTTTGGAGGTCTACCTATGCTGCTACACCAATGCGCAACAAGATGACTGGTGTGATAATCTACCCATGGCAGAATTCACATATAATAACGCCCCACACACGTCAACTCAAGTATCGCCATTGTATGCCAATGTGGGCTACAATCCTTCTTCCAACATGGGCCCTTGTTTGGTTAGCAACGTGGAAGCTGCAACTGATCAAGTTGCTGAACTGAAGCAGGTCCATCAGGAGCTCCAAGTTACTCTCGCCGCTGCTGTGACAACTTACAAGGAATACACAGATTGCAAGCGCCAGGAAGGTCCAACTTACAGGCCAGGTGATCTAGTCATGGTCAATGCTTGCAATATGAAACTTAAAGTTCCATGTCCTAAATTGGGTCCCAAGCGAGTTGGTCCCTTCAAGGTAGAACATCAGATTGATCCCTCTGCCTATTGGCTGGATTTACCTCCTACTTTCAAGATTTTCCACACCTTCCATTAATGTGTCCTTACTCCCTTCAAAGGAACAGAGACCCCCTCTTCCCAACCAATTCTTGTGAAAGGAGAACCAGAGTACAAGTTAAATTGTATTATAGCTTTCTGCAAAAATTGTTGCCGTTTGGAATATTTGGTATCTTGGAAAGGTTATACTGATTCTGAAAACTCCTGGGTTCCCCACTACAATTGTTCAAATTCCTCTGATCTGATCCATGAGTTCTACAAGCGCAACCCCACTGCTATTGGTCACCCTGAACTTACCCTTGCCACAATGAAACTCCCACCTGCCCTTAAGAATTTCTCTTTATCCCATCTTCCAGATGGTGGTATTGTGCCCAGGGCTAAAGCAGAGGGTAATGTCACGGTAGGTTCCATAATGCCGGGTATTGTCTGTCCAAGTAAGAAGGCACAGAAGGCCGTAAAATTTATATCAAAGTTGACTGAGTTAACAGATTTAAACCAGATGGTCAATTGAAAATGGGTCACGGCTGCTCCAGTATGCCAGCTGAAACCAGCTCCCCCTTGTAAACTGACATTGATAAATCAATGTAATATGAGGGTCACCCAATATAAGCTCATTAATTGGCATGGTTGTCAGAAACTGGTCATACAAGGGTTCTTTGTAGCCTGGACTAGATACTTACTTGTAGATGCCAAAGGAATAGGAGATCAAGACTCAGGTGGTATTGCTTAGTCAATTTTTCTGATATATATTGAATGATTTTCCCTGTTTCAACTCTAAGAGTTGAGTCCTTCTAAATTTACTCAATAAAAATCAATTATCCCAAGTTCTAATTTTAAATTTTAAAAATGCATCCTGTGCTTGGGTTGTTGCGGTATATCCTGTACAATCTGATTCTGAACAGAATCATTTCAGGAAGATGGGGCCCAGCATCTGGAACTTTGTTGTTGGCGCCGCAAAATGTTAATTTCATGCCAGCCAATTTTGTAGCTCCTCCCCCCATTCTGGAAAATGAAAATTGTGTCACTTCTCAATGCTCAGAATTCTACGCTGAAGATGCATTGATGCTTTCCCAGGTCATTTATCTTGGTTTACTCTGGTTATAATTAATTGTTCTACTTAATCCTAGAGTTTCAATTGGAAATTTCACAAAAAGATATTTAAAGCCGCATTAGTGGTTAATCATCAATTCTATTTGTATTTGTGTGGTAATTCCCCATCATTTAGAAACGGCTTCATATTATCCAGTGATTTCCATCACACTGGGTGACCTCATGGCTAAAATGGCTGGTTTTAGATGCCATTTCTGATAAGGGACTCAGGTTAGCAGCTGCCTGTGCGTGATGGGCAAACAGGGCCATGCTTGAGGACGCAGGAGAAAGAACACACTCCTGTGTGGCACTTGCAGAGGGGCCTGTGGGTTGGGAGTGGCCATAGACACAGGCTTCACCATTAAGAGACCCAGTGTAGCCCTGCATAATTTTGTCAAGGCCAGAGAGCAGCTTGTTGACTTGGTTGTTGTTGAAAGAAGACATAGTAAAAATTTTATTATAATTTTAAACTCAAGAAGAGGAATGTATATTTTAGTCAATTTTATTGTTATATATGTGAATTTTGTGAATATTACAATCTAAATTTTAGCCAACCTAAAATGGAATAGGGTGATTTTTAAGAATGCCCATGATTCCTAAAAGAATTTGCACAAATCCACTCTAGATTCTTTGGCATCCTTTTTGAGACACCCATAAATTATATTTATTTCAAATTCATTGCAATAATGATTTGAAACTTGGTTCTTGGATTTGACAATCCCGCAATTTCAGATTTGTTAATTTTCACATGATGTCTATGATTTGTTTGATATACAGGAAATCTCAAATTGTACATAAGAATCCTGCATTTCTGATTCATGTATTCTGCATTTGTTTGCTGAGTTTTGTCTTTTGTTAGTTGAGTTATCAGCTCAAGAGATTCAAAATTTTCCAATTTAAATAAACCAAAAAAGTCAAATTAAATGGTTGATTTTATTAAATATTTTAATTTTCACTCAGCTGAGTTGCCCGCAAAAGTGATTCAAAATGTGGACCAAGGATTTGACAATCCCGCATTTTTACATTCAGGTTCTGAATTTACAGTATTAGCTATTATAAACCATACATATATAATAGCTAATTACTAAATAAATACCATGGATATTAGAACTAAACTAAAATAAACTAAAGATATAAGAAATATAAAAGTTTACTGATAATATGGATTAAACATTTTTTTGACACTGCCCCCTCTATAGCTAGAATGTGCTCAAGCCTTTTATCCTTAAGATAGTAAGCAAGGATCACCTTGCAGATATTCTTGTATTTTAAAAAGCATTTGTTGAAACAGCAGTCTTGACCTGCCAGCAAGGTTCTAAGTAAGCTGGTTTGTGACCCGCAATCTGACTATCCAGTCACTTGAAACCAAACTAGGAAATCAACTCAAATTTACAAATCCAACAACATGAACAGATGATGATCCCTTATGGTGGATACCTAGTTTTGGCGCTTGGCTCATTACCAGGATCAGGCCACCCCCTTCATTATCCTACTGCGTGATCAACACAATCATATTTCTGTTATCCATGACTCACACTAACTATATAATCACTATCTCTCAATAAAGAATATTATCTAGTTTCTAAACATTTCCCCCCTTGTAACTCTGCTAAAACAGCACAGTTACAACATTGGTAGCAGAAGTAGGGTTTTCATCCTAATTTACCCCTCAAAATTCTGCCTGTTTCCTGTACTTGCTGCGGCCAACAAATCCTTGATAGAATTATGTCTGGCCTCCCACTAGACTGGTTACTGTACACACCTGGTACCAAAATATCCAACAGCTTCATTATATACCAGAACATGTCAATCCCACTCTCTGCCTTCAACGCCTTATTGGCACAAGGACTCTTCCAAGAACCTGCTGCTTCCCCTCAAGAAACAGACAAAAGCATTATGCCAGTCACGTAGCCCAGATACTTCAAAGTGCCACCGTGAAACTATTTGCTGGAGCCAACAGCAACAACGTCGCTGCATGGATCTAGTCATCCCAAAGCAAGTTGGCCCAAATGGAATGCCCATAACGCTTTTGGATTGCAGAAATCTCCATCTGAATCACTTACAGTGCTTGTACCTGGTGCAACAAGTGGCATGAGGATTGCACCAAGAAGGACTGGGTTATCTTCAAACAGGACTTCCTGGCAAAGTTTGTGCTGAAGTATACCACACTCATTATCATATGCCAAGTGAAGAATCTTGCCCAAACAGGCACAGTAAAGAATCTCACCCAGGCATATGATAAAACCCAACTATGTGCCCCCTCAGATATGGCTTTTGACACCCCAGCTACTCATCTCATGTACTACAACACTCTCAAGTTGCATGTGATGAGGCACATCAATCTGGACCAGGTGACTAACTTGCAGAGCCTGTACTTTAAATTCAGAACCTGAACGTAAAAATGCAGGATTGTCAAATCCTTGGTCCAAATTTCAAATCACTTTTGCGGGATGGCCTTTTTTAATTAAATTGATTTTTGAGTATTTATTTGAATATTTGAAAATGTGGGAACTTATAGACACTTTGCAAACTTCAATTCAAACTTAATATTTTCTATGGAAAAAATGAATTAACTGGAATCAGATTTGAAGCGTTCAAATCCATCAGCCATTTTCATTAAGTTTACTATGTTTTTTGAAATTGCGGGATTGTCAAATCCAAGAACCAAATTTCAAATCACTTTTGAATGCCACTAGTAAACTCAGATATTAATTGCAAGAACTAGAATCCAAATTTAATGTACACTAAGCACACTAGGAAACACCAACCCAAATAAAAAAGCTCCACTCTGCATAAAATCAAATGAAAAATTCAATCTCAATAACCATAATTAGACATAAAAAGTGATTAAACTTTAAAATCATCCAAACCTGGAAAGTATACAATATTATTCACTTCAAATCACAGATATAGAAACTCTGCTACTATTCAAGGCTAAATCAAAAGAAAACAACTACCCACACCTAAACCAATAACTCCAAATAAATACATATTTAATCTCAAATATATTTTTTATTTTATTTTTATGGACTGTCAATTGCATTCCCAACCCGCTCCTGCACCAGCCTGCGGGGCAGCCTGTCCACAAGGGCGTCCCAGAGGATCCAAGAACAGACTCAAACCCCAACTTGAGGGGAGTCATGCCAATACACAGGCCTCCCAAGGTGTCAGTGCCAGCCAACCACCTCCCGCATCCCAAGCCAGAACTACCAGCTTGAATCCCAGGCAGAAGCCACTTTCAAGGCCTGCTACCAAAGTCACCTACACCAGGATCACCAGGAACACTGAGGTTACTTACACCTTCATTGTTTACCCAGTTGCCACCCGGCCCTGCACTCTTGATCCAAGAGTTGCTACTTCCTGCCCCTGTGTCTTTGACACCACCTACAAGCCATTGGCCACCACTGAGGAACCATCTGCACCTATTGTGTATTCAACCATTGATGGCTCCACTGCAAGCAAGCGTGATCCCAACTTCTACACAAAGGTCCCTGTCCCCTGTGTTGAGCCTGGTAGCCAGGATGCTGTGGTACCTGCCAAGGGCTGGCGTTGATTGACAGATAGTGAGTGTGAAGCTCTCCTCAACTGCTTGAATGGGGGAATGGCAGTTTGGGATATTGCATCACAATTTGGTGTCATGGCCAGATACATTGCCAACATCAACACCAAGTATGGCAACACTGGGAAAATTGCCAAATACACCAAGACTAAGCGGCAGCCCAAACTCCTTCAGCCCGTTCATATTGATGCAATCAAGTAGTGGGTAGCCAAGGATTGCCACCTGGACACACTTGCTGTCCAATCAATGCTTGCCACAGAGTTTGGGCTTTCTGTTTCTAAAACCCTTGTTTACAAATCAATGGTTGATTTGGGCTTCTTGTGGAAGGTGCTTGGAGTTTCTCCATACAATAGGAACAGTGAAAAGACCATCAAGGACTGACACATTTATGCCGAGACATATCTGGCACTAAAAAAGACTGGGAATGACCTGTTCTTCTATATTAATGAATCATTGTTTTCCTCCTCACTCAGGTCTAGGCATGGGTGGGTTGAGAAGGAGTCCAAGGATGGTGTAGCCCATTGTGCAGTTGTTTGTTCCCAGACCTATTCCATGGTCACGCTTCTTGGTCCTTGCGGGTTGGACCAGTATCAGATGATTAAAGGCTCCCATAACAGCAGGACCTTTCTCAATTTTCTCTGAGCTGTCAAGGAGTACCTTCAGATAAATTACAGTGGCACAACCAACGTTGTTGTGCTTGATAATGTTGGGCTCCACAAAGTGGATCTGGTTGCGTCTGAATTCCCCCCATCAACAAAAACAGCCATTCTGCCAGCCACTGCCTTGCAGACTGTCCAATGTGACTCCTCTTCCTTCTGCCTTATTCTTCATTTCTGAATCCAATTGAGGAGGTGTTTGATTGGATCAAGAATAAGGTGAAACAAGGCCTCCCTCAGGACACTGAGGATCTCTACAACATTCTTGAGATCAGCCAATTTGCAATGCCACCCAATGTGGTGGCAGCTTTCTATGAGCACTCTGAATCCTTCCTCCCAAAAGCCCTGGCCTCCAAACCAATCAGATAAATGGGTGCTCCAGGTTTTGTTTAGTTTTAATTTTATTTAGTTTGTTTTTATTAGGACTCAACAATTATTATTTATATATAATAATGTGATATTTGATTGTATTATAGGCATATAAGAATATGTAGAAAAGGTAAGTAAAATTAATTATACTAGGTAAGATGGAAATATTTTTATTTTAATGCACTGAATATTATTATTGGCTTTTGCGCTAACAAATGAATAAATTAAAAAAAGATAGAAAAAATAGTTTATTTAAATAATTGTGAATCATTTTGGTACTTTGGCTTTTCTAAGCCACAAATTGGACCTTGCAGGTCATCATCTGATCCTTGTTATTTCAGTGCCACTATAGCCACACAACATGACCACCAATGATTTTTATGTATTGCTTACTAATTAGTAATTATGACACAGGTCAAGTATATTGAATATGTTTATCAAATCATATTACAAGGGAAAGGTAATTCAAGTTCTAAACAATCACTTGTTTAGCATATAAGTGGAGCAGGCCACATGATGTGGATAAATTTAATTCTTGTTGTTTTTTATGTAATAAATGGACCCGTACTTGACAAGTAGTAAATAAAAACATTTTAAATTCTTTTTTTATTTGATGTATTGGCAATTATAACTAAAGTCTTTTAATATACTTAGATATATTAATATTATAATTTACATACTAAAATTTAAAATTTAAATTAAAATATTAATTATAAATCTTAAAAGTTAAATATTTAAGTTTAAATAATCAAAATATAACAATTTTATTAAATTGTGATTTATTCAATATCAAAATATTTGATATTAAATATGTCAATATTAAAGATTTTAACAGTGAATATTTTAATATTTAAAATAAAAGAAAATAAAAAAATAAAATAAAAATCTTAAGTTTCAAGGGAAAATGATTTATTAGGGGAATGTGAATTGCAAGAGGAATGTGTTTATTCCAGGGAATTATACCCCAAAATTAAATTTTCAGCTAATGCATCTAATTGGGACCACATACTCTTCTGTATGTGATGGATGACTCTGGTGCCAATTGCTAGAGGGGTGGCGCTCAACACCCCGGTGGTGGCCAACTGTCTTATAAAAGGCAAACAGGTGAGGGAATCCACTAGCAGGTTTTTTTTGGGGGGGCATGTAGTACCCGTATAGAGTTGCCAATGCAAATGAATCATAGAGGACATGCTCAACTGTCCTGTATCCCTGTGGTGTTATCTGGCAGTCTAGGGCCATGCGGCATATGTTGATCTGTATAGGTACATCTTCTAATTTTTTCACATTGGCTTTCAGTATGCAATGGAGCAGGATTCCCAGGTACACTGCAACGTGGATCCTTTGCAAGGTATATTTTTCTGAGAACATGCACAGTTTTTTGAACGTTTGTACTAACCTATTGATATAGGACGTTTGGTTGACCTTGAAGAGGGTTCTGGGGGCGCTAACTTGTATCAGCCCCCCAGGCCTCGGCAAACAATATCAATAAAGGCTTAAAATTATTCACGAGGACTGCATCCCCAACTTTGTTTGATAGAGCTTTAAAAATTTCATTAAAAATTGCAGATTTTAAATATTCATTTCCAATTTGAAAATCAGTTTTAATTAATTTTTTTTTATTCATTGATATTTGTGAAGGGGAACCTTTGAACACTTTCATATATGTATTCATCAAAGTTCAGTTTTATATCCCTGCAAATTTCATTCATTTCTTTGATTTTGATTGTTGCTTCTAGTTCATAGGCTTCCCTTATCCATGGCAACCACCCCGCGGGAGGTTGATAATCCCTATCTTGAGCTTCACTATTAAAAAATTATTCATATTCTGTTGAACTATTTTATTTATTTGATTTTTATTTATTTGTTTTATAGGGGCCACTAGTGACTGGTAGTCCCCATAAAACCAACTTGGCGTAAAAGCCGCCACTTCTGCAACCTCTTCCCCATCCCTGGTGATGACTAAAATAAATATAAGTTAAACATAAAAAAAACTTACTGATTGTTTCCCCTGTGGCCCCCTCAGCCAGAGGCGCCATATTGGCAAACTTCATGAGTGTTGGATGCTCTTCATTAATTTTCTTAGGCTTAATTTTTCTTATTCTTCTTGCAACTTGTGTTTCTTCTTGATTTTCATTTGATAAAGCTTCTGTATTTCTTGATGCACTTCTGCTTCTTGCTTGTGTTTCATTTTCATCTGTTTCCATTTGGTCAGTTTCCTCTTTGTTGGTGTTAATTTCCTTCTGAATTTCTATTCCTTCAATTAGTTTTATCTTCTTATTGTTTTCTTTGGCCCCCTGCCAGAACTCCCATGAATTGTAGGCTGTGTTGTTGAATTCAAGACTTGATAAAATAGTTCCCTGTAGATTAAGTAATTTTTTATTCTTTTCATCTATAATATTTCCCAACTTATCCAGGGCATCTTCTTTTGACTGTATCAATGGCTGGCCCTCATTACCCAGCTTCCCTGTCACTATTTCCCTGATATTTCTTTCTATCTCAACAACCTTTTGAAGGTGTGCTTCTAATTTATTGATTAAGTTATAGATTGTTGAAATATTGTTCAAATTCCATCAAAAAACTGATTTTTATAGTACTACATTCAGCGCATACATATTTTTCATCATCATTAATAAATTAAAGACAATAAACGTAAATATTGCATTAGAATATTGCAATTAGACGTCAACTCTTGATATTTTGATATTATGTGCATAACTCAATGTATTTTGTTTAATAAAATCTATTGTAAACGTGGCCTTTTCAATTATAATTTAATGAAATTGACTGTGTTTATATTAGGGCCATTAACGCTTAGTACAAATATTAATACATAGTGCATTTTACAGCCTGTATATTTACCTATTGGTAATAATTCTATAAACTTTTTAGTTGGATTTTGCAAGGTAATAATAATGTAATGTGTTAACAAATTACTGTTTATTGTCATTAATTGCCACAGCATAGAAAATCAGCCAATTAATGACAATAAACAGTAATCTATTAACACATTATATTATTACCTTGCAATTCTGACTGAAAATTTTATAGAATTATTACCAATAGGTGAATATGCAGGCTGTAAAATGCACTATGTATCAATATTTGTACTAAGTGTTAATGGCCCTAATATAAACACAATCCATTTCATTAAATTATAATTGAAAAGGCCACGTTTACAATAGATTTTATTAAACAAAATACATTGAGTTATGCACATAATATCAAAATATCAAGAGTTGACGTCTAATTGCAATATTTTAATGTAATATTTACGTTTATTGTCTTTAATTTATTAATGATGATAAAAAATATGTATGCTTATAACTTTAAGTTATTCATAAAATGCACAACATTGTATTAATTATGAGAAATATTGATAATGTAAAAAGAAAATATTATTAATTATTAATTGAAAGAGAGATATCAATTTTAATAAGTTGTCACAAAGAAAAGATTTATTTACTAATCAAAGGACGGGAAGGGGAGGGAATGGGCGGAATGAACATTGCCTTCATCTGTGCCTGTGAAAGAGGCAGCATCAGAGATAGTGGGGAGGGAATGGGTGGTGGTTTAGGAGTCAGGGTTGGAAGACAGGGTTTGTTGACTGGGAAGGGGCAGTAAGAGCTGATTTCTTCAATTGCTCAAATTCTTCTTCTATCACATATGCTGGCTTGACAAAAGGGACAGACTGGCGTGGGGGGAGATGGGGGTCCTTTTTGGACTTATCAATATCACTTGCATAGAAGATGATGAGATCAAATAAGTCCTGGACGGACGCAGAAGGGAAAAGCTCATACCCCTTATCAATTTGGGTGCATAGTTTGTTGTAGGTGACAGGCTTTAGGCGCCTGAGGGCAGAACTAAAATTGTAGAGACATACATCTGCAAGATGCATGTTGGCATAGTTGATGGGGTAGGACCAGCAGGTATGCCCCACAGCCCTGATTTCTTGGGTAGCCCATTCCCGCTGCTCCATCTCCGCACTCAGTACAACTGTGTGCATGGTGTTTTGTGTGGCCCACTCCTTCAGCATGGCCTTGAGCTCCATCTGGTAGGCATACCCATCTGCTGTGTTTGATATTGCTGAGTAATAATTGACGCCCAATGGGAAAACTGCCAATAAAACCCCAACAAACCAATACAGTATTGGGCTGTGCTTGTACACGTCAGATTGGATACACTTCTCTCCAAAATCTTGGATACTTGCAGATATCTTAGCATACAACAGAAAGATGATGTTATTACAGGCCCTCATTGCCCTTCCTTTGATAAAATTAATTATAGTTGAATTGTAGGGGTCAGTTTCCACCAAAATGGGGCCACTGAGAACTTGATTGGACAAGATTCTAGCAGCAACCACAACTCTGTGCATCCAAAAATTAAATGTTCTTTTGTTGGTGAAGATGCTGTGGAGTCCCAACTGGAGATGTACCTGGACCAGGGACATCTGCGGGTCACGTTCTATAATGGCCATCATAAGGGGATGGGCTGTGTTACTTTCAGTCAAAGTACGGGCGCCAGTTGGGGTCTTCTTGGTAGGAGGGCCACAGTTGGCGTGGGCTTGCAGGGTTGCAGCCACAGTAGACTTTGCAAACTCCATTGTGGCCACAATTTCCCCAAGGGACATAAGCTTCCCTCGCTTTTCAACCATTTTGAGAACAATCTCCAGAGTGATTAGTTTTCTTCTGCGTCTTGCAAGCTGATTGGCTGGGGGAGGGATGTGTTCATCACAGGAACTGGTCAATGCCATCTGATTGGCTGTTTTGGGGTCCTGGACTCTCTAGGTGACCCCATGGCTAAAATGGCTGGTTCTGGATGCCATTGTTGATATGGGATTTAGGTTGGCAGCTGCCTGTGCATGATGGGCAAATAGGGCCATGCTTGAGGACACAGGAGAAAGAACAGACTCCTGGGTAGTGCTTGCAGAGGGGCCTGCGGATTGGGAGTGGCTATAGACAGAGGCTTCACCATTAAGAGACCCAGTATAGCCCTGCATAATTTTGTCAAGGCCAGAGAACAGCTTGTTGACTTGGTTGTTGTTGAAAGAAGACATAGTAAAAATTTTATTATAATTTTAAACTCAAGAAGAGGAATGTATATTTTAGTCAATTTTATTGTTATATATGTGAATTTTGTGAATATTACAATCTAAATTTTAGCCAACCTAAAATGGAATAGGGTGATTTTTGAGAATGCCCATGATTCCTAAAAGAAGTAGCAAAAATCCACTCTATATCCTTTAGCATCCTTTTTGAGACACCCATAAATTATATTTATTTCAAATTCCTTGCAATTATGATTTGAAACTTGGTTCTTGGATTTGACAATCCCACAATTTCATATTTGTTAAGTTTTACATGATGTCTATGATTTGTTTGATATACAGGAAATCTCAAATTATACATAAGAATCCTGCATTTCTGATTCATGTATCCCGCATTTGTTTGCTGAGTTTTGTCTTTTGTTAGTTGAGTTATCTGCTCAAGAGATTTGAAATTTGCAAATTTACATAAACCAAAAAAAGTCAAATTAAATGGTTAATTTTATTAAATATTTTAAATTTTCACTCAGCTGAGTTGCCCGCAAAAGTGATTCAAAATGTGGACCAAGGATTTGACAATCCCGCATTTTTACGTCCAGGTTCTGAATTTACAGTATTGCAAAGCAGAGAAAGCAGAGCAAATGTCCAACGCCCTTCACAAAGCACAGGCAGGGAAGAGAGAGCGCCCCAAAGACTCTCACCCAGTATGACATTCCAGCCGCCTGCCTTCTGGGAACAACAACAGCAACAACTCAAACCATAAACCCACAGGTTTAAATTGACACAGAAACAGAAACAATGGGCAGTCAAATTGTACCAATTTCTGATTCACTGCAACACAAGACAATCATGACAAGGAAAAAGCCCAGGGATAGCACTAAGCAAGCCAAGCTCTCCCTGCACAACTCTTGACTTGCCCAACACTGAATACCAACCCAAGGACGTGGATCAATGCCCAATGATCCAGGTGCCCTTGGAGGACCCAGTACTCTACACTATTGCCAGACATCCCAATAAATTGATGTCCTGTTCTTTTTGTTTTTGCAGTTACACTGGTTCAGCACTCCTGGACTCAAGCGCAGACCAAACCCTTGTCAATAGTATCTTTGTGGACAAGTTCAAGCTAGCCACTAATCCTTTGCATATTAAGAACATGGTTTTAGCTGATGAACATCACAATGCTGTGACACAGGAGATTGCCCCTTCTTTTCATGCTTGAGAACCTGCACTCCATCATCCAGGGACCTGTCATTGATTTTCTCAAGTTTGACATTGTGCTTGGAATGGACTGGTTGTGACAGAACAACCCTCATGTAGACTGGGCAACCTCAGTATTGACCATCAAACGTGAAGGCGTCAATCACCAGATCTACTCTGACTCTGTGGACCAACTCTTACAGGATCACATCTTTATACGCATCACAGAGACCCTGGAAAAAAGGAGAACCTCAAAGAAATTGACTGGGACTCCTGCCAGTATAAGATCATACACTTCAAGGATCACCAGGATACCTCCACGCCTCAGGACTGCAAAATTGTGGCCCGCCATCCAGAAATCTTCAAGGAAGTGCTACCCGGGCTGCCCCCTGAGAAACACATCCAACACTCCATCCAACTCAAAGGGGCTGTCCCCAAGGCACAACCTATCTACAGTCTGACCCCAAACAAAGACAAAACCCTAACACTTACCTCAATGAAGCATTGGAGAAAGGTCTTTTCTGCCCTTCACAGTCCCCCTTTGGTGCTGTTGTATTCTTTGTGGCAAAGAAAGATGATAACCTTTGACTATTTACAGATTACTGAGCCCTAAATGAGGTTACCATCAAGAATTTTCATCAACTTCTATTCATTGACAGCCTCTTTGATGCCTTGGGTGGTTCCACACTCTTCTCCAAGATTGATCTGACAGCAGGCTACAACCAGATTTGTATCAAGAAGGAAGACATCCCCAAAACAGCCTTCTGCACTAAATACAGCTCCTAAAAATGTGTGGTGCTCAACTTTGGCATGACAAACACCCCGTCAACTTTTGTGACCTTCAAGAACAAGGTGTTTGCCCCTCAGATAGGCAAGCACATCTTAGTCTACCTGGACAACATCATCATCTACAGCCCCTTGATGAAACAGCACCACAAGGACCTAGAGGCAGTCTTTGCTACCCTGGCACAACACAAACTGTTGATCAAGCCCTCCAAGTGCCAGTTCTTCTGCAAACAATTACCCTTCCTGGGACACATAGTCTCAAAGGATGGCATCAAACCCAACATTTAAAAGATACAAGCCATTTTCAAAATGCCACCTCTAAAGGACAAGTCTGAACTTTGCACATTCCTGGGGATGATTACCTACGTGCAATAATTCATCCCCAACTGTGATGTTCTGACTGCACCCCTGTCCGCCATAACTGGTACCAAATCCAAATTTGTATGGACCCCCCAATGTGACCTTTTCTTCAGATGTCTTAAGAAGAAACTCACAACCACGCCCATCCTACAATATCCCAAACGTGATGGGGAGTACCAAATGGAAACAGAAGCCTTGGATGCATCCATTGGGGGAGTACTACAAATCAAGAATAATGATGGTGACTTCCTACCTGTAGCCTACAAGCCGCGCAAACTAACAGACAGCAAGTGTTGCTATCCCATACATGACAAAGAGCTGAAGGCAATTGTACATTGCCTTGTCAAGTGGCGCTTCTACCTGGAAAAACAGGAATAATTCACTACGTTAACTCATCATAAATCCCTGATATACTTCAAAGCACAGGCAAACATTTCCTGCCAACAAGCACATTGGATGGAACTCATAGAAAGATTCAATATAATCATCCAGTACAAACCAGGACCTGAACTTGCCATGACAGATGCACTCTTGCGCTTATATGTTAGAGCCACAGGGGGCAAGAATGGGCTAGACCCAGATTTACCCCTCCTGGTACTCCAAACTAAAGACTAATGCTTCCCCCTGGCACCACTGACATCACAAAAGAA
This sequence comes from Entomophthora muscae, assembly GCA_014839935.2. NCBI lineage: Eukaryota > Fungi > Entomophthoromycota > Entomophthoromycetes > Entomophthorales > Entomophthoraceae > Entomophthora > Entomophthora muscae. Next base: position 197,166 of record QTSX02006541.1, on the reverse strand, counting down.
ACGGTCATTAAAAATAACACCTCTTTGCAGACATATATGGGACATTACATTACAAAATGACTGATGGAACTACCATCCCATAAATTCCTACACACTAAAAAGTTGAAAGCATCCTATGCTACCACAGAGACCCAGGACATACCAAGAGCCGCAACCTTTACAAATTTCTCAAACATAAAGCGTGATGATCAACTCTCTATCAGGATGTCCAAGAAGTTCTCAACCAATGTGAAGTGTGTGAAAAGTTTTCAAAAAGCAATACCTTGCCTAAGTCTGTATTGCCTATTTGTTCACAACTGCCCTTCAAGGTATGGGCCCTCAACATTGTGGGACCAATTCTAGGGAAACACAACAACAAGAAGTACATCATCACTGTTATCAACTTTTCCACTTGCTGACCATTGGCACAAGCAGAGAAAATCTATACAGGCAACAATTTCTGATAATTTATAGGCAAAGAAATCATCAGAAAGTTTGGAAAGACAGAACTCCTGATAAAAGACAGTGGCAAGGAATTGACCTTCAAAAATACCAATGTATACCTCACCAAGAATGGGATCCAGCACACAGTGACAACACCTTATCATCCTCAGCCAATGGGCGTGTGGAGTAGTTGAATGGTAGATTAGTGCAAGCCCTGGACAAGCTCACTGCTGGGAGACCTGAGGACTGGTACAAGCAGCTACCAACTGCACTACTTGTATGTTAGACCCAAGTGAACAGATCCACCAGGAAAAGCCCCTTTGAGCTTGTCTATAGCACACAGCCCAGTATCATCCAAGCGCTCTCAGGACCAAAGCTGGAAATTAACAGTGAAGTTCTACCTTGCTCAGACCCTCAAATCATACAGACCAATAGCAATCAATTATAAAAAGAAGAAAGATGCCTGCAGAAGACCTTTGTCCCTATCCAGAACAGACACAAGGTTGCTGACAAGGTCTGGGTAATGAATAATGTTAAGAGCAAGCTAAAGCCAGAGAAGGTGGGTCCTGCCATCATTCTAAAGGTAAAAGAAAACAACACATACCTTGTGCAAGGACTCAGAAAGCACAAACAAGATAAAGTTCTTCATCATGATTGCCTGAGACCCTATAAAGCAAGACAAAAACAACGGGAGAATGTCCTACCTGCCACTGAGCAACAGCTAGTCTAATACGGCGCCCAGGCTTTCAACAACCTCTCTGACAACCTACCCTCAGAGGAGTTTGACCTTCAGCCAGGGGGGTGTCAAAAAGCAGGCTCAATCTGTCAGCAAGGTTCTGAGTAAGCAGGTTTGTGACCCGCAATCCAACTATCCAGTCACTTGAAGACAAACTAGGAAGTTGACTCAAATTTCCAAATTCAATAACATGAACAGATGATGATCCCTTATGATGGATACCTATTTTTGGCGCTTGGCTCATAACCAGGATGAGGCCACCCCCTTCACCATCCTACTGTCTGATCAACACAACTATATTCCTGTTATCCATGAATCACACTAACTATATAATCACTATCTCTCAATAAAGAATATTATCTGGTTTCCAAACATTTTCCCATTTGTAACTCTTCTAAAACAGCACAGTTACAACACATTTTTATGTTTGGTTATGTTGTCTTTATTTTTATGTCTGTCTTTAACAGGCAGGCAGATAAGGCATGTTGGGTTTTAAGATACACTATGATTATGTTGAACTTGGGCTTCTTTACCCTGACTATTTTGGTAAAATTGGTAATATCACACTTTAAGAGAAGAGGTGGTCTTGATTAATCTGTCTTTCACCTTATTAAAGTAGGTACAACTTATTGAATTACTGCATTTTTGGATACAGCGTGCTCCTTGAAAGGCCCTAACCCTTTGAGTTTTGATATACTCAAAAAAGAAGCATTTTCTTTTTGGTTGGCTGTGATGGATTTTGTGTACTTGGGCACAGTCAAAGGGCACAAAAGGGAAGCCTAACAGTATTATTGGGTTTGCACTAAGCCAGAGCTTAGTCTTCAGGGATAAATAAGGAATTTACCTTAAGGCCCTGGTTATAAAGTTACACCTCCCTTTTAGGCATCTCCTCCAATTCCTGTCAAATGCTTGTGATTTTCTACCAAATTCTGGTTGTATATTAATCCAAAAGGTTACTGAAAAAGCCCAAAAAAAGCTATCAATTTAATATTTTGGAATTACTCTGAAGATGCCCCCACCTAACCTACCCAAGAGACACCTCTGGTTAAATATCATGTGCAAGAGCAGCCAGGAGCAGTGATAATTGCATTCAAAGCATATTCCTGATTTTAGTTGATTCAATTTTCCCTTTGACTATGTTCATTCAAAAAAATTTAAAGATCCTCCTGCCTCAATAAATGCATTCATATCTGCTCATATCATTGTTTGATTGGTTTTATGATATTTGATCTACCACCCCAATCCCATATCAACCCTTAAATTAATGCAAGAGTTGTAAAAGACCTTGTTTCATCATTCTCTACTCTAATAAAGCTCAAAAAAAATTTAGTCTAATCTGGACATTTGCTTTTTTCTGATGCTTTTGGTGTTCAATTGGTTCCTTCCCCCCTTTGGCCCCCCAGGAATTGTTGGCAACAACCTTTTGGTTGTTGATGAAACTGCAATTTTTATTGTTTTTTAGAGCTTGGTTTTGTTCCCTTCTAACCTACACCCCAATTCTCACACTTTTAATGATAATTATCAGAAATCTCCTCTAGACAAGACTAGGGAGATGAGGCCAAAGTATAACAATAAACACAAAAAGAAAGTTCCAATAGAACTTAATTTTATTGGGTGAATCAAAATTACTCTTATATGGCAAATGCTTACCAAAAAACAGTAAAAAGACAGATAGATCACTGGCCACTCTCATGAGTGGGTTGAGGATCACTCATGCCATCAGTTGGAATGTAAATGAGTCTTTTAACCAATTTGGAGTGAACCCCATTTTAAGTAGAGAAAGTGAACTGAGGGATTTTGCACTCAAAATGCATCTCTGTCAAAGGCAAAATTTATATTACATAAATATTGGGATTCATTACATTTCCTCCTCTATATTAGACTTTGGGAGGTGCAATTGCAGAGAAACTTGGCGTGAACTCAGGCAAAAGGGCGTCTAATAGACAACTTTTTGACAGTGTACTTGGCACCCTGTTTGAAGGTCACTTCCAGAGGGCCAGTCTACAGGGAGTCCAACTTGTGAGCTCTTCTTCATAATTGATGTTGATAGTATAGGACTAGGTCTCTGACTTGGAATTCTGGAAGAGGAGCACAGCCATTGTTGCTTGGTGTTAGCTCCAGAGCCTTTTTCTTGTAGGTAGAAACATACACAGAGGTTTGGATGTCAATTATGCAATTGACTAGACATTTGATGTGCTTTGCAGGATTAGAGGCAACATCAGAGGTAGAGAGCTGCATTACTAAGAGAGAAGGAGTGGTAGCCTCTCTTCTGTATAACATGAAAAAGGGGAGAAACCAGTAACCCTGTGATTGCTGAGGAAATAGGCAAACAGCGTGGCTGGCAATTACAGGTCCCAGTTGGCAGCATCAGATTAAGTTAGCTTCCTCATGATAGACACCAATGTAGAATCAGCCTGTTCCACAGCCCCATTAGTGGAAGAATTGTAAGGGGTAGAGAAGTATTGGTGGGCTCCTAGAACTTCTACTACAGATGTTATCAAGTGGGTGTTGAAGTTGGACCCATTGTCAGAGAGAAAGACTTGAGGACACTCATGGCAATAGAAAACGTCTTGTAATAGAAAGGCAGCAGTTGTCTTTGCTGTGATATCTTTGATAGGTCTAGATTCTACCCATTTGCTGAAATGGTCTACAGCAATCAGTATAAATTAACACCCAGATGTGGATTGTGGAAGAGGACTTACTACATCAATACTAACGTTATAAAAGTTGTGTTAGAAAGGTACAAGTTTGAACTCATGGGAGGGGCATGAGAATCAAATGTATTTCAGCAGAGGTGGAAGGAGGAGAAGGGGGATACTGGGAATAGTTGTCAACTGAGAGAGTCTTTGCCTCTATATGACCTCTCTTTTTCTTCCTGGTCTCTAGGGTCAGCTCTTTCAACACAAGGATTTGTACAGACTCAAGAGTGGTGGCCTACCTGACCACAATCATGACAGCCCTGTTGTTTAGGCTGGTTCTGGGCATTCATAGCTAGGATTTGAGGAGTGTGGGGATTTTTGCCTGACACAGCAGCTTAACTCTCTCATATCACTGAGCCCAAATGGGTGAGTTAAATGTCTTGGAGGAGATTTTTAATAAACTTAATAGATGTAAGAATAGTCTTATGTGCTTTGAAGTGCAGACATAAGAGCTGGTTGACCTTGAGGGCCTGAGAGCAGGCATTATAGGCTTTATGGGCAGTCAACTGTTTACTTTTTATCACTTTGTGACCTTCCACATAGAAACTATTAGTAAACTAAGCTATAGTTTTCTTAGATTTAAAGGCAATATGCATGAACTTTTCCTTTTTCACCTCTAAGCTGAGGTCTCTGCCAAACCCCTCAATCAGTAGCTTTTTTATCACTTCCCAAGTGGTAATGGAAGGAAGCTTGGTTAAAACCATCTCTTGGAAGGTATGTTAGAGGCAGGTCAAGATATTCTCTTTCTTGATCTCATTGGAATCCCTATGTATAGCAGTTTCATATATGTTAAGAAAGGCAGAAATAGTAGAACCTTTGGGTCAAAGACTTGCTTAAAGGTAGGTTTAAAATGGGTCTCAGGATTTGGTCTACCATTATGACTGTCAACAATATTATGGCAAGAGGAAAATTCAGCTTCAGATTTTGTAAGAGTTTGTCTGGCCCACAACTGCCAAACACTTTCTTATAAAGTTACTAATGGGTTGTTGTTATGGGTGCCAGATTCAGCAGTGTGGTCTGTCTTCTGCTCAGTATTATCCAATTGTTGTCCCTGGTTAGTTACCATAGTTGAGAGCTCAGCTAGTTGAGAAGTCAAAGAGGGGCTAACAGACAGACAAGAGAAGAATGGCTCATTGACAGAATCAATCAGTTTGGCCATCTCCTGGAAGTTTTTTCTAGGGCATCATGATCTTACTTCATATGATTAACCTCATTGGCTAGAGCAATCAACTCTTTAGTGGAATGATTACAAGGCTTTCCATGAATTCCAGGTAAACAGAAATTATTCTTAGAAGATCCTAAAAGGCTGATGGATTTGGTGATAGCCGCTTGCAACTCTGTGATCTCTTGTGGGAGAGTGGCCTACTGGGTTGTAAGAGTAGCTGCCTGTGTGTCAGACTGAGGTGTGAATTCTTTAGAATCCTGATTAAAAGTAGTGGTACATAACTTGTGGATAGTATCTCATAACTCTTGCTCTTTTATTGCCAGATCTTCATAAGGGTGGCCACCAGCAGAGGGCTGTCTTAACTTGTCCACACAAGCTTGCAATCTTTAGGCAATAGTAATTTCAGCAGTCTTTTCCTGTATCAATTCATACTGCATGTCTGCATACTTTTTTAGGCAACATCAGCTAAGCACTTTGGTTTATCATCAGTATGGACACGTAATTCATTGAGTTGTACAACTAATTGCTCAAATTCAGTGCAGTGGGTGTTAAGGGAAGAGTCAACCTGGGCCTGCCAGGGTTAATGCATCTGTTGGAACTCCTAAAGATGCTTGCAAACATATTCAAAAACAGAAGAACACAGGCTCTCAATAGACTTAGTTAATTGAGCCTAGGAGTTAATTGAATCTCTCTGATTATCAGATACCAGGGAGAACAGGAAGTGTCAGCTTTTTGCATTACAGTGTAGCAATTATGTGATATTATAGGGCATAAGGCATTTGCTTGAATACAGTCATATGCGAGAATATGAGTATTATTTTATCAGAAGAGCCAGGATCAAATGAAAACATGATTATTGTCCATAAATGACTACTGATCATGCAGAAGTACTTTCAGCAATAAAGATTAAGATAAGAGTCAACCAGATTAAAAGATGATTTTACTTTAATTGATTAATTCTTCTTATAACTTTTCAAAGGTTAATCCCTGGGCTGCTAGTAATGTCTTCTAGAACATTCTAACATGCCCCTAATTTGGGTAATTAGTAATCTAGGTTTGGCACTTATTGCACATCAACCAATAGAATTTTTCATCTTCACCCAGCACAGGTGGTCTTTGGGGTTCCTGTTCACCAGTCCCCACTATGTGTCCTGGGTCATAGCCAGGGACCGGCTGGAAGGAGATGTCATTCCCTAGTAGAGGTAGGTGGCTAGCTTGTAGTTTCTTATACCTTACCTGCATTACTGCAAACTCTTCCAATACTTTCCCTATGACTAGGCGGACATCTCAATCATGTACTTGTACCTCAGCTGGTGCTAGACCCTCTGTGGGCCTATGCCAATCCTTTAGCAACCTATTAAACTCATTTCTAATAAATTTCCTCCCCCTATCTGTCATCTCAAGGTGTCTATTTAATCTTTCACACTCCTCCTGGGATGTTTTACTAGTGGTAAATCTTTGACATCTTTGGCAGTAGTTATCTTCTTTCCCTTGGCTAGGGTAGAAGATATTAGGCAACTCACTCATAGGGGCTATTTGTACTACTTTGAAATTTGGGAAGGAGTCAAAATGGGCTTTTATTTGCTTTCAGAAGGAAGATCCCCTTAGAAACCTTCTTGTATATGGCCTGGAGGTCTGGGAGACAATTGATATGTGCTAATACTTGGAGTCCTCCAACAATCTCTTGGACTCCTTGTACTTGTTTTTGGGATCCTCTACCTTAGTCTTAGACTCCTGCTCTTTAGTCATGGACTCCTGCTCCTTGCTTGGGCTCCTTCTCCTTATCCTTATCCTAGGCTCCAGCTTCTTTATCTTGGACTTCTGCACCTTTATCTTGGTCTCCATCTCTCTGTATAATCTTAGTAGCCTTGTTATTCCACTTGATATAATCCCAGAAAAGCCTCATACCAATCCCCTTTTATAAATCCTTGTTTCAGTCCCTGTTTTCTCTCAGATATCTGGTTTTCTAGGCTTAAACTATCTATCTCCTTCTGCTCTATAATTTATTAAACCTTTTCACTTACTTCAGCCAATTAAAAACCAGCTTTTCCTGATTTATTTCCTCATTTTTAGGCTTAAAGCCTTCAGTTAAAGCCCTTAAAACCTTGATCAAACAAGCTTCAAGCTACAGCCAATCAAATACCTGGATTGAGCTGTTTTGCCAAAAGGGTTGTCCAAATGACTTGCTCTTTACCCTGGTTCAAACCTAGTGTTGCCTTGCCCCGGTTAAACACTTGCTTTGTGTTTCAAAAAGGTTTGCTGTGATTTCTGTCACGCTTCTCTGGTCAAACTTGAGCACTTACAACTATGTGTTACTTAGTGGATTTTTGAACCCTAATTTCCTCAATGTTTCTCCTATTTTCTCTGTGTTTTCTTCCACATTTCAGTCATTTGAAACCACCTGTTGACCTCTTCTTGCTTCTCTTAATCATTTTGGCAAAACTTCTTTCTTTACCCTCAGAGTTTCTCTGTCCTGTTTCTGGCTACTTTGGCTTCTTCTCACTCAGTCAATTCCTTATAAATTTACAGTCTATTTTCTGTAAATTATTTCCTGTTTTCTTCTTATTTCTTATATTATATTCATCTTAATCTTTTTATCATATATTTTTGGTAGTTCACTTGATTCTTTTATCTGCTTCTTTCTTATTATTAATCCTATTTCCAGAAGTCCAGGTCTATCATTCCTGCTTCTTCATCTACTTCTGCTATTCCTTTCCAGCCAACTTCCAGTCCTTCAGCTAATCCTTCCTCATGATCTTCTATTCCTTCAGCTACTCCTCCTTCATGATCTCCTAGTCCTTCAGCTGTTACTTACTATGAACCACCTTGGTTCCATTTTAAGTCCTGTTATCAATACCTCAGACTCAGGCAATAAGTCTACAAGGATACTGGCGTTTGACTGGGCCCTTACAAGTGACATCCACTTGGACCATTCAACCACAGACAATCCTCATGTCTGTGCAGTTGTCTTTACTCACTCAGGTGGTTAGGTCTGAGCTTTCAGGTGCAAAGTAACCAACTTTACTTCCCAGCAACCTTTTCATCATCAAGTTCTTCAGCTGCTTCCCTAATCAGCTACCCTGACAACGTCTTTTGGCATATCCATGCCCCAATTATAGCTTCAGGACCTCTCCAGAGCCTCCAGGAAAACACAGACAAGAACACCTTATCAGTCCCTTAGGTAAGGTGCTTACTCACAGACCTCCTGTAAGTGCACAAGGGATTGTGGAGCTACCTCAGCTCCTCCCTTCTCTAGCTGTCCTTAGTTACCTGCTAGGTTACATCATCCATTCTCCCTAGCAGCTAATGTTACCTGCTAGGTAGAAGCTCCATCCCTTCAAAGTAGTCCTTTGTTACCTACTGGGTTAAGACTTTATCCCCCTAGTAGGCAACGTTATCTACTAGGTGGAGACCTTATCCTCCTCTAGGAGCCAATGTTACTTGCTAGGTTCAGATCTCTCAACCAGCACCCTAGCAGCCAATGTTACCTTCTAGTCTTCTACATTCCCCACCCCTATTAGTCAATATTACCTACTTGGTGGAGACCTTATCCTCCCCTAGTAGCCAATGTTACCTACTAGTTTCAGACGCTTAACCAGCACCCTAGCAGCAAATGTTATCTGCTAGGCTGGTTTATTCTCTGCCTCTATTAGTCCTTTGTTATCTACTAGGCAGGCCTTACCTTCCCTAGTAGCTCATGTTACCTACTAGGTCTCTACCTGTCCCAAAATCACTATACTTTGCCAACTTTCAGCATAGAGTCTTTATTGTGGCCAAATCAGCCCTTGCCTGTACAACAGATTACATGTGGACTGTCACATGGCCCTTGCTGGCGTGAAATAGTTTAGTTGCTTCAGGACCACTTCCTAGTATCCTGAACATACTTCAGGTTCAATGCTTAATAATATAATTAATATGAGAATTTGAGATTATGGGGAATCAAACCCAGCACCTTGGCACTTGATGTAAAAGTAAAGCAGTGCTTTAGCGCCTACAATATTTGCAAGGCAACACTTGCAATATTTTTCAGTTGTCACATTGGCACCTGACGTAAAATTAGTTTGACGCTTTAGCGCCTAATTCAATTGTTAAGCAGCGCCTGTAGCTTTTCCAAGTGGCACAGCGGCAAATCATCTATCAACTAGGTGCTGTGGCGGCACTTATCATTGGCTGGTGTTGTGGTACAAGTCAGAAGACTACTGCTAGTCCAATATACATGTATTTTATACTACCAATTTATGGTGTTTGGCTGCTGTAATTCATATCTGTGGGCTCCATCATAATTGACATCATTGATTTTTATACTGCTAATTTATAGAATTGGATGCTGAAATACAAATCTGTGAGCTCTATCACAATAGGCATCATTGCTTGGTTAAAAATCACAGCAGGGAGTTATTACTATTGATAGGCAGAGAATTGCTCCTAATGGTTGGAAATGGCAGCACAAAGAGAGGAAGTTTTGTGGATGTGGAGCCCTAATACCATCTGATGATGTAACAAGGCGGGTTAAATAAAGGTCAATCAAAAAAATTAGCAGAGTCAGCTGCTGAAAGGAGTTAGTGTGGAATACAAGAAGCAACTATCATCTTTTAATATTCTGTTGCTTCAAACTGGGCTTGTAGATTAGGGACAGCTCCTTTGCAGGCTAATTCAAGGGCCACTGAAGTGATTTGGTCTAAATCAGGAGTACTCAGCAGATAGACAACAAGACAGGAGTCATTAGACAAATTCAGAATAGCAGGAGTGATAGGCAGGTTGGTAATGTCTTCTTTTGTTGAAGGGCTGGAAACTTCAGGCAAAGACAGGTCTGGAATTGGTAGAGATGAGGGACCAGAGAAGGTAGTTTCAAAGGGAGTAACCAAGGAGCTTACAACCCCTGTAGTTGGTAAAAAAATTATCATGTTCTTGGGCGCAGCCAATAGACACAACAGTAAATTCTAATGATAGGATTAAGTTTGTTCTAAGCTGGAGGTTAGTCTTCAGGGATGAATAAGGAATTTTACTTAAGGCCCTGGGAATGATAATCATCAGAAATCTCATATATAAAAGACCAGGGAGATGGTGTCAAAGTACAAGGATAATCACAAAGAAAAGTTTAAATAGAACTTAATTTTATTGGGGGAATCTAATTGATTCTTATATGGTAAATGCTCACCACAAAACATTAGAAGAACAGATAGATCACTGGCTAACTCATAAGTTGGTCAAGAATCACTCATTTTACTAGTTGGAATTTAAATGAGACTTTCACCTGATTTGTATTTAAGCCCATTTTAATTTGAGAAAGGGAACTTGTTGTGATCTGAAGCGCAGCACAGAGTCACAACAAGAAATCCTAACCTTAGGATTGGATTCATACTAAGTCTTGGTTAGAATGACAGGGAAGACTATGTGATTACCTTGTGGCCCTGAATGAGTGATATCTACTAGATGTGGCTAGAGAAGCGCCAAAGTACGTGGAGACACAAAGACAAAAATGTGAATAGAACTTAATTTTATTGGAAAATAGGAAATGGAATATATAGTGGTTTACAATACCATAAAACAATACCAGGACGGTAGGATCACTTGCCACAGGCATGAGTGGGGCAAGTGAGTTGCGCAGGATTAGGAAACTGAACAATTGTATTTCCCAATTTGGAGCCAGCCTCTTTTTGAAGGGCAAAAGCAAAAGAGAGATATTTGTCTTCAAAATAACCCAACAAAGGCAAAATCAAAACATGGTGAATGGCGGCATTCACAACATTGCCCCCCTCTAGATTGGCCTTAGGGGGGTGATACTTGTGGAGGAACTTAGCATGCATGCAAGCAAAAGGTTGACTACTAGAGAGGAGCTTTACTGTATACTCCAACCCTTGCTTAAAGGTCACTTCTAAGGGCCCAATCCATAACAAGTCTAGCTTATGAGCTTGTCCTCCTACTCTGTGTTGATAATACAGAACGTGGTCTCCAATGGCCAACTCAGGCAGGGGGGATCTCCTGGCATTGTCAGGGGAGAGCTCAAACAGCTTGGTCTTATAAGCAGACGTGTAGGAAGTAGCCTGTATATCAATGATGCGGTTGACTAGATTTTTGATGTGCTCATCAGAGTTCATGGCCTTATCAGAGGAGAGTAGGGGGGCCCAGGAGCAACAGGGTAGTGGCTTCACAGCCATACAGCATAGCAAAAGGGGAGCACCCGGTGGCACAATGCTTGCTAAGGCAATAGGCAAAGAGAGCAGCAGGTAAGTATAGATCCCAGTTGGCGGTGTCAGAGTAATTAAGCTTCCTCATGATAGAAACCAGAGTTGAGTTGGCGTGTTCAAATGCCCCATTGGTGGAAGGATTATAGGAGGCAGAGAAAGACTGGTGAGACCCCAAGGCTTCAAACACTGAGTTCACTAACTTGGCGTTGAAGTTAGTCCCATTGTCAGACAACAATACCTGAGGGCAACCATGGCAGAAGAATACATCTTGCAGCAGAAAGGCGGTGGTAGTCTTGGAAGTGATGTCTTTAATAGGATGAGCTTCTACCCACTTGCTAAAATGATCAACAGCAATTAGGATAAAGCGGCAACCAGAGCAGGAGCAAGGGAGAGGCCCTACAGCATCAATACTGACAGTGTGAAAGGCGTGTTGAGGGGGGACTAGCTTGAACTCATGAGCGGCGGCTTTAGGACGTTGGAGCTGGCAGTCATGGCAACTAGCAATAACATCTGGGATCAGCAAGCAAAGATTTTCCCAGAAGTAATTCTTCTGGAGCCAGGCATGGGTCTTGGCAACGTCTCCGTGTCCCATCTCCTTATGGGCTTGCAGCACCAACAAAAGGCAAAGACTAGACCTTACATATGGCAAGTAGTGGTCTTGTACCTTCTTAAAAAGTTGATTGTCACAAATGAGGGTGTCTTCAGATAGCTTAGAAAGAGCAACTCAAACTTCCTCTGTCTTGCTTTACCATGACAAAGGGTATTCAATTAGTTCATACAACTGGTCAGCTTCATCAGGGTGTAGAGCAAGAATGGGCATTCTTGACAGTTCTTCAGCATTCTGATGTTGAATCCCGGGGCAGTGCAACACAGTGAAGTCATACCCTTGTAAACAGAGAGCCCATCTAGCTGGTTGTCCTTCAGGTTCCTTGAGCTGCTGTAGCCATTTGAGTGAAGCATGGTCATTAACCACAGTGAAATGGGTGCCATACACATAGTGGCAGAACTGCTTGACAGCATGCAGCACAGCAAGGCACTCCTTCTTGGTTACACTGTAGTTCTTCTCATGTTTATTAAGGACGTGGGAGGTATAAGCTACAGGGTGATCCACACCCTCATCATCCAGTTGAGCCAAGATAGCCCCAATAGCCAGGTCACTAGCATCAATATACAAGATAAATTCCTTATTGTAGTCAGGATATACTAAGATGGGAGCCTCTTTGAGTTTTTGCTTGAGGGTTTTCAAAGGCTTGTTGTTGACTGGCAGTCCATTTGAAAGGGACATTATGCAACATCTGGACCAAGGGCTCACTAGTGTCAGCAAATTCAGGGATAAATTGCCTATAGTATCCCATCATGCCCAGAAAGACTTGGACTTCTTGCATGTTGGTGGGCGGAAGCATCTTGTCAATGGCTTCAACTTTCTTAGTCATGGGGCAGATTCCTGTCTGAGTCACCTCATGGCCCAAGAATTCAAGGTGTTCCTTGAATGAGGCACACTTAGATGGTTTTAACTTAAGTCCAGCTTCATGAATCTTTATGAACACTTACTTGAGATGGGCCAAGTGATCAGTGAAGGTGGTGCTGATGACAGTTATATCATCTAAGTACACTAAAACACATGAGAGCTTCAGATCATGGATAATGGAATCCATGGCTTGTTGGAAGGTAGCTGGAGCATTGCAGAGTCCTTGCGGGATTTGAGTGGGCTCAAAAAATCCTTCAGAAGTGATGAGTGAAGCCTTCTGTCTATCTTTGGGAGAGAGATCAACTTGCGAGTATCCAGAAGCTAGATCCATGGCAGAGAAGAACTTAGAGCCCCCAAGGCGGCAGAGAGCATTGTCAATGCATGGTAACGGGTAGGAGTCCTTCTTGGTTAAGGAATTCAAATGTTAGTAGTCCATCACAATAAAATGACCACCATTTTTCTTCTTTAGTATGAGCAAGTGTTGCAACTGAACCAATGAGAGTTCAGTATTTGGAGTTGGGGAAGACAACAGTCCAATAGGAAAGGACATAATAATAAGAATAAGGTATTGTTTATTGTAGGATATTGTGATTGATATACTAAATGGGGAAGCCATAAGGCCACAAGGGGGTGGCATAGTGGGGAGCTCCATGTAGGGTTTGGAGCCAAGGAATAACTTGTGCGGGGATCAGCAGGTCAAATTGACAACGCTCCTAATTAGGATGAAGTGCCTGTCATTTGACATTGCCATCAGATTAACTCATAACGTTAGATACGTCAAGGGGCAACTCATTGAGCGCCCCCTGTGTATCATAAGATAAGTTAGCAGCCAAGGCTGGAAACTTGGTTGCAGCACAAGGGGGAGGCCCATGGACTTTGGGAAGGAGCAAGCAGTCCAGCATCTAAAAGTTGCTTAAGCTCTTTAGACACCTGAGCATCTTCTACTTGACTGCAGCGGTAGGGTTTAGCACAAAAGGGGGGAACATCACCAAGATCAATCTGGTGAATGACGCCTTTGGCTAACCCATAATCTGTGCTGTTCTTAACAAAGATATCCAAAAACTGGTCCAGTAGGCCAAGCACCTCTTTCTGTTGAACCGGAGATAGTTGCAGGAAGTCTTGGGCAGTGAACAATGATAGGACTTTTGGCTCATCCTCAGGTAAGTTAAAGTCCTGGAATGTACCAAAGGGATGGAAAGATAGGATGTCAGGAGCATTCAATAACTTGCCATAGCCAACAACTTGCCCTCTAGACACATATATGGGGAGAGCAGTCAAATTGGCGACCAGCAGTTGAACATGGTCTTTATGGGAGACATCCAAGATTCCTGGACAGAGATAGGGTTTGTTGCACCCTAGTGAGGGAGGAGATTATAACTCTAGGAATGTACGTTTGGGCAGCTCATACAATATTTGGGAGTCTAGGATAGTTTGAGACCCAGTCAGAATAGTCACAGCAGAAGTGGCCAAGAGAGTAATCCCTTATGACGTGGGGCAAGCCATAGGAGGACATTTCATGTTGAAGGAATGGGTTTGGTATTTTAAAGTGAAAACACCAGTGGGATATTCCAAGGCACATGTCTTGAGGCGCTTCCCAGAAACTTTAACTGGGTCTTCAAATATCAGAGGGACTTTGTATCCCAAGATAGAGAGGAAGCAGTCCTTTAAGTTGATGATCCCATTATATTCCCTAAGGAATTGAGTACCAACTAGCAGTCCATAGCTCTTGTTCTCCAGGACAACGGCAGGCGCTGCCAAGAGCAGCTTGCCAAATTGCATGGGCAGAGCAGAATAAGCCCTTATAGCGCAAGTCATGGACAGCCCAGCTGTTCCATTGACTTATGATAGCTAAGGTTGGGAGCAAGTTTGAGCTTCTTGAAAAGCTTTGAGGAGACAACATTAACTGGAGACCCTGTGTCTAAGACAGCCTTAATTTTCACCTTTTGGATGGATATTTCAACACAAGTAATGGTGCAACCAAAGGGAGGGAGGACAGCCCAAATGTCTTGAGCTTCTGTTAGTTCTTTGTCCCACTTTTCAATCATGCATCTGAGGCCCGTGAACTCCTTATAGACAATCTGGAGAGGAAGCAAGACTGAAACGTTCTTGAATACAGTGTTGGCAACCTCAGCAGCTTGCTTGAATGACTCTACAAGCACAGGGGACCTCTTAGCTTGTGTGAGGTATGGACAAGAAATAACCTCCTTGGCTTCAGGCAGCGGCTTGGCAGTTGTTGTAGATTTCCCAGAACATATCTTATAAGGAACTGCAATAGTTTCAGGGATGGCAATGACAGAATACCCATGTGTGTTGGGATCTTCTGTATCAGAATCATCCATGTCAGAGTCATCAGATATATTCTGGAATAACAGCAGAATGGGAGGAGCCTCAGTGTCAGCAGGCTCAGAGTCAGCAATGGAGGGGGAGATTGAAGGAGACTGGGAAGAATTGTCAACCAAGAGCATCTCTGCCTCTAGGTTGACTGTTCTTTTCCCGCTTGTTCTTTGGGATCAGCTCCTTCAACTCAAGGATTAGTGCAGACCCAGTAAGGGTGACTTATTTGTCCACAGTTATGGCAACCCTGGCGTCAAGGAGGATTCTGCAAGTTCATGGTAAGGATACGCGACCCACGTGAAGACAAACCAGAGGTAGAGGCAGCACAATTTTCCCATAAAACTGCCCCAGAATGAGTAAGTTGCATATCCTGCAACAGTGTCTTTGTGCTCTTCATGGAAGACAGCATGGCTTTATGGGCCTTGAAGTGAAAACACAGGAGCTGGTTAACCTTGAGGGCTTGAGCGCAAGCCATTTATGCTTCATGTGCAGTCAACTGGCAGCTTGTGATCAGTTGTTGTCCTTCCATGTAGAATCTATCTACAAATTCAGCTAGGGTCTCCTTTGGCTTGAAAGCAATGTGCATGAAGGCATCCTTCTTCACTTCCAAACTAAGGTCACCACCAAATATGTCAATCAGAAGTTGCTTCATATCTTCCCAGGTTGATGGGCAGCTCTGGTACTACTACCTCTTGACAGGCCGGGTGCAGACAGGTTAGAATGTGTTCCTTCTTGACCTCATACAAGGCTCTTCTCATAGCAGTTTCATAGATAGTTAGGAAATCTGCAATGGCTGAGGTTTTGGGGTTGAAAACTTGCTTAAAGGTAGACTTAAAATGTGCTTCTGGAGTTGGGTCACCATTGTTGCTATTGAGTACATTTATGCTTGGGGAGAATTCTGCTTCTGACTTGGTGGGGGCTGCCTGGCCAACAGCTGGCAAACACTATCTTCAGGGGTAGTCAAGGTGTCAGCAGTGTGGGTGCCCGTATTATTAGCAAGGGCGGTCTGTTGCTCAGTAACTTCCAGGCGCTGACCCTGTGCAGCTACTACCAAGGAAAGCTCAGCCAGTTAGGAAGTAAGAGACTGGCCCACCAAAAGGCCAGGGGTAAACCTGTCATTTACTGAGTTGACCACTTCACTTAGTTCTTGTATGTCTTTATCAAGCTCAGAGTGATCTTGCTTCAGGAGGTCCACTTCATTGGCTAGAGCTATAAACTCTCTAGCACAATGGATGCAGGGGCTCCTGACAAGCCAGGGCAACAAACATATTTTCCCACAACTTCAGGTGGACTAACTATAGACACTATCGCCTCACGCAAAAAAGCAACCTCTTGTTGTAATTCAGCCACCTGAGCCGTCAGCGCAAGCACTTGAGGGTCAGGCTGAGGGACTTTGGGGGGCAATCCTGAATGCAGGTAGATGCTCTTAAATCTTGAATGGCATCCCAGAGCCTCTGATCTCTATCTGCTAGCTCATTGGATGGAGGAGAAGGCAGGGCATCTGCTTTGGAGGCAGAAAGCTCATTTACTTGAGTCTGGAGTTTGGTGATGGTGGCGGCGGTAGCAGCCCTTTCTTGATCAAAGTCCTCACCAAGTTTGCAGAGGCCCTTTGCAGAATGGATTGCTACTTGCTGCAATTGGTAAAAGAAATAAGCACTGAACTTGTTAAGTTGTTGTACAAGTCGTTCAAAGTTGGTGAGATAGGCGTTTAAAGTAGAGTCTACTTGGGCATGCCAGGGCTGTTCCAGTTGGTGGAACTCATGAAGGCGTTCTCTGACATACTTGGGGATGGATTGGCGCATTCTTTCAATGGAAGTGACCAAACCAGACTGGGAGGTAAAAGAGTCGCACTGATTATTAGATACTAAGGAAAACAGGGAATGGATCCACTGCTGGTAGGCCGCAAACTGATCCCAGTGATGGGTGACAGCGGCTTGCAACAACAAAATTTCCTGAACATGAAGCCCTAATACCATTTGATGATGGGATGAGGCAGGTTGTACAAAGGAGGACAATAGATGTTCAGCGGATCCAGCTGCTGAGAGGAGATGCTGGAGAAATTGTGGTGCTACAATCAATTTGTAGTATTCTGCCCAATTGAACTGAAGCTGGAGGCAAGGGATGGCCCCGTCACAGTCTATCCCAAGGGCTACTGCCATGACTTGTTCCAAGTCAGAGGTACCCAAAGGGTAGGCCATTAGGTGGGGATCACTCCCAAGGTTCAGCACAGTAGGGACAATAGGCAGGTTGGTGATGTCTTCTTCAATAGGAGGACTGGTAATTTCAGGCAAAGTTGTCTCTTGTATAGGTGAAGGCAAAGGTCCTGAAAACGTAGTTGTGAAGGGGGTAACCAAGGGGCTTACAGCACCTTTAGTGAGCACCATTTTTGTTGTGATCTGAGGCGCGGCACAGAGTCACAACAAGAAATCCTAACCTTAGGATTAGATTCATACTAAGTCTTGGTTAGAATGGCAGGAAGTCTATGTGATTACCTTGTGGCCCTGAATGAGTAACATCTACTAGACGTGGCTAGAGAGGCGCCAAAGTACGTGTAGACACAAAGACAAAAATGTGAATAGAACTTAATTTTATTGTAAAATAGGAAATGGAATATATAGTGATTTACAATACCACAAAACAATACCAGGACAGTAGGATCACTTGCCACAGGCATGAGTGGGGCAAGTGAGTTGCGCATGATCAGGAAACTGAACAATTGTATTTCCCAATTTGGAGCCAGTCTCATTTCAAAGGGAAAAAGCAGAAGAGAGAGAATTGTCCTCAAAATAACCCAACAAAGGCAAAATCAAAACATGGTGAATGGTGGCATTCACAACAGAACTGAAGAATTTTGCACTCAAAATGTGACTCTATTAAAGGTAGAATTGATATTACATAGATATTGGGATTCACAACAATAGCTGAGACCCAGGAAGAGATTAAGAACCTTAAGTTCATTGATGAAGAATACTGCTAGTACAGGGTTATTTATTTCAAAGACAAGCAATAACTATCACTCATCAAGATCAGGAGATAGTTTTGATAAACCCAGAAACCTTCAAGGAGTCCTTACCAGGATTACCTCCTGAGAAACACATCCCAAACTCCATACAGTTGAAGGGAACTGTACCAAAGGCAGAACTCATTAATACCTCACTATAAACAAATATGAGGCTCTTTGTGCTTACCTGAAAGAGGCCTTGGAGAAAGTTCTTATCAGACCTTTGTAATCACCTTTTGGAGCAGCCGTTTTCTTTGTAGTTAAAAAGGATAGGAACCTAAAATTAGTCATCAACTACAGAGCCCTAAATGAAGTCACCATAAAAAATCAATACCCATTACCTTTGATTGATGCTCTCTTTGATGCACTTAGATGTACCACCATGTTTTCCAAAATTGACCTCACAGCTGTCTATAATCAAATCTAAATTAAAGAAGAAGACTTCCCAAAAACCACCTTCTGTACCAAGTATGGGTCCTACAAGTGTGTTGTTCTAAAATTTTGGATTACCAATGTGCCGTCTACCTTTTTCACATTCATGAAAAAATGTTCTCCCCTCATATTGGGAAGCATGCTCTTGATTTTTTAGATTACATCATTGTGTACATTCCCATTGTTGAGCAACATCACAAGGACCTGGAAGCAGTATTTGCAACCCTAGATCAGCACAAACTCCTTGCCAAGCCCTCTAAATTTCAATTCTACCAAGAACAACTCCCCTTTCTAGGACACATGGTTTCCAAGTAAGGTATCTAGCCAGATATGCAAAAGATTCAGGCTATCTGCAAGATGCCACCACCAAAGGATAAGGCGGACCTCAGGACCTTCTTACGCATGATAGCCTAGGTACAACACTTCATACTAGACTATGGCATTCTCACAGCACCACTGTCTACCATCACAGGTGCCAAGTCTGAATTTGTTTAGACCCCTCAACAAGATCTTTGTTTCTGAAGTTTAAAAGAGAAGTTGGTGTCTGCTCCTATCCTGCAATATTCTAAAAGAGATAGCAACTACCAAATGGAAACCAACACCTCTGATGTCTCTATTAGAGGTGTACTTCATATCAATAAAGTCACTGGAAACTTCCTACCAGTGGACTACAAGTCATGCAAGGTAACCAACAAGGAGTGCCACTACCATATTTATGACAAGGAGCTGTTATTCATTTCCCACAGTTTATTTAAGTGGTGCTGTTATCTAGAAAGACAGGAAGAGTTTACTACACTGACTGACCATAAATCACTCATCTATTTCAAGACACAGACAAATTTTTCTATACAACCAGCCCAATGAATGGTGTTTCTGGTGCGCTTTAACATGAATATACAATAAAAACCCAGACCAAAACTTGACACAGCCAACAACCTCTTACAAATATATGTTAGGGCCTCAAGAGGACAAAATGGGTTAGACCTAGACTGGGCTCTTTTAGTGCTTAAGACCAAATACAAGGGGCTCCCCCTGGGCACCACCAATATTACCAGAGACACCATTGTCAATAATGAACACCTGTTTGTGGATGTCTACAAAATGCTACACCAAAAAATTCAGATGGAGTAAATATCTCATACATACCCACACACCAAAGAGTAGACACCATCTTACGTTATCATAGATATCTTGGACATACTGAGAGTAGGAATCTGTAAAAATTTCTAAGGCGTAAATTATGGTGACCTACCTCTTCAGAGACATTCATGAAGCACTTGAATAATTCAAGGTTTGGGAGAAGTTTGCCAAGAGCAACACCCCTCCCAAGTCAGTACTGCCAATCTGCGCTCAATTATCTTTCAAAGTATGGGTACTGGACATTGTAGGGCCCATGCCTGGGAAAAATAACTACAAAAAGTAAATAATCAATGCTATTGGCTTTGCTACACAATGGCCGGTGAAGCAGGTTGTCAAAGCTCACACTGGTAACAGCGTTCAAAGATTCATAGGCAAGGAAATTATCAGCAAGTTCAGAAAGCCAGAACTGCTGATCACATATAGAGGCAAAGAACTAATGCTCAATGGCACCAATGTATATATGGAAAATCAAGGAGCAAAACCCACTGTAACAACGCCTTACCATCCTCAGGCCAACGGCAGAGTAGAGCAGTTGAATGATAGATCAGTACAAGCTCTTGCCAAACTTACTGCCAGAAAGCCTGAAGATTGACCCAAGAAATTACCAACCACCCTCCTTGTGTGCTGTCCCTGAGTAAACAGATCCACTTTAAAGAGCCCCTTTGAACTAGTTTAAGGCAAACAGCCAAATATAGTTCAGGCCCAATGAGGCCTGAACTAATCATGCCAAAACAATTTTCACCCAGATCCAATCTTCAAGCCCTCCACACCAATGTTGACCAATCAACCAGGGCCTAGAAACACCTACAAGATATTTTTGTTACTCTGAAAGACATACACAAAGTGGGAGACAAGGTCTGGGTAATGAACACAGACAAAAGCAAATTGCAACCCAAAAAAGTAGGCCCTGCCATTGTTCTAAAGGTAAATGATAACAATACTTACCTGGTGCAAGGCTTGGCCAAGAGAAAACAGGACAAGGTCTTACACCACAATAGGAATTGCACATGCAAGGCCCACCAGAAACAATGTGAGATCATAATACCTACAGCAGAACAGCAATTGATGGAATATGGAGCCTGCACTCCTGACGACCTTCCCACAGACCTTCTAACAGAGGAAGCTGACCTTCAGCTGGGGGTGTCAAAACAGCGGAGTTGGTCCCCCAGAAAAGTTCCACGCAAGAGACCCTGTACCGCTCAAATCAAATTCCCCACAACTCAAAGCCAAATGCAGAAGTCAACTCAAGTTCCCAAACAAGGCAACAAGACCCAGTGACAATTTTTACTTGGTGGACAGCTTGATTTGATGCTTAACTCATTATAGGGATCAAGCTGCCCCCTGTCCAATCCAACTGATTGATTGTTGCAATCATGTTCCTCTTAAAATGACCTCATCAAACTATATAAGTTGGGCATCTCAATAAAGATAATTATCTAGGTTCTAAAAGATTCACCCCCTGAAACTTGCTAATACAGCACAGTTATGACGCTCAGAATATTCTGAGATAACTTATCATTTAAAGTTGTGTGATGGTACTGGAGAAACAAAAAGATCATGAGATGCTAGTGGTGTAGCAGGGCAAGTCTATGAAGTGGGCTGGCTTACTAGGGGGTGTATTTCAAATTGGGTTATTAGGCGATCAAAAACGGCAACTTTTTTTCTGAAACAAACTCAGGATAGCTATGATGAGCCAAAGATAGGGTAATGGCATCTGTAGCTTTGGGGGTGCTATTACTCTCCCATACAATTCGTCATATATATGTTTAGTTTGTAGTAGCATGTAAGATGTTTTCAGTGATATTATTTGCAACTTTCAATTCTAAAGTTGATGGATTGATTTTTTTAAAACATTATTTAAGCCAAAGATTAGTTGAAGTTTTGGGATTGATTGTATTTTAATAATTCTGAATAATTTGAACAATGCAATTAAGTTATAAAGTATTCAATCCGGCGCTTAGGCTTAACAAGAAAAACAATGACCATATAAATATCAACACTATTGATTCTATTTTACATCAACGAAGCAACTCATTTTCAAAAGATATTGGAATATTCTAGTGTGCTCTGGCTGTCGGTGTAGCAACCTTGGGCGACTTTACACTCATTGGTTAAGCTTAAATCCGCAAGAAGCATGTCTTCAATCACAGTTGATCATTTATGCGATTTTAGAAATCTAAGGATAAAAATTGATAAGCAGCAGTTGCTAATGTACTGAATTCGACCTTTAGTTATGAAAGTGCTGAACAGAGCTACAGATTCATCCCCTGGGGCGCCCAAAAACGAATTCGTGAATCGTCAGAGCCGGCAGCAAAGCCAGGTTCAATCGGATTTGTTGCAACACAGAGGACTGGCTGCGGAGTGTGGTGAGAGCCAGTTGCTGGGGCAACCCAGAGTTTTATCAACCCGCCAGAGCGTACATCCCAGGCTACCACGCCATTTCTGGAAGATGATGTGCTATAGATACAGCGCTCGTTGTAGTCAAAGCATGCTTGTGAAAATCTCTTTGAAAGTCAGCAACAGCAAAGGATTTATCTTACCTGAGAGTTTCCACCAACATACTCTTTGAGCTGTTTACCTAAAAGAGTTAGACGTTTTCTGCTGAGAAAATACCTGAGGCTATATCCCAGAGCCGGACAATACCATCGAGGCCAGTTGTCAGTAGATAAGCCCCAGATTTAGAAAAGATGGCTGATCCTGTTGGGCGGCCATTGTGGGGCGCAGTAAAGGTACGGGCTGCAGAACCTATCCTACCGTCCCAGAGCCGGATAGAGCCATCCAACGAAGTACTGGCAATCAAGCCGCCATCTGAGGAGAACCTTACCTGGGTCAAACCAGAGGTATGCCCTGGGGTGCTAGGAGTATAGCATTGAAGAGTCTTGACATCATAAATGCGAAGTTTTTCGTTATCAGTGCCTGTTACATTAGCAGAGAAACTGCACGTGCTTTACCTGCTGCCAAAAAGTCACCCGAGGGATGGAAGGAGATGGACTTGACTGGGCTAGAGTCTTGGAGATAGCGGAAACCTTTTTTAATGGCAGGGTTCTTGGTCATGTCGTATAGTTTAATGGTATTGTCGTCGGAGCAGGATGCAAGCACTTGGCTGTTGGGGTGGAATGTAACTTCATTAACTGTCTAACAACTTAGATTGGAAGCAACAGAAACTACCTCCACGTGGTCATAAAGCGCACGGACCATTGGCTTTTCGTCGCCTGGGGACTTCATCTTAGATACTTCAAGCACCTTGAGCGACATATCTCCCGAGCCACTGGCGACAAACTTTCCTAAACTAAATTAGTCGATACTTTGGCATTCTATACCATCAGTAGAGAACGCAACTGTCCGAGCCTCGCCCTTGTGTGCAGAGGTGAAAAGGACGGAGAAGGCAAGCAAAGGGTCATCTCATATGAACTATGACGGTTATTACCACCCTAAAGCTGGGCTTACTTGGTGGGACACGATCTTCCCAGGTCAACTGATCAGGTATAGGCAAGGCCTCGGCTTCAGGAGTTTGGCCACCTTCAGCAGCCCCAGAAGTTAAAGCCTTTGAGACTGAAATCCAGTCAAAGTTTTGACAATCAGGGACGGATGGGAGAGGTAAGTTTGTTATAGTGAAAGGGGATTCCTTTCCCATTAAACAAAGTTCACCAAGTTTGTGAGATGCTTCTATTTCTTTATCTTCCATTTCCTCTTCGGGTGTTTTCAAAAGTTGAAAAACAGAATTCGCTAACTCTGTTTCCCCATATGCTGCTAATTGACTAGCGGTGATTTAGGTGAAAAATTCGGAATTTAAGGTAGAGTAAACTTTAACTTGTAATATTGCATATTTTTAAAATTAGTGAGATTAGTTACTTTCTCTTGAACTTTACAGACATATAATTTGCAAAAACCCATAATGAGTTATCACATGGTTTTAAACACATGTGTCATTTAGCTAAGGCACAATTTAACTGTTTGGCAATTAAAAACAAGAGTGTGATACTTAATAAATAATACTGAAAAGGACTAATAGAATAAGTGAAAAAAGAGTATGCTTTTTATTTGATGATCATTGGCATGAACTTACTTAGAAATTAACTGGAGCAATTCATCTTTGGGGACGACCCTTAAGTTTTCTTCCATGTTATCTAAAGCTTCGCGATGAGAAAAATGCCAAGTCGAAACTTCAATTGGAGCAAATAAACTTAAAGTAAATCTAAGCAAAAAGCCTTAGTTATTTCAATTAGCCAGAGGATAAAAACCAGTGCCTTGAATTCGGGAATCTGGAATGATAAGATAACAATATTCTTTTATTATAATAGAGCGAAAAATAATTCTTGGCTAATACAGATCTAAGCAGATGCTGAATAATTTTACCAGTTTACTATGTGACGATTGATGCTCAACAAATCCAAATAAATTGGAACAGCTTGGATAACAAGGTTTGGCAACTTTTAAGTAGGGCGGAAATGGGTTTAACTAATTTGGATTTTTAGTGATACAGCTTGAGATTTTGATTCGATTCCAGCCTCTCAATCATAATTTCATAAACGAGCCCACAATTTAATTTTGGATATTCAACTTGAGTTTTGGGATAATTTTATTTGAACACCACGTGAAGTATATACCACTTGATTTATCTTAAAATAGGAGTATTTTAAAGCCATTAACGAAAGTTAATTGAAACTGAATAGCCAATAAATATGCACAGCTAAGCAATTTTTTACTTGCAAGCCAACCTGGGTAAAAAAGAAGCATTTATAAAAACAAACCATTGAACTGCTGATAATCATGAGCATCCCCCATTCACTATTTATATCCTGTACATGCCATTAAGAAATACTGAATGTCACAACATCTACAATTACTCCCTCTCAGGAAAAAATTCCCCAAGAAACAGCTCTATTAATAAATAATCAGCTGTGCTGTTATGACACATTCATGTTACATGAGGATCAGACATTTCAAATCCTAAGCAGAAGATTACTTGGACAAGCCCCATGACTGCCATGGCATACATGGACAGTATGTGGCTTTCCATGATACTGTCATGGTAAATTCCATAATGCCAGAGTTTTTGGCCAAGTAGGAAGGCTTGAAAAGCTAGAAAACCTTTAACAAAATTGACTGCTTTAACAGACTTGAATCAAACGGTTGATTGAAAATAGGTTACGGCTGCTCCAGTTTGCCAGTTGAATTCAATCCCCCCATAAGCTGACGTTGATAAATTGATGTAATTTGAGGGTCACCCAATATGATCTTATTTATCAGCATGGTCATCAGAAGTTGGTCACTAAAGGGTTCTTTGAAAATTGGACTAGATACTCACTTGACAATGTGAAAGAAATAGAAGCCCAGGATCCAGGCGGTATTGCTTAGTCAATTTTTGATATACATTGAATAATTTTCTCTGTTTCAACTCTTAAGAGTTGAGTCCCCCCAAAAATTTTACTCAATAAAATCCAATATCCCTTGGTCTAATTTACTTTTCAAAATGCATCCTGTGGTTGGGTTGTTACAATATATCCCGTACAATCTGATTCTCACCCAAATCATTTCTGGAAGATGGGACCCTGCAGTTGGAACTTTGTTGTCAACTCTGCCAAATGTTAATTCAATGCCTGTCAATCTTGGAGCTGTTCCTACTCCTGTCAAAGCTGAAACTCATGTGCTATGTCAATGTCCTGAATTTTATGCTCAAGACACTCTGATTCTCTTGCAGGCCATTTATCTAGGGCTTTTCTGGTTGGGGCTAATTATTTTACTTAACCCTAGTATCTGATTTGGAAATTCTACAAAACGGTATTTGAAGCTGTGTTGGTGGTTAATCATTAACTCTATGTGGATTTGATGGGTAATCCCCCACCACACAAAGACAACTTCTTATTATCCTGTGATTTCTGTCACATTACTCACCTCCTTGACGTCTGAGTTTTTGGAAGCAGTTTGTCATGAGTTTGTATTTCCTTTCTCCTGCTCTGTTGAGATATCTGTGTTCACCATGTTTATTTGCATCAGTTATTTTCTGAGTCTTCAGTTTGGACTTTTCTTTAATTTGTGGTTTCCATCTCCGGTTGCAGTTGTTGAGACAGGACTATCTGTTTCCTATTTCCGCCATGCCATGTTATTTTGGCGTCCAGATTATTTTTCTGTTCCACCCACTGATGAAATTTTGCTTGAAGTTTTTTTCAGCCTTATCAATCTATTCCGGTTCAAACCTTTGTCACAAATATCAAGTTTATCATGTGATGTTGAAACAGCAGGCTTGACCTGCCAGCAAGGTTCCAAACAAGCGGGTTTGTGACCCAAAATCCAATTACCTGGCCACTTGAAGCCAGAATAGGAAGTCAACTTGAATTACCAAATCCAACAACATGAACAGATGATGATCCCTTATGGTGAATACTTTGTTTCGGCGCTTTACTCATTACCAGGATCAAGCCACCCCCTTCACTATCCAGCTGTGTGATCAACACAATCATGTTCCTGTTATCCTTGATTCACATTGACTATATAATCACTATCTCTCAATAAAGATTACTATCTAGCTTCTAAATATTTTCCCCTTGTAACTCTGCTAAAACAGCACAGTTACAACAGTGATGACAAAGGTTTAAGAGGATGCTTGTGAATGGTTGTTATCTGAAGTAGAGTGTAATCCACATATTTTAACTGAAAGTGCATCTCTGTACCCTTTATCAAAAAATTTGTGTGTATCTATTGAGGAGTTCAACATATATTGTAAGTTGTACGCCCTTTAAAAGGATACTACTCTGCTCTTGATATTCCTTCCTCAGTTTCTTGCTTACTGCCATACAATTGATGTTCCTGAGGTTAATAAACTCTCAGCATTGTGGTTAGCAGTTGACCAGACTGCTCAGGATCTGGCAGTTTGGGATTCCCTGTTAACCACAACTGAGGCCCTGATAAGCCAAATTCTTTCTCTGGTCTCAAATCTGTTGACTTCCAAACAAGGTGTTATGGAAATTGAAGCCAAACCCGCTGCTTGCTCCTGGTTTTCTGGTAATTGTTCTGTGGTGGCTTTGTCTAGTCAGTGTTGTTATTGCTCCCCTTGTGTTTCTTCTCAGTCGCAATTGGCTATCTTGAAAAAAACTGCCAAGGTAGACAAAATGCCAGTTGTGTCCCCCACCAAGAGTTCTTTGGTTATGCTCCAGCACGTCGTTCCTGCAAAGTCTTTGGTAGTTGAGTCCAAAGAGTTGCCTTTTGTTCCCATCAATTGTGATTGTCCTGTCCTCCCTGAAGCTGTCATAGAAATGATTGGGCAATATTTTCAAGAGCATCCTGCCTTCTTAGCCGCTGTCCATACCACTGAAGAGAAGCAAGATCCTGCTGAGATTGCAACATTTGCGGCAAATAAATCTAATTCTGGTTACTTCTTGTTTTATGGTAGTATTGATAATGGCCAAGCTATCTATCAGCCAGCCTTTTTGTTGGATACCAGTGCATCCAAGAACTTCATGAGTATTGAGACCGCAGACTTGTTACAACTCAAGTATCATCCTGTAATGCTGGTTAGGGGTGGCAACTGTCAAATGTTTCCCTCTTTCTAGCTTAAGAAGCCAGTGACATTTGTAGTTGTGGGTCAACCTTTTACCACAAGGTTCTCCATATGCTCTACTCTTATATATCCTATTATCTTAGGAGTGGGCTGGTGGCGGGACCATAATGTATTGGCCTTGCTAAAAGAAAATGAGTTGCAAGTGAACCACTCTTTGGGCATATCCATCTGTATTCCGCTGTTGGGTATGTCATAATTAGAGCAGTCTTCTCAGACAATCCAGTCGGTTCCTGTTCCCGTCCCCGTAAGTTTGGATTTACCAGCATGCCTTCAACCCTGGTCCGCAACATTTGATGCCACTAGGTGTGAGGTCCTTCCCAAGCACACTCAGTTCAACTTTGACTTTAAGGTTACTGTTGATCTGATTTGTATTGCATCTTTCATTCACCCTTTGACCTTAAAGAAGGATGCATGTTTAGAGGAGTGGACTTGAGACATGCTGTCAAAGGAATATATTTTTAAGAAGGCTTCATTGATCTTCTCTCCCTTGTTGTTTGTTCAAAAGTTAGATGGGTCTCTTTGTCCTTGCGTTGACTACAGGAATTTGAATAACATTACAATTACTGATCCCTATCCTTTACCTCTTGAAGCTCAGATTTTCTGGTGTGTTGAGAAGGCAAAGGTATTCTCAAAACTTGATCTTTTGAATCTATTCAACCAAATCAGGATCTCAGAAAGAACGGAATGGTTAACAGCATTCAGAACCAAGAAGGGTATCTTCCAATTCTGTGTTATGACTTTTGGATTGAAGAATGCCCCAGCTTGCTTTCAGCAGTTAATTGATTCAGTCTTGGGGGACCTCCTGGGTGTATGTGCCATTGTGTATATGGACAACATCTTGGTGTTCTCTCCAGATGAGGAGTCACATAAGGCCCACCTATCAGCAGTTGTAGAGTGCATCCTTCAGGCTAATTTGATCATCAAATGGAGTAAGTGTGAATTCTTTAAATGTAAGTTTACCTTCCTGGGTAATATTATCTTAGAGGATGGCCACACTATTGCCCCCAACAAGGAAGCAGCGGTTCAAGAGTGTGCTACACCTGTGACAATATCCCAACTTTGTAGCTTCTTGGGTACTTGTACATTCTTGAATAAATTTACCCCTCACTTGTCAGAAGTGGCTGCACCCTTGTATTCAGTAAGCGGGAAGACAACTTTGGTCTGGACGCCTGAGTGCGCAAACATGTTTGCAGCAGTCAAAGCTCTTTTGCTGTCTTCACCTGTGTTGAGACATGGAAATCCTGAGCTTCCTTTCGTGGTTTCCACATATGCCTCTAAATATGCTGTGGCTGGTGTGTTGCTACAAACTGCTGGTGATGGTGTTGAGAGACCTATAGGGTATTTCTCCCAAAAGATGGAGGCTCAGGAACACAATTACATGATATACGACAAGGAATTGTTGGCAGCTGTGAAATCTTCAAAGCATTGGCATCACCATCTCATGTTGGCGTGTCATCTTTTTGTAGTAAGGATCAACCATAAAGCTCTCCTGTACTATTGTCAACCCAGGGTTTTTTTGGGTTGCCAATCCAGATGGCACAGTGATCTTTCAAGATACAAGCTCCGCTACAAGTTTATCAAGGGAGCCGATAATCATTTGGCAGATGCGTTGAGCAGAAATCCTTCCCATCTTCCAGATTTTGGTATGGACGTTGAGTTCAATACACACACTATGATACCAGACAAGGCTGTGGTTCCTTTTGTACTACCTCCACCTGCTACGCTTGCCAATATGTCCTTTACCAAGGGTGCAGACTTAGACTTATATTACAAAGTTAAGTTCCTGCAACCTTTGTCCAAAGGTTATGATAGGCTATTGGAGCTAGCATGTGCACATCCTGTTGGCCAGCCACAGGGTTATCACTAGATAGGTCCAATTTTATATCATCAAGGACGCTTGTGGGTTTCAGAGGGAACTATTTGGGATAAAATCATGGAGGCTTATCACACCTGTCCTACGGCAGGCCACCCAGGAAAAAATGGTGGAGCTCATCCACCAACAGTTTTCATGGAAAGGTTTGACAGTGCAGGTGGCAGCTTACGTTTGTGACTTCCTGGTATGTGTTTGGTCTAAGGCAAGCAGGAACAAGACTACTGGTTTTTTGGTTCCTTTACAACCAGCTGCAGGGCCCTGGGCGTTGGTGTTGGTGGATTTCATCAGAGAACTTTGTGAATTCTGACAAGTTTAATGCACTCATGGTGGTGGTTGATTGCTTTACAAAAACAGCACACTTTGTACCTTACTCAACCACAATTGCTTTGGTGGAAACAGCTGGGCTGTTTGTAAATAGAATCTTTTCCCTACATGGCATTCCAATGGAGATTGTGAGTGACCACGGGCCCCAATTCATTGCTCAGTTCTGGGAAGCTTTTACTGGAATTCTTGGGATTAAATTGTGCCGCTCCTTGGCTTTTCATCCCCAATCTGATGGACAAATGGAGAGGATAACCCAAAGTTTGGAGGTTTACCTATGCTACTACACTAATGCACAACAAGATGACTGGTGTGCTAATTTACCCATGGAAGAGCTCACATATAATAACGCCCCACACACGTCAACTCAGGCTTTACCATTCTATACCAATGTGGGTTACAATTCATTGTCTAACATGGGTCCTTGATTGGTTAGCAACGTGGAAGCTACAACTGATCAAGTCACTGCATTGAAGCAGGTTCATCAGGAGCTTCAGGTTACTCTTGCCACCGCTGTGACAACTTACAAGGAATACACAGATTGCAAGCGCCAAGAAGGTCCTACCTACAGGCCAGGTGATCTAGTCATGATGGATGCCCACAATATGAAATTGAAGGTTCCCTGCTTCAAATTAGGCCCCAATCAAGTGGGTCTCTTCAAAGTTGAACATCAAATTGGCCCCTCCTCATACTTAATAGCTTTACCCCCAGCTTTTAAGATTTTCCATACCTTCCATGAATGCTTAACCACTCCCTTTAAGGGTACTGAGACTCCTTCTTCCCAACCCATTCTGGTGGAAGGAGAACCTGGGTATTAGTTAAATTGAATTTTGGCTCCCCATAAGAATTGACGCCATCTAGAGTATTTGGTGTCGTGGAAGGGTTATCCCAATTTCAAAAATTTGTGGGTTCCCCACTATGATTGTTCCAATTCCCCAGATCTTATCCAAGAGTTCTATAATCACAATCCAACTGCCATTGGTCACCCTGAGCTTAATTTAGAAGCAATGAAACTCCCTCCTGCCCACAAGAACATCTCCTTGCTCCATCTCCCGGATGGCAGTATTGTGCCCAGGCTTAAGCGGAGGGTAATGTCACAGTAAATTCCATAATTCCAGAGATTATTTGGCCTAGTAGAAAGGCTCAAAAAGCCAGAAATTCTATAAAAAATTGACTGATTTAACAGACTTGAATCAAACAGTTTATTGAAAATAGGTTACAGCTGCTCCAGTTTGCCAGTTGAATCCAATCCCCCCATAAGCTGACGTTGATAAATTGGTGTAATTTGAGGGTCACCAAATATGATCTTATTTATCAGCATGTTCATCAGAAGTTGGTCACTAAAGGGTTCTTTGAAAACTGGACTAGATACTCACTTGACAATGTGAAAGAAATAGAAGCCCAGGATCCAGGCGGTATTGCTTAGTTGAATTTTGATATATATTAAATAATTTTCACTGTTTCAACTCTTAAGAGTTGAGTCCTACCAAAATTTTACTCAATAAAATCAAATATATCTTGTTCTAACTTTATTTTTTAATGCATCCTGCAGTTGGCCTGCTGCTCTACATTTCCTACAATCTAATCCTTAGCCAGATCATTACAGGAAGATGGGGCCCTGCTGTTGGCACTTTGTCATTGCCTCCGCCCAATGTTAATCCAATGCCTGAAAATCTTGGAGTTGTTCCTCCTACATTTGAAACTGAAACTTTGATTCTATCTCAATTTCCTGAATTCTATTCTGAAGACACTCTGATTCTCTTGCAGGCTATTTATCTTGGGCTCTTTTGGTTAGGGTTAATCATTTTACTTATCCCTAGTATTGCATTTGGGAATTTCACAAAGGGGTATTTGAAGCTGCATTGGTGGTTAATCATTAACTCCATGTGGATTTGGGTGGTGATTCCACACCACTTGGAGACAGCTTCTTACTATCCGGTAATTTCTATCACACACCTGCAAGCAAATAGAAGAGTGAAAGATTAAAAGGCTCCCTTGTAGAGGCCCTCAATAAGTTATCTACCAATAATCCAAAATCCTGGGTTGACATGCCACCAACAGCACTCATGGTGTGCAGAATACAATTTAACTGCAACACAGGCAAAAGCCCGTATGAACTTGTCTATGGATATAAGCCCGCCATTGTTAGCACTACCTCAGAACCACATTTACCTCTAACTAGGAAGGTACCAGACAATAACAACCCTAACATACAGTGCATCAGGAAGGACCAATAAGACATGGAAAAGAAAAGAGTTGAGAGAGGAGAAATCCTGCTACAACAAGAACGCTTCCAAGTCAGGGACAAAATCTGGGTTGTCAACCACGACATGAACAAGTTGGATCCAGGATTACAAGGACCAGGCATTGTCATGGAAGTCAAGCCCAACAACATCTACCTCATCAAAGGTATTGGCGCTTGAACAGAACTCAAACACATGCATCATGACTGCCTCCACCTATGCAAGGCAAGAACAGCACAACATAATTCTCAACTTCCTGTACCCAACACAAAACTGTATTAATAATAAGCCTGAATCCCCAACACACTTAAGAAAATTCCCAAGGTTCCACCTTCCAGCACCCCAGGAGGAGATGTTGCAACATCTATGATTACTCTCTCTCAAAAAACTAATTCCCTGAGTAACTTGCCTAATGATTCCCCAACCAACCATTAAGTTGGTGGCACTGTTATCATTCAGCCATCTATTAAAGGGATCAAACATTTTGATTCCTAAGCGGAACACCACTTGGACAAGCCTTGTGACTTAAGAGGAACAATTACTTGGATAAGCCCCATGACTACCATGACGTACATGAACAGTATGTGGCTTTCTATGATACTGTCAAAGGTCTGGATGTACAAGCATTCTGGCTACTGCCAACCTACTTAACATCCAGTCATCATCCAATTTTTCCCCTTCCAATATACCGTTCAACATACCAAGAATGGTAACCAAGCAATATCACCTGACTGTCCAAGTATCCAGTGGCTTGAACCCATCTAGCACATGATCAACTCCTAGGTTTGATCCAACTAAATCCCGCCACAGCCAAGTCTATATAAGTCTAAAGTATTATCCAATAAAATATACTTCTCTTCTTTCTTAATTCCATATTTGAAGCTTCGCCCAAAGGCGCTCCTTATCACTGGTAGCAGCTACAGTTTTTTTACCACACCCATGAGAGAGAAATGACTGACCAAAACCCACCCACCTTTGCTCACGTACTCAACCAGGCCACATCCCAGGAGACCTGGAAAACATACTTCCGCGCCCATGACATCAACAAAGATATACCCAGTGGATGCACCATATTTGAAGGTCTGGTCATGCCCAAAGCATGCGCCAAGATTATTCAATACAGTTGCTCTCTTCAACCACAAACAAACGCACAACCACCTATCACAGGTGAAGTGACCAATACCAAATACATTGGTATCAACAAGTTCTTTGGTAAAAACAAAGAAAACTTCATCAACTGGCTAGACCACTCAGCTGCTAAACTCTGCGCCAGCCGCATCCTGCATGAAAAATGGGTCCAGGAAGCCAGCAAGCGCCTGTACAAGGCCGCAGCTAACTGGTTTGCCACCTGGGTTGGCTCACAAAATGACAACCAGCTTGACAACTGGGAAGAGTTCAAAGCAGATATCACACACAATTTCTGCGTCATTGAATCTTTCCAAGACATTGCAACACAGCTCAGTGATCTTCCTCAAAAGACCACTATTGCAGCTTACGCCAACAAATTTGAGGAAATACACCGCAAGATCTAAAACCCAGCACAAGCTGACAACGTACATATCATAGCATCATTCATCAACAGAATGAAACCCTCTGTTGCTGCCCTCATCCTCCCAGAGGCTAATACCTCCATGCCTGCGCTCATTGCAGAAGCCAAGCGCTCTGAAAAACACACAAACATGGAATATGCTGCGCGTAACAGCAATTGCTCCTCAAACGGCAATGGCAGAGAAAACTCCAATGGTAATAAATTCCAGAACACCAACCATAGAAACAGCAACTCCAATTGCAACAATGGCAATCACAGCCAAAGCGCAAACCGCTCCTTTCCCAAGAAAGAGGACACCACCAAAGTTAACAATGCTGAAGTAGCAACCCACTATAAATCTGACCCCACATTCTCTGACCTTGAAGGTCTCAAAACAGAGGAACAGAGAAAAGAGGAGGGGGAACAGGCTTAAGTGCCCCTGTCTTCCCCCAACTTGACAAGAAATTGTACCAAGGCACGAACTTTGCTGCCCGCATCCCCCGTGTCTCACAATCCTCCATTTTTATGAACTTAAAAATTAAAGATTGCTCACAACTTCTTGTCTACCCATGCACTTACAAATCACATACACATAAAATTTTATTCAAATCTGGTGCACAACACACTATGGTTAGCAAACCTTTTGTAACCAAGTACAAAATACCAGTTGTCAAATCCAACTTCAAATATGCCAGAATGGCAGACAAATCAAAGGTTCTACTTGAAGGCAAAACAACTCCCTTCATAATTGACCTCCAAGTAATACAAACGTCCATCAAAGGACTTGTCAAGAACAACATAAACTATGACATTGTAGCAGGCATGGACTGGTTCACCTGATTGAACCCCAGCGTATGTTGGAAAACAAAAACCATGACCATCAAACACAACAGAGTCAACTTCAACATCCTCAAAGAACCCAATGACCTCATTCTAAGAGACACAGTATCCGTCCAGGTCATAAACCAAGATGACTCAGAACATCTAACTAAAGACATTACCCTCCACATAATGAGGTACACTGAGTTCAATAACATACAAACAACCAAAATCCAATGCCCAGAACTTGCGGCACTCCTAAATGAATACAACCATGTATTCAAGGAAGAACTCACAGAGCTACCCCCCAAACAGGAGGTAAAACATGACATCAACTTATGCAAGGCCATGCCTAAACCTGCACCCCTCTACAGACTCTCCCCCTATGGAGACCCAAACCCAAAACACACATTGAGGACAACCTAGCTAAAGGTTTCATCCGC
Organism: Entomophthora muscae; assembly: GCA_014839935.2. Classification (NCBI taxonomy): domain Eukaryota; kingdom Fungi; phylum Entomophthoromycota; class Entomophthoromycetes; order Entomophthorales; family Entomophthoraceae; genus Entomophthora; species Entomophthora muscae. Next base: position 162,795 of record QTSX02006541.1, on the reverse strand, counting down.
CCGTCTGAATCCCCATGGGGGGCAGCAGTATTCTTTGTAAAGAAAAAGGAAGGCACTCTACGTCTAGTAACTGACTACAGAGCACTAAATGCAAGCACAGTAAAGAAAGAATACCATCTTCTACTTGTAGAGGATCTGTTTGCAAGACTCTCATGAGCCAAATTTTTCTCCAAAATTGACCTCACCTCAGGTTACAACCAAGTTGAAGTAAAGGAAAAAGACATACCAAAAACTGTGTTCCATACACAATTCGGATCCTTTGAATGTAGAGTAATGAACTTTGGGATGACCAACGCTCCCACAACGTTTGTCACCATGATGAACCAAGCACTAAACGGTCTCTCAAATACATTATGCTACCTTGAAAATATCATTATATTCTCAAAAACAAAAGAGAACACCTCACGCATGTCTGTAAGACACTTGATTGACTCACAAAGCACAAACTTTATACAAAACCAAGTAAGTGCCAATTTATGGAAAAGGGACTCCTGTTCTTGGGCCACATTATCTCTGACGGTGGCATCAAAGCAGATCCAGACAAAATAAAAGCCATAAATAACATGCAACACCTCACTTCTGTTAAACAAGTTAGATGATTTCTTGGTATGGTAGCTTACCTAAGGGAATACATCAAAGACTGTGGAAAACTAACCACCCCAATCAATGACTTAACCAAAGGTAATGCCAAAAAGAAATCCATCTGGACTCCAGAATGCAACAAGAATTTTCAACTATTAAAACAAGCTTTTATCAAAGCACCAATCTTGCAATACCCTAATAACAATGGGTGCTACAAGCTCAAGTCAGATGCCAGCAACACCGCCATTGGCGCAGTCCTGCGCATCTGCCAGCCAGGGCAGCAAGACTTCCTGCCAGTATGTTACAAAAGCAGAAAACTAACTAATACTGAGCAGAGATACCCAATACACAATAAGGAATTTCTAGCAATATATCACGCATGCAAGAAATGGAGATATTATCTGGAAGGACATTTAAACATCTGAGTGCTAACTGACCATAAATCCTTAATCTATTTCAAAACTCATAACACACTTGCACGGCGACAAGCCAAATGGATGTCCTTTCTGGAACAGCTTAACCTGGACATCCAGTACAAAAAGGGGGAAGAGCTGGTCACGGCTGATGCTCTCTCTAGACTATGTCAGCCTAGAGAGGATCACCCTGATCACCTGGACCCTGACTGGCCAAACCTGTACAACACTGAGTATAAAACCAAAGGGAAATACCCCTCAACACATAAACTGACCCACAATACATTAGTAAGAAATGAACATTATTTCCATGTATCAAATGGCACAGTATACCAAATTATCAATGACAAACATGTCCTGTACATTCCACTTGCACAAAGAGTTGACACCATACTAAGAAATCACCGCCTACTAGGCCACACAAATACTAACAACCTATACCTCACACTAAAAGAGATATTATGGTGGCCCAACCTCAAACAGGATATAGTTGATTTTCTGAAAAAGTGCACAGTGTGCAAGAAATACACCAGTACAAAGGCTCCTCAGCCAAGGGTCAACCCAGTACCAGATCCTGAACTGTTTAAGGTTTGGGGGCTAGACGTAGTGGGCCCCTTCCCAGAAACAAAGACAAACCAATGTTTCTTAATTGTAGCTATCAACTTTGTCACACGCTGGCCCATCTTCTGGGCAACAAAGGACCACAAAGCAGAAACCATCAACTGTTTCATTAACAAAGCAATCATAGCCAACTACGGCACTCCAGACTACATCATAACTGATGGAGCAACCGAGTTATCAGGTCACATAGTAAATGAAAACTTAAAATCCAAAAACATTAAACACTCCACAACCTCTCCATACAGGCCACAGGCCAACAGTAGAGTGGAACGCCTCAATAGCAGCCTTATCAGGACCCTAGAGAAAATAATGGATGGCAAAGCCAAATACACATGACCACTCTATGTGAAACATGCATTATTAGTATCCTGAGTCCACATCAACCAAGGGACAGGCTATTCACCGTTTGAGCTAACCTACGGGTACAAACCAGAAGTAATCACCTGCAACAAACAGCCCTACATAAAGACCCCCCGTGGAAACCTCCCACAGTAGAGCAAGCACCAAACCTACAACACATCCACCTCAAAGCTAAAATAGCAGAAATGAAGAGGCTCAAGACACAAAAAGTAACCTCCACAGAGGAACCACTTCCCATTGACTCCCCTGTCTGGATTCTAGCTGGCAGCAGAAAGAAACTAGACTCAGTACACAGAGGACCAGAAAGAGTCATCAAATACAGACCAGAGCACAACACTTACCTAGTGAAATTCCAAAGTGCCAAAAACCCAATTATCAAGAAATACCACAGAACCCGTCTCCGCCTCAGTAAAGGAGAGCACTTGACCAGACTGGTTCCAACTAGTAAACAGCTCCAGGAGCATCAGGCGGCAGCCGTGAAAACAAAGCCCCCTCCTGATGCACCAGAGTAACCCCTTAAGGGGGTGGTGTCGAGGGTCTGGATGTACAAGCATTCTGGCTACCGCCAACCTACTTAACATCCAGCCATTGCCCAATTTAGTCCCCTTCCAATATACCGTTCAACATACCAAGAATGGTAACCAAGCAATATCACCTGACTGTCCAAGTATCCAGTGACTTGAACCCATCTAGCACATGACCAGCCCCTAGGTTTGATCCAACTAAATTCTCGTCACAGCCAAGTCTATATAAGTCTAAAGTATTATCCAATAAAATATACTTCTCTTCTTTCTTAATTCCATATTTGAAGCTTTCCCAAAAGGCGCTCCTTATCAATACTATATAATACTCTATATTAACATTAAATAAAGTATCAGTCTCTTCTTAATTCTCCCCTTTATCTTGTTTATTATACTTCTCATAAGTATATACTTGACACTGTTATAGCTTTGCTGTTTTAGTAGATTTACAAGGGGAAAAATAATTGAAAACTAGATAATATTCTTTGTTGAGATATGGATATTATATAGTTGGGGTGAATCACAATAACAGGAACATGATTTTGATGATCACTCAGTTGAATTTGATAGGGTGTAGCATGATCCTTGTAATGATTGAGGCACCAAATTGAGCTGTCCACTGTACTGGGATTGTCACTGGGTCTTGTTGCTGGGTTTGATAATTTGAGTCAACTTCCGCATTTAGCTTCAGATCATGGGGGAGTCTGTCAGGGTGAAGTAGAGTGAGAGCTTGTTGTAATTGATCAAATGGGGAATGTATACCCGAATTAGGATGACATTATCAATGAGGAGGAGACAGTGTGTATTTAATTGGAAATAATAACCCTTGAAGAGTGAATAAGGAAAGATGCAGCAGAAAATTATGCACAGATACAACAAAAGACCTTAATTTGACCCAGAGTCAAGGAATCAGCAGCATAGATAGGTTCACATTCAATTTTGCGGGTTTCAGGAAACATTTTGTCAGAAGGAGGAAGATTCCCAGGAAATTGCAGAGATGAGAAGGCAAAATCTAGTAATCTGATTATTACAAATCTGATTGGGAAATATTGGAATAAATGAATCATGAGGCAAGATATTTTATTTGGGGAGAATATCAAACTACTAAGATAGTTTGGTGGAGACAATTGTTACTTAAAGCCTTTGGGTACATCTTGATGAGGTGGTATTCTTGTAAACAATATTTAGACAGCTTACAGATACTACCAATGATGGTTCTGTAAGCTGTTACCTGATCTTCTTTGAGGTCAGGATTTGATGACCAACAGGTCAAAGGAGGGAAAATCAGGTGTGGGGCATCCACACCCCACTTGGACCTAAAATTATGTGACACCACCCACTTGTGATCAATCATTAGATTTAAATCTATGATCATCACAAGCGGGCGGGGCTTCAGGCTGGGTTTCCCTGGGTGGCAGCGCTTTGGCCAAACCACACCCGGAAAAACTATAGCCATGACAGAGTCAGGTTGCAGGTCACAGAACCATTTGAGCAGAACCTTACCAGGAGTCGATCCCGTTATTTTGACACTCCTAAGAAGTATATACTCAACAAAAGCTCTGAAAATCCTCTATTCTAAAATAGAGCCTTTATCCAGTTCAATATATTTATTTCCCATTTATATACCTCTGCTAAAACAGCACAGCTATGGTACCACAATGGCAACAATATGATGGACTTTTGGTGGAACGGCTTGTTACAAGAAGTTTAATATTTGGCAATGCATGATGGAGGCTCTTCTTAAATGCATAATAATATGTTTTTCTCCAAGTAGATATATAATTTTAAGTGCTGTATTTTTTGCTACTGAACCGAAGCCTTATCATTAAGCCGATTATGGTTTTCCCATCGATCGAATCGGGCTTCGGATTTTAGAGGTTTGATCATAAAATCAGTCTAGTAATAGATTGGATGCTTGTATCATCAATATAAATTATTTCTTTAATCTGGGTCGTGTCAAGCGTTAGCTCGTGACATTTGCAAATCAACCAAATGTTGCTTATTCCAGGCAAATCAGATGTGACGTGCGTTTTGCATAAAGTTGGACGAACAATATGGAAATCGATCTAAAATATTATGGATATCTTAACCTTGCAATAGGTTTGATGCGTAAGCTGAGAGAATGGGCGGTGGTATAAATCTTAATCGATCAATACAATCGCGATCGATAATCGGTAGATGAAGACTGTGGGCCAACTGCTGACAAGCATCAGGAGGGTAGTCACAAATCCTAATCCTTAAAACCTTGAATTTATCAAAGGTTCATCCCAAGATGAGAGCTTTGAAAATAGCAAATGGTGAGCACTTAGTACAATGCAAGTTTTTATCATTAGATTTTGCCTATTCTAACTCCACGTTTTAGTCGCTTTACAATCAGCAAGGTGCCGAAATAAAAACTTAGCCGCTCCTTTTTTGAAAACTCCAAATGCATCTCTTGCCACTGTACGTACCCATGGGGGTCTTAGCGATGAAGATAGAATCTTCACCAATCTTTATGGTTTCCATGATTTCAAGCTTAAAGGAGCCCAATCTCGTGGAGATTGGTATAAAACAAAAGAGATTCTGCTCAAAGGTCATGATTGGATTATAAATGAAATTAAGGAATCTGGGCTTCGTGGCAGAGGAGGTGCTGGATTCCCAACAGGACTCAAGTGGTCTTTCATGAATAAGCCCGTCGTAGATAAATCAGACACTCGGTAAGATAACAAGCATACCATTTTAATTTACATTCAAGGCCTCGATATTTGGTAATTAATGCCGATGAGGGTGAGCCTGGAACTTGTAAAGATCGCGAAATCATGCGTCATGATCCTCACAAGCTTGTAGAAGGGTGTCTTGTTGCTGGGCGCGCTATGAACGCTACTGCTGGTATACTCATTTATTATTTATAATTTTTCTCACTGTTAGCCTATATTTATGTCAGAGGTGAGTTTGTGGCCGAAACCTCAAACCTTCAAGTTGCTATCAATGAAGCATACAAAGGTAATTTATTATTTGATAAGTTTTGACTTTTTAAGAGGGTCTTATTGGTAAAAATGCTTGCGGTTCGGGATATGACTTCGACATCTACATTCACCGTGGTGCAGGTGCATATATCTGTGGAGAGGAGACAGCTTTAATCGAATCACTTGAGGGTAAACAGGGCAAGCCCAGGCTCAAGCCCCCTTTCCCTGCCGATGTTGGTCTTTTTGGTTGTCCCACCACGGTAGCTAACGTAGAAACAGTTGCAGTTGCTCCAACCATTTGTCGTCGAACAGGAAGTTGGTTCGCTGGACTTGGGCGTGCTCGAAACTCGGGGACAAAGCTGTTCTGTATTTCTGGGCATGTCAATAATCCCTGCACTGTTGAAGAAGAAATGAGTATTCCTTTGCAAGATCTAATTGAACGTCATTGTGGTGGCGTTCGAGGCGGCTGGGACAATCTCCTTGGAATTATCCCAGGTGGTTCATCTGTTCCCGTTCTCCCCAGAAACATGTGTGAGGAGGTATTGATGGACTTTGACTCTCTCAAAGACGCTCAATCTGGTCTCGGTACAGCTGCAGTGATTGTGATGGACAAGTCAACTGATATTGTTGGCGCTATTGCGCGCCTTTCTGCGTTCTATCGCCACGAATCGTGCGGTCAATGTACACCTTGCAGAGAAGGAACTACGTGGCTTGCCAATATGATGACACGCTTTGAACGAGGAAACGCCAAGACAAACGAAATCGATATGATGGAGGTAATAGTTTTATTATATATGTACTAAAAAGATTAGGAACTTTCCAAGCAGATTGAAGGCCATACTATCTGTGCACTTGGTGATGCTGCAGCATGGCCTGTTCAGGGCTTGATTAGACATTTCCGCCCAGAGATTGAGAAGAGAATTTCTATGTTTCACGCTCAAGGATCTAAGCCCTCCTCTCTCCACGTATGAAATATTTAGGTTTCTTTTTAACATTAAATGTATGATTGAAGAATCCGCGACCATAATATTAAGTTGAAGCTTCAAATGAGACTGGCTTTATTTCTTTTGGGAATTTTGAAGTGCACAAGATTCTATCTGATGTAGTTAATTTTTATAAGACAAGAATCTAAAAGCATATCGACACACTTTATATAAGAGTGGCATTTGAATCTTTAAACTATAATGATCACCTAAAGAAGACTTGTAGCTGTGCTTTGACAGCAAACAAATGCGAAAAACATTTCATTTTCTCAGCTTATTTTATTTCAAACCAGCTGCCAAATTTATAGCCTAAAGTGTTTTAACAGTGGAGCCTGGCTAGGGCTCATGACCCCTATGCGTTTCAAAGCTACATGTTGTTGTTCAGAATTTAATGAATTTTGAAAGAGAACCAGGAGCCCTAGTTCTATAGAATCGCCCAGCATCTAGCAAAATCTAAAAGTGCAGTAGCATCTTCAACAGCCCCATCTCATCAGATACTATGTCCCGTCAACAGTAGACCTTTACCTCCAAGCAATTATTAAATAAAAATTCAATCCAAAATCCTAATCATTGGATGAAGGCTGCCAAATAACTCTTCTCATCTAAAGGGCCAACCTATCAAACTGCAGCCAAAAGAGCTATCATCAATAAGATCGTCATTAACTTCAATTTAATCTCAGATTTTTCTCTTCTATCCTTTTACTTATTAATTCAATTTTAAGAATCACATACGTAACATGAGAGAAACAGTTAACTGAAAATAGAAACTGTTGGTGCTGCACTTTTGTGGTGTACAATGTGCATTACATGTACTGCAGCTTTCAAAGCTGTGGTGACAAGCAAAATTGAGTCATCTGTAAGTGAAATGAACTCAACTGAAAACAAAATCAACTCAGCTCAGAACAAAATAGTGGTGAGCCCAGATCTATTATTAATTAATATGAATCCATTGATTTTTTAGTTTACTTGTTGCCATAGCTTTGAAAATTACTGTGCAGTATTTTTCAAAGTTATGGGGACAAGCAAAAAAGTAAACCTATAACAAAATCAACTCAGTCAAAAAATAATAGTCCCAAAGCTATTGTTAATCAATATAAATTCAATCTTTTTAAATCTTGTTTTTGACTTAGTTAATTGAGTATTAAGGTAGTTTTTGCTCACTATCACAGTTTTGAAAACTGCAGCATGGTTTTTATATATTTAATAACATTGTCTATTCAAGCTATTGTAGGTATTTGCATAAAAGACATCGATATTTAATTTAAACTTAATATTTTTCCAGAATTTTAGTTATACTTTATCCAACCATTGTTCTTAATAAAATAGAGCTATTACTAAGCCATAATAGATCATGTTCTGAATAAAAAACTGTTTCCCTTCCCCAATGTTCTCTATTAGTATTGTCACAAATGACATTTTACTTCATTTAATGAAGCAAAACAATGATCATAGTTTGAACCCTGGGCCACCTGAACTGCAGCCTGCTGGTTTAAAGAACCAGATGCCTACACACCCATGGTTTTTGTGACTCAAATATGAAGGCTGTCAGATTAAGATCTCACGGCCTGTAGGAGATTTGCTGAGATCAGCCAAGATCAAAACCAATAATATGTCACATGAATCTTACACTTAGGATGAAATTGTATCCTTCCCCATTGATTTTATTTGGCCAAGTCCTCTGAAGAATCTGCCAATGATGAGCATTTGAGGTTGGACTAAATACCAGATATCAATACATATTCTGCTGGTCAGCCTGGCCTTAGAAATATTGTTGAAGAACAGGAATCTTCCTGTATCTATTTTCCAGTACCAGCCAATGATAGTCTTCCTGGGCCTGATGTCACCCCAATTCTCCCAGATTCCTGACATCAGGCTGCCCAAATTATGTATTCCCATCCCAAAAATGAAGCCTGGTGGGAGGGTAGTTGTATCATTTCATATCAATACCAGGCTTCCTTGCAATTCTGATCATAAAGCTATGATAAACCTTTGGTCTAACCAGATTTTACCTTATTTAATTCTAGTTTTTTGCCATCTTAACTTGTTACCAATAGGCCCTCTGCCCCTGTTATTTTGTCTGCTGATCTTCTCACAGACCCCCAGCCCAGACTATACATTCCATATAGCTCTCCCTTTGGACACATACATTTCAACAATTACCTGCCAAATCATGTCTAAAAGGACTTTAACTTAGAGAATGTAAGGAATTCATACCTACACAAATACAAAGACAAACATAAGGATTCTGGACAAACCTCAAACTGGAAAACTGCATTTTTAAATGGTTTAATGTTGGTAACAGCTATTTTTAATTGAGCAAATACATTCATTTAAACATGTGTTTTAAGCAAAACAAGAAGAGCAAAATTGTAAACCCGAACAATATATATTCCATTTATGGATTAGGCTTCAACGCCTTCCGCACCATACAATCAGCTTAAATTTTGCTCCAAAAATCTGTCCCAATCTCCATTTGTGTCTGCCCATCCAAACCTTCAGAACCTAGAGGCCTCAACCGGGCTCCCAGCCCTGCAATCTGTACATCCAGCTCCAGTACCATCCCCAATCTAAGGGGTACAATCGCAATACATTTCCCCTGCCTCTTCTTGCTTGCGCCTGCCTTCTGCGGCCTGCAGGCAATCTTCTACCCCACGCTTGCGGTTGGCTGGCTCTTGTCCTTCCCCAAATTTTTCGTTGCTTTTCCCTCTGGCTCCTTTTCTTTTTCCTTCCCCATAATCTTATTCTCTTCTAACCTTGTTGTTGTGGTTCCCCCAACACATGAAGTTCTCTTCCTTGTGCTTTGGTGTGTTTCTGGGGCGTTTTGCCCTGCCCTCCTACTGACAAATCTGAGCTCTTTGTTCGTTTTGGTCCGCGTCAGCTGCCCTTTGTGCAGCTCTTCCCACCTCTCCACCCCAAGGCCTCCTGGTTGGTCTTGGGGTCCCGGTCTTTTCTTCTCATCCTTTGCTCCCTTCTCGGAAGTTCTGTCTTTTGTCCCTTCCCTCTTGTGTTCCGTGGTTCCCTCGTCTTCCTGGCTCTTCTCCTTCGGGGGCTTCCCCGGCCCGATATTCTATTAGAAGACCCCCTAGCCCAAACTAGAGAGCCAGAAAGAATAAACTAATAAGGTATTTGATACACAATCTAATCCCAGATGTCCAAAGAACAAACATAACTATCTGCCTGACTATTGTGACAAAACTAAGGGATAATAATAAGCAGTCTCTAATTGGTGAGAGATAAACACCTGAATCCACATAGGATTGATGATAAGCCACCAACAAGGCTTCAAATATCTCTTGGTAAAGTTTACAAATGAAACACTAGGATTTAACAGAAAGCTTAAAGCCAACCAGAGAAGCTCAAGATAAATAGCTTGGGACAAGACCAAGAAGTATTCTGAGTAAAACACAGGACATTGAGAGCTGAGAGGGGTTTCTTCTTCTATCTCAACAGTAAATATCCCTACATTAGGAGACACATTCAAGTGGCCTGAAGGAAGCAAACTAGGAGCAGGACCACATCTTCCCATAAAAAATTGATTTAAAATAAAGTTGTAAGGGATGTACTGGAGTAGGCCCAGAACCAGATGTACTGCACAGACCAATGCAAAATAAAAATATAAGTGAATTTCTTTATTTAGGGTAAAGTTTTAGGCCTGGGAATTTTGGAGGACTCAACTTGTAAGAGTTAGAAAATAAGAAAAATATGTTATATATCACAATTATTGACTTGGAAATTTTCATCTGAACCTTTGACCCCTTGCCTGCTTCACAATATACTATTACCATGTATATCTGGATCAACATAAAAAGAATCCCTGAATCCTCAACTTCTAATAACCTGTATGATTGATTAGAGAGGATCAAGTGACTTTGAGATTACATTGGCTTATCAGGTTTGACTTTATTTGGATACTTGGACCTTGGGCTTGCACAGGAGCTTCTGTAATCTATTTCCTATCAAAAGTTTGAGTTAAGGCAGTTTAATTTGTCAATTTTTGCACTGTTTTCTCAATTCTTGCATTTACTGAATGGGACAAATTATAAAGTCACTTCCCCCTTTGGCCCTGGATAGAACTATCTTCCCTTGGTGCACCAAGAAATCTGCTTGGATTCAAGCTAAACCCCTTAATTCTCTTGGGAATTAGCCCACACAATTGACAAGCAATTTGTCCTGGCGTACACTTCTCAGGTGGCAGCCATTAACAACCAGATTTATGTTCCAACCTGGGAGGAATTCCTAATTAATTTAGACTATTTTTTGGCTTGGGCTTGTTCACATTTAAAACAAATTAAGTGGAACCAATCAGGTTGCTCTACTGTGAAATAAAAAACCCTGATCCAACTGGACTAAATGCTGGCTTGAACCCCTCCATTAACGCCAGCCAATCAGAGTTGGAGCCAGAAATTATTGCAAAACCCTCCAACTCAATGGAATTGCCTTTACAAAATTTCTCTTCTGGCCAATCAGACTCATTGCCTGGGTCAGGTGACCTTTCAGATTTTAAGCCTGTCCCTTAAAGCTAGACAGGGGACTTTTGGTCCCCTGCTTGCTCATTCTATCAATTAAAGTTTTGCATTTTTTAAATTTTCAGTCTTGACTTTGGGGCCTTTTCCTGGTCCTCTTTGTTCTCTGGCTTTGTTAGTAATTGCTTTACCATTCCTTACCTTCTCAGCCTTCCCCTGGTTTCCAGTGTCTCTTACAGAGTCCTTAGAGTTAAAGTTAGCATTATCAAACCCGCTTACCTCTCCTGCTTTTGAGAACCTAGTTTGAACCCTAAATTTATTTGATTTTGTCTCTTGTTTGCTTCACTGTCTCTTTAATTCTATATGCTCTTTAAATAGCTCCTCCCGCTCTTTACCAAAGTGTATAGCTTGTGGCTGTCATCTCCTTGACTTTGAAACTCTTCCTGCAGGTTTCTTACTATCAGGATTTCCCTTTTCTTAAGTTTTGCCTCAAAAATCCTGGGAAAATTTGTTTTTCTTGTGCTTCTCCTCCCAGTTTGCAAATGCTGGCCTCTTTCCTGAATTTTTTGGCATTTACCCTGGCTCCTGCCTTGGTGATGATATGGAACACTTCTCCAGATCTTTGGAGCTGTGTTTCCCATTCATTCCACCATGTAGGGAGCAGCCCCAGCCAATTCATGCATATGTTTGAGGACCTCCCTGGACGGGCTCAGGATATTCTTGCCACTAGTGAGAATGTCATTCAAAGCCTTACCTATGATGACCTTGAGATTTCCACCCTTGAAACAGTCCCCTCAATGTTGCCAAGCTTGGCTTCCCCAATGCCTCTTCCCTCTGAGTTCCCAGTTCCTCAGGTCCAAGAGGAAGGCTTAGAGTATCCAAGAGCCCGCGCCCAAGCGTGCTCTGTGGTTGCTTGGCGGGATGATTTTGATGGGTTTAGATTCCTACTTTCCCCAACTATCTGCTGCGTCCTCTTTGTGGACGCCACTTTGAGCGTTCATACCAGTCTTGCACTGGATGATGTCCTGGTGAATCTTTCCCCTTGGATGGGAGCCAAACTTAGTTAGTTTATCCCCCCTCTCTCACACAAATAATCCTCAGCATTAAGTACTCTACAGTAACATTACCCTCTGCTTTAATCTGGAGAACAAGGCCCCTATCAGGAAGATACAATAGTGAAAAGATTTTGTGGGCAGGATGAAGCTTCATAGCAGACAGAAAAGTTTCCAGATGACCAATGATGTGCAGGGTATGCAGGTAAGAATCACAAAACAGACCAGGGGAATTTTAGCAGTCACAGTGAGGGACCCAAGAATTTTCAGAGCCAGGGTAACCCTATCAAGAAACTAGGTATTCTAAGCAGAGAAAGTTTTTAAATTAAGAAAGGATGCATCACAATTTATACTTGGGTTCCCCTTCCACAAGAATGGGCTGGGGCTTCATGTAAAGTTACGCCTCCCTCTTAGGCCTCTGCTTCAATTTATGCCAAATGCTTGGGGACTTCCACCAAATTGTGTTTATAAAATCATCCAAAAGTTACTGAAAAAGATCAAGAAAAGCCCTTGAATTAAGACTTATGAAATTATTCCAAAGATGCCCCACCTAACCCACCCAAGAGACACCCCTGGTTAAATATCATGTGCAAGAGCGGTTGGGAGCAGTGGTAATTGCATCCAAAGCAGGTTCCTCAATTTTTAGTTGAATTGGGGTTTCCTTTTTGATTCTGTACATTCAAAAATTTTCAAGATTTTCCAGCCATGAGAAATGCACTCATACTTGATCATTTATTGATCAACTAGTTTGGTGACATTCAATCTCCCTCCCTAATTCCCTCCCCCTTGAATGAATACAAGAGTTATAAAAGACCTTGCTTCATCATTATCTAATCTAATAAAGTTTTAAAATTTGTTAGAAAAACTGGTCATTTGGTTTTGTCTGCTGCCTTGTGTGTCAGGGATTCAATCCTGAGGAAGGAAGGTGCCCACATAATGTAAGAGAGCAGAAAAATGGAACCCCACAAGAGAGGAACCAACAGGGATTCCAACCATTAGAGTGTTAACTAAATATCCCCATAGTTTGTACAATACCAAGAAGGGAGAAACATGGGTTAGACCATAATAGATGGCAACATAAGATAATACATACCAAGGAGCGCCTGGTCAGATAACTGGAGGAGGAGCAGGAAGAGGCAACATAGGTGGAGGCTTTGTTTGGTCACAGGTAGGAGGAAATTGGTGCTTGGTATACAGGTAATCCCAGGCCAAAGTCTTTGTAGCATCTTTAACTTGAAGATTGGGGTCAAACTAACGACCTTCAGCAGCAGGAATACAGAATGCTAAGAAGAACAGAAGCAGAAAAAAATTCTGCTTCCATATCATGAGGAGATTAATTTGATTCTACTAAATTACTAGGTAAAGAATATAGAATCAAGATTTATTATCCAGAATTTGAAGTTGTTAGAGCCCTAGTGAGCTCCCAGGGCTTCTAACTAAATACTGTGATGTTTGGGGTGGGGAAGTGAAATAGTGTGTGGTGTAATTTGGGCTGGGTAAGTCACCATTAATTTGCTTGCTGCTTGGTCATTTGGGTTTGACTGCTGCCAGCAGGACTGCAGAACTGCAGCTTGTAGCAGCCAAATCTGCAAGTTGATTTAGAAGCAGGAAATTCAAGGTTGTGCTTGGGCAATTAATTCATTCTGCTGTAGTGGACTGTTCTTTTTCTGCATCTTGGTTGGTTGATTTTGGATTTCCTTGATTGAGGTGGATTTGTTTCTTAAAATTGGTTGTATTGTTGGCTGGAACCTTTTCAAAGTCAATTTTATTTTCTGGATGTTGGTTTAGATTGTTAGTTTTAATCATGATTGGCTGTATCAGCTTAATCTTCTTTACAGAGCCTGTTTTTGCATTTGAACCTGGTGGTAAGTTTTTGCTCTTGATTTTAACTAACCCAGTCTTGATTTTAGATGCTTCTGAGGACTTTGAAAGTTCAGGGTTCAATTCCCTAAATATTACCAGTGTTGGTTTTATATTGCCATTTAAATTTTTAAGGTGACCCAGTATTTTTAATAAGTCTTGAAGAGGTCAATATAAAGAAACAATCCTTATTTCATGAAGATGATCCATTAATCAACAGTTCTGTTTCTTCTTCTCCATGTCCAATATTGTATTTAAGTTGGAAGGATTAGCAATACTTACACTATCCTCCCCTAAGGCCCCCATTGGTGTTTTTGTGGACTTGTGGTATTGCTTTAGCATCTCTTGGCAATTCTTCAGGTTGGCTTCCAGCTCCCAACTATTTGATTCAGCACTGTATACTGATAATTTGATCAATAATTGGGTCCTTTCTTTTACCATGCGGTGATCCAGGATTTCTTCTACCTCCCATTTGGGTAGGTGGTTCAATATTATAGGCAGACAACCAGACAAGGATTGATTGATATCTTGGTCAGAACCCTTGTAAGAATACAAGAGACTAACATGGAAAACATTGTGGGTGGTAGATCCCTCAGAAAGTTGAAGATGGTAATTCACAGGACTTGTCTTTTCCAACACCTTAAGAGAACCAATTCTTTTTGGTCCCAGTTTACAGCTTGGCCATTTGATGTTTAGGTTCTGGGCATCTAAGAACACTAAGCTCCCCAGTAAGTACTCCTCTTTGGCTATTCAGTGTCAATCTGAAAACTTATAAGAATCAATGGCTTAGCAAAGGCTCTTCTTCAATAAGGCCTGAGTTACTGAAATATCCCTTAACATTTGGTTCAACTTAGGTAAGGGGGTGTCTCCCTTGGGTACTGGAAACTCCTCTATATCAAACCCATAATTTGCCTTGAAGGGGGATATTCCAATTGAAGAGTGGTGACTGGAATTTTAAGAAAGTTGTGCTAAGGGAAGGTACTTGGACCAGTTGTCTTGACTACCGTTTACATAATTCCAAAGATAAGGTTCCAGGCATCAGTTCAATTGTTCAGTGTGTCCATTGGTTTGGGGTGAAATGCAGTTGACAGGTTTAGCTTCAATCCCAGCTTGCTCATGTGATTGGACCAGAACTTAATATGTATTGTGGCCCTTGATCAGATACTATGTCATTTGGTAACCCATGGTGGGCCACTATATGGCGTAGGAACATGGAGGCCACATCCTCTGCTGTGCAGTGATCAAAAGGGAGAAAGATAGAAAACTTGGTTAAGCAGCTCACCACCACCATTATTCCAGTGTTTCCTAGGCTAGGAGGCAGTTTCACTATGAAGTCCATAGATAAGGAACTCCAAGGACACTCAGGTATAGGGTGGGGACATAGGAGGCTTTGGGGTTTCTTGAGCAGAGGCTTATTTCTGCCACAGTCCACACACTTCTGAATATAACCCATTACTGTCTTCTTCATGAAGGGCCATCAGTAGCGTCTTTGAATTTGTTTAAGGGTCTTGGTTTTGCCACCATGGCCTGAGAGAGGAAGATTGTGGAAACAATTAACAGTCTTATCCTTAAGCTTATATGATGAAACCCATAATGAATCCTTTCTGTAACAAACCTTATCCACCAGTTCTAGCTGGGTAGGATTTTAAGGTGTGTTTGTTGATTGATATGTAAAAACTTCTTTATCAATATCTGTGAATAAAATGGGGTGGCCAATGAGATTTAAAAACTGTGATGGTTCAAGGACAATGTGTTCATTATGTTGTTGGTAGGTACTGTCTGGGTCATCCCTGTCTTCCCTTCTGCTGATGGCATCCACAATTACATTTAGCTTCCCTGGGATGAACTCTATCTTGAGTCATACACCATTAAGTTGATAGCCCAGCAAGCCAACCAGGGGGTGACCTTACGTTTCTTAAAGTATAACAAATTCTTGTGGTCTGTGTGTATATGAACAAAATATTTGCTACCTTTCAGATATCTCTGCCAATGTTCCAAGGCTTGAACAATTGCAAACAATTCCTTCTCATAGATATGATAGTTTCTTTCCCGGTCCAGGAGCTTGTATGAGTAAAACACAACAGGGTAGAGTTTTCCATCCTCCCCATGCTGGAGGAGTACTGCCCCAAGCGCGTAATCCAAGGCATCTGTTTCCAAAAATTGCTTTTCTGGGTCAGGGCAAAGAAGGACTGGGGCAAAAGTGAAAGACAGTTTAAGTGTGTCAAAGGCTGTCTGAGCCTCATTATTCCAAACAAAAGGGATCTTGTCAGAAGTAAGTATTGTAAGAGGGAGAACAATAGAAGAAAAATCCTTAATAAACTTCCTGCAGAAATTAGACAGACCCAAGAATCCCAAAAGCTTAGTTTGGGAAGTGGGCACTGGCCAGTCTAAGACTGCCTGAACTTTTGATGGAGCCACCGCAAATCCTCCCTCCAAAATCTTGTACCCCAAAATCTCAATCTCAGACAAATAAAACTCACACTTTTCTAACTTCCAAAAAGGCTTTGCCTTTATCAATGTTTCTAAAACCTGACAAACATGCTGTGAGTGGCTTGCCTGGTCCTTGGAGAATATTATGATATTATCCAGATATAAGACCACACATGTATCCAAGAAGGGGAAAAGGATTTCATTCATCAGGCCTTGGAACGCAGCTAGGGCATTGCTCAGCCCAAACAACATAACCAGGTACTCATAGAGACCAAAAGTGGTGCAAACCGTGGTTTTCCACTCATGGCCTTCAGCTATGCGTATCTGATTATAAGTGTTTCTCAAGTCCAGTTTGGTGAAGACCTTGGCTCCTCCAGTCTATTAGTGAGTATTTTTGAAGAAGGAATAGGGTTGTGGTTCTTAATTGTTATGGCATTTAGCTTAGCAAAGTCCACTACCAGTCAAAGCGTTCCATCTGATTTACCTACAAAGAACATTGGCAAGGAGCATGAAGAATTTTACCATCACATGAACCCCTTCTTGATGTTGTTGTCAATATATTCCTTCATTACTATACTCTGCACCCTGTTTACTGGATAGAGTTTGTCCCACGTAGGGGTCAATTCTGGAATTAGATCAATGCAAAGGTCTGATTGTTGAAGTTCAGGTAGTTGAGAGCATGATACTTTGTTAAAGGCCTTGGCCAGATCTGCAAACTCTTTTGGAATTCCTGATACCACAGTGTTCTCAAGAGTCATCAGAATGTTTTGGAGGTCTTTGGGAGTGAGGGTGTGTGTCAAAGAAGTGTGAGAAAATGGGATTTATGAGGTTTCCTCATCTTTGGCTGTTCTCAAGGTCATGTGTGTGAGGTCCATTACTAGACCCACTGATCTAGCCCAAGAGAAACCCAAAATTATTGAGAATGCCAAATTTGAGAGAGACAAGACCTTAACCTCAAAGGTATGGGATCCAATGCAAATTTTGAGGAGTGAGGTTATTCTTGCGCCCTTGACTCTTGTTTGATCTGCCAAGGTTACCCAAGCGGGAGGACCTTCCTCTAAACCAGTATCTCTGGCAAGGCTTGAGCTCACAAAGTTTCCCATTGCTCCTGTGTCCAGAAATTCTTGGTCTTCTTGGGAAGTCTCATGGGTGAGAATACTAATAGGAAAGAGAGTGTAAGACTGAGACTGATCTTTATTTGCCATATTGGCAACCATATTGGAAGAAATAGACTGTACCTTTGAAAGAGCTTGACAGTCCTTGGTGTAGTGCCCTTCACTTCCACAGTACATACACAAACCTAGCTGAGCACAGCAGAGTTTCTCAGAAGGAACCAATTGATATCCCCTCCCTCCTTTGGGATCAGACCCTTAGGAATGTTGGTGAAAACCTTGGCTGTGACTTGCTGAAGAACCTTGTTATGGGCAGGAGGAGTTTGATTCCATGAAGGTAGTTGTTTGACCTTGGTAGCCCATTTGGCTACTTCCTTGACAAGGGTGTCAAAATTGTTGGATAGTTTGTGATGGGAGAGGAAGTTCTTAAGTGAAAAGACAACTTCTTTTTGAATAAGTAACATGCCTCATCATTTCCCATTCCAATTGCCTGTTTCAAGCGGGTAAATTCATTGATGTAGTCCTGAACCACCATTTCCCTTGGTATAAGCTAAAGATTTTATTGGAAAGTTCTTCATTGCTTTGTTCTGGGGTGATTATTGCTAACAGAGAATCACAGAAGTGTGCATAATCCCCGAGAAGGTCTTCACCTTGCAGGGTTTTCTTGATGTACCACACACGGGCCTTGCCTGTCAGTTTCTATGCCACATTTTGAACCTTTTGGGCATCCATACGGAATTAGTCAGGAGATGTCTCAAAAAGGGACTTGGAGAAGGCTAGGAGCATTAGGATCTTGTTGCTGTCATTATTTTCTGCTGTGACATTGGAGATAGTGTTCAAAATGACTGTTTACACCTGAGAGTTGGAGGTAGGTTTTACCATTTATGCTTTTTGGGAAGTGTAAAGGAGCCCCAGTGATTTGTAGATGGTAATACTGAGGATGATAGCTATCATTACCAGGGCTAAGCACTTGACAAGGGATGAATAGAGTAGGAAATGATTGGAGTAGGTCTTCCCTGAAACAACCAAGAGATGTTCCAGTATTGGCTCTAACAAACTGTCAGGGATCCAATCCTGGGGAAGGAAGGAACCCACATAATGTAAGAGAGCAGACAAATGGAACCCCATAAGAGAGGAATGCCATAACGGTGCTGTTTTAGCAGAGTTACACGGGAAGAATATTTAGAAGATAGATAATAATCTATATTGTGAGATAGTGATTATATAGTTCATGTGAATCAAGGATAACAGTGTCAGGGATCCAGTCTTGGGCAGCTGGCCCTTTGTTTTAAGGGGTAACTTGGGCTGGGTTTTTTGCAGGCAATGCCCACCACAAGAGGGGAGCTAACTTTAAAAGGTATGAGGCAGACTTCCCCACCCAAGACCATGGGCCGGCAACTGGGATTATAGTGTCAATCACCCTTGTGAGGGTGATGTACACAATCTCAAACAGCTTGCCAGTATGGTTGGTTGGGAGGTTGGGTGCAGAAGCAGGCATGGGTTTTGGTGTCACGGGCGGCTCCATGGACAGGTTGTAAGCAGGGAGATAATTGAATTTTCCTCTAAACAACTTGGGTGTTCAAAATATCAACAGGCCTTGTTGGTTGTATCTAACAGCGGATTGTATGCGGGCCAGGGGATCAATTTTGAGTATTTTTTCTGGGGTGTATTCCTTGTATTCAGACTTCAGAGGGTAGTTGGTAAAGTGGACAGGTCCAAAGGGTACACCAGGGGGGTAGAAAACAGCAAGCAGCGGGGCAGGAGATCTTGAACTGAATTGGTAGACAGCAAATACAAAATAAGGCAATAGCTGTATGAGCCAAATTAACATAACCTTTATTTAAAAATGGCAATAAGTTTGGAGCGCAGGGTCCTTGGGTCTATATAGTACCCCCCTCCAAACTTAACACTTTCCATGGGGGGTTCATTTGGGCATTGGGAAGGCCAGGGCCGGGGGAATTGAGTGCTTGGGTCAAAAGGTGGCAAAATGGCACTTGGCCCGGGAGTTCTTTCATTGGTCAGGAATCTTGATTTGGCTGCCTGATTATCTTGCTTTAATGTTGAGGTCATGAAACTGGGTTGCAGGCCTGTGCCTCTTTCCTGGGTTAGCTCTTGATTGGTTGCTGATGTAGACTTTGAGTTTATGCTAATAGTTGCCAAATCAGTACCTCCATTAGGCGCAGTGATTAATCCTCCATTTGGTACAATGGTTTCCTTGGTTTGGCTCTTTTTACTGCATGGGTCAACATTCTTGGTATCAGCTTGTGGGGGCTTGATCCCAGAAAAATGCGGGCGGGAGGTCCTGCGGTCCACAGGCCCAGCGGCCCAAAGGAATCCAGGTTTGGGGTTTGATCCCTGCTCCCAGGCCTGGGTTTCTAGGGAGGAAGAATTGACAATCCTGACAAACAGGAACATAATTGGTGATCACACAGCTGGATGGGAGAAGGGGGTGGCTTGATCCTGATAATGAGTCAAGCGCCAAAATGAGGTATCCACCATAAAGGATCATCCTCTGTTCATGTTGTTGGATTTGGTAATTCAAGTTGACTTCCTAGTCTGGCTTTGAGTGACCAGATAATTGGATTGCAGGTTGCAAACCTGCTTGTGTGGAACCTTGCTGGCAGGTTGAGCCTGCGGTTTCAACAGAAACCAACAGGGATTCCAACCATTAGAGTGTTAAATAAATATCCCCATAGTTTGTACAATCCCAAGAAGGGAGCAAAAGAGGTTAGACAATAATATATGGCAACATAGGATAATACATACCAAGGAGCGCCTGGTTGGATAACTGGAGGAGGAGCAGGAAGAGGCAACATAAGTGGAGGCTTTGTTTGGTCACAGGTAGGAGGAAATTGGTGCTTGGTATACAGGTAATCCCAGGCCAAAGTCTTTGTATCATCTTTAACTCAAAGATTGGAGTCAAACTCACAACCTTCAGCAGCAGAAATTCAGAATAATAAACAGAACAGAAGCAAAAAATAATTATGCTTCCAGATCATGGGGAGGTTGATTTGAGTCTACTAAATTACTAGGTAAAGAATATAGAATCAAGATTTATTATCCAGAATATGAAGTTTTTAGAGCACTAGTGAGCTCCCAGTGCTTCTAACTAAACACTGTGATGTTTGTGGTGGGGAAGTGGAATAGTGTGTGGTGTAATTTGGGCTGGGTAAGTTATCATTAATTTTCTTGCTTCTTGGTCATTTGGGTTTGACTGCTGCCAGCAGGACTGCAGGATGCAGCAGCCAAACCTGCAAGTTGATTTAGAAGCAGGAAATTCAAGGTTATGTTTGGGTGATCATATATAACCGCTCAAGTTGTAGGATAAATTATTTCTATATGTTTTAATTGGAAGAACTTACCTATTTTTAAGTCCAATAGTGGCTGACAACAAATACAAAGTGCTTATATTTCAGTTTGGTTTGAGGGATGCTGCTGCTGCTTGAAGGGGTTATTGGACACTTTGAAGTGTCTCACAGCATCCCTACCTGTGGCAGTGTTAATAAAAGCAAAAAAATATATAAATGGACTTAATTTAGTCCTGTTTGCCTAAAAGGTAAGAGAGTCAAAAATGATATAAAACTTTACTAATAATGATTGGAGCTTAGAGTGCTTTTATCAACTATTATTGGTCAATCCCATCTATTTCTCTGCCAAACAGATAAGATTAGATTTACTAAGCCAAGGTAACCCATCACTAAACACAGTACTAACTTTTCAATTTTAACACTGTAAATTTACTTCAAAATAAAGGTAAGCTTCAAAATATACATATAATATTAACTGTTTTAAGCATAGTAGATCAGGGATTTTAAAGGTAAGAATGTTTTTAAAAGTTTGAAGCTAAAATCAAGTTTTAAAAAGGTATTTAAAAAGGTAATAAGTTTTTTTAAAAAAACTAATCATTTGGAGATTCAAATCAAAGCTGAATTCAAGTAAGC
Organism: Entomophthora muscae; assembly: GCA_014839935.2. Taxonomy (NCBI): domain Eukaryota; kingdom Fungi; phylum Entomophthoromycota; class Entomophthoromycetes; order Entomophthorales; family Entomophthoraceae; genus Entomophthora; species Entomophthora muscae. Next base: position 141,512 of record QTSX02006541.1, on the reverse strand, counting down.
ATTTAACCCAATTTACTAACCTCCTTTCTTTTTAAAAGGACCTCCACCCAAAGAAGATTAAGTTTAGGTAAGCTTCTTTAACTAAATTAACTAGCCTAGATTAAAAACCAGATTTTTGCCCTGATGTAGATCTTGGGTGGTAAGTATTATTTTGATTAACTAATATTTTTAGCTAAGCTTCATTTCAGGTAATCATTTCACTCAAACTACTAACCTTTCTCTCTTTTAGGTTGACTTAGTTCACAGCAGATCTTGGGGTGGGTAAGTTATTTTCACCAAATTTACTAACCTGGATTAAGAAAAACCAGATTTTTGCCCTGAAGCAGATCTTGGCTTGGTAAGTGATTTTGCTAAATACTAGCATTTTTTTTAAAATGCCCAGTTTTCATTACAGTAAATCTTGGGCTGGGTAAGTTTTTTTTTACTAACTTACTAACCTTTTTATAAAAACGCACAAAATTCCCCCCTGCAGCAGATCATGGATTAGGTAAGTCATCTTTTCCAAACTACTAACCTTAATTTAAAGCTCCTGATTTCTTCCTACAGCAGATCCTGGGGTGGGTAAGTTTTTTTTAGAGTAAACAGATATTTTACTAAAAAAATGTTTGTCTAAATTAGTTTTTTTTGATCCAACTAGCTCTTTTTTACCCAAATTCAACTTTTTACTATTAAGGTAATCTCTTTGACTTCATTGCTTTAAACTTTTATTAGCTATATCTTTGAATATTAAGTTTTATTTTATTTTTATATGATTACTAAATACTAAAATGCATATTTCAAAGCTACTTAGTTTTAAGTTCTCTATCAAGAAATTATAATTTGCTTAAAAAACTTCTAATTAATCTTCATATTTTAGGTGTTGTTCAAGTTTTGTCTTATTATAAAAAAACAGGAGTGCCCAAACTCTAATTAAAATCTTTTTTGCCCAAATAGAACATTTATAACAATTTTTATTTACCCTTATCTACAAAACTCCAGCACCACACAAACCACTTTAAATATCATATATAGTAGCTACTATAGATCTTTTAACTTTCATCTGCTCATAAAATTAGAGGGTTCCTCTTTTAAAAGACCACCATAATTAATTAATTAATTTTATGAGATTAAAAAAATTTATTTGAAATTCATAAATAATCAATTTTTAGACCATACTACTGTAAATTCAGAACCTGAACGTAAAAATGCAGGATTGTCAAATCCTTGGTCCAAATTTTGAATCAATTTTGCAGGCAACTCAGCTGAGTGAGAATTAAAATATTTAATAAAATCAACCATTTAATTTGACTTTTTTGATTTATTTAAATTGGCAAATTTTGAATCTCTTGAGCAGATAACTCAACTAACAAAGCACAAAATCCAGCAAACAAATGTGGGATACATGAATCAGAAATGCAGGATTCTAATGTATGATTTGAGATTTCCTGTATTTCAAACAAATCATAGACATCATGTAAAACTTAACAAATCTGAAATTGCGGGATTGTCAAATCCAAGAACCAAGTTTCAAATCATAATTGCAAGGAATTTGAAATAAATATAATTTATGGGTGTCTCAAAAAGGATGCTAAAGGATCTAGAGTGGATTTGTGCTGATTCTTTTAGGAATAATAGGCATTCTCAAAAATCACTCTATTCCAATGTAGGACGGTTAAAATTTAGATCATTAGATTTCACAAAATTAACATATATAACAATAAAATTGACTAAAATATACATTCCTCTTCTTGAGTTTAAAATTTTAATAAAAATTTATTATGTCTTCTTTCAATAACAACCAAGTCAACAAGCTGTTCCCTGGCCTTGACAAAATTATGCAGGGCTACACTGGGTCTCTTAACGGTGAAGCCTCTGTCTATGGCCACTCCCAACCCGCAGGCCCCTCCGCAAGCACTACCCAGGAGTATGTTCTTTCTCCTGCAACTTCCAGCATGGCCCTGTTTGCCCATCACGCACAGGCAGCTGCTAACCCAAATCCCTTATCAGCAATGGCATCTGGAACCAGCCATTTTAGCCATGGGGTCACCCAGAGAGCCCAGGACCCTGAAACAGCCAATCAGATGGCATTGACCAGTTCCCGTGATGAACACATCCCTCCCCCAGCCAATCAGCCTGCAAGACGCAGAAGAAAACTAATCACTCCTGAGATTGTTCTTGAAATGGTTGAAAAGCAAGGGAAACTTATGTCCCTTGGGGGAATTGCGGCCGCAATGGGGTTTGCAAAGTCTACTGTGGTTGCTGCTAGAATCTTGTTCAATCAAGTTCTCAGTGGCCCCATTTTGCTGGACACTGACCCCTACAATTCAACTATTATTAATTTTATCAAAGGAAGGGCAATGAGGGCCTGTAATGACGTAATCTTCCTGTTGTATGCTAAGATATCTGCAAGTATCCAAGACTTTGGAGAGAAGCATATCCAGTCTGATATGTACAAGCACAGCCCAATATTGTATCAGTTTGTTGGGGTTTTATTCGCAGTTTTCCCATTGGGTGTCAATTATTACTCAGCAATATCAAACACCACAGATGGGTATGCCTACCAGACAGAGCTCAAGGCCATGCTGGAGGAGTGGGCCACACAAAACACCATGCACACAGTTGTACTGAGTGCAGAGATGGAGCAGCGCAAATGGGCTACCCAAGAAATCAGGGCTGCGGGGCATACCTGCTGGTCCTATCCCATCAACTACGCCAACATGCATCTTGCATATGTATGTCTCTACAATTTTTGTTCTGCCCTCAGGCGCCTAAAGCCTGCCACCTACAACAAACTATGCACCCAAATTGATAAGGGGTATGAGCTTTTCCCTTCCGCGTCCATCCAGGACTTATTTAATCTCATCATCTTCTATGTAAGTGATAGTGATAAGTCCAGAAAGGACCCCTGTCTCCCCCCACGCCAGTCCATCCGTTTTGTCAAGCCAGTATATGTGACAGAAGAAGAATTTGAGCAATTGAAGCAATCAGCTCTTGCTGCCCCTTCCCAGTCATAAACCCTGCCTCCCCACCCCCATCAAGCCACCTGCCTTCCAATCCTGACTCCCAAACCACCACCCATTCCCTCCCCACTATCTCTGATGTTGTCTCTTTCACAGGCGCAGATGAAGGCAATGTTCATTCTGCCCATTCCCTCCCCTTCCCGTCCTTTGATTAGTAAATAAATCTTTTCTTTGTGACAACTTATTAAAATTGATATCTCTCTTTCAATTAATAATTAATAATATTTTCTTTTTCCATTATCAACATTTCCCATAATTAATACAATGTTGTACATTTTACAAATAGCTTAAAATTATGAGCATACATACTTTTCATCATCATTAATAAATTAAAGACAATAAATGTAAATATTGGATTAGAATATTGCAATTAGACAACAACTCTTGATATTTTGATATTATGTGTATAACTCAATGTATTTTGTTTAATAAAATCCATTGTAAACTTGGCCTTTTCCATTATAATTTAATGAAATAGATTGTGTTTATATTAGGGACATTAATGTTTAGTACAAATATTGATACATAGTGCATTTTACAGCCTGTATATTCACCTATTGGTAATAATTCTATAGAATTTTCAGTTGGATTTTGCGAGGTAATAATAATGAATGTGTTAATAAATTACAGTTTACTGTCATTAATTGGCTGGTTTTCTTTGCTGTGGCAATTGTGCATTTTCTGATATTTATGCACTAGCATCCAATTGGTTGGCTTCACATCCAATCACACAGGCAATAGGAAAACAAGCCGCCACCCTGACCACATCCAGTCTTGGGGTAGCATCTTGTTTTCCTATTGCCTGTGCACTTGGGTGTGAAGCCAACCAATTGGATACTAGTGCATAAATATCAGAAAATGCACAATTGCCACAGCAAAGAAAATCAGCCAATTAATGACAGTAAACTGTAATTTATTAACACATTCATTATTATTACCTTGCAAAATCCAACTGAAAAGCTTATAGAATTATTACCAATAGGTAAATATACAGGCTGTAAAACGCACTATGTATCAATATTTGTACTAAGCGTTAATGTCCCTAATATAAACACAATTTATTTCATTAAATTATAATGGAAAAGGCCAAGTTTACAATGGATTTTATTAAACAAAATGCATTGAGTTATACACATAATATCAAAATATCAAGAGTTGTTGTCTAATTGCAATATTCTAATCCAATATTTACGTTTATTGTCTTTAATTTATTAATGATGATGAAAAATATGTATGCGTTGAAGATAGCACTATAAAAACCAGTTTTTTGATGGAATTCAAATAAAATGTCAACAATCTATAACTTGATCAACAAATTAGAAGCACAGCTGCAAAAGGTTGTCAAAATAGAAAGAAACATCAGGAAAATAGTGACAGGAAAGCTGGGTAACAAGGGCCAGCCACTAATCCAGTCAAAAGAAGATGCTCTGGATAAATTGGGAAATATTATAGATGAAAAGAATAAAGAAAAATTACTTAATCTACAGGGAACAATTTTATCAAGTCTAAAGTTCAACAACACAGCCTACAATTTGTGGGAGTTCTGGCAGGGGGCCAAAGAAAACAATAAGATCAAACTAATTGAAGGAACAGAAATTCAAAAGGAAATCAGCACCAATGAAGAGGAAACTGACCAAATGGAAACAGATGAAAATGAAACACAAGCAAGAAGCAGAAGCGCTTCAAGAAACACAGAAGCTTTATCAAATGAAAACCAAGAAGAAGCACAAGTTGCAAGAAATATAAGAAAAATTAATCCTAGAAAAATGAATGAAGAGCATCCAACACTCATGAAGTTTGCCAAAGTAGCGCCTGTGGCTGAGGGAGCCACAGGGGAAACAATTAGTAAGTCTTTTTATGTTTTACTTATATTTATTTTAGTCATCACCAGGAATGGGGATGAGGTTGCGGAAGTGGCGGCTTATACATTGAGTTGGTTTTACGGAGGTTACCAGTCACTGGTGGCCCCTGTAAAACAAATAAATAAAATAATTCAACAAAATATGAATAATTTTTTTAATATTGAAGCTCAAGATAGGGAATATTCACCACCTGCGGGGTGCTTGCCATGGATAAGTGAAGCATATGAACTAGGATCAAATATCAATATCAAAATCAAAGAAATGAATTAAATTTGTGGGGATATCAAACTGAACTTCAATGAATACATATATGAAAGCATTCAACAATTCCCCTTCACAAACATCAACAAATATGAAAAGAATTTAGTAAAAACTGACTTTCAAATAGGAAATGAATATTTGAAATCTGCAATTTTTAATGAAATTTTTAAGGCACTATCAAATAAAGTCAGGGATGCAGTCCTCGTGAATAATTTTAAACCTTTATTTATTTCATTTGCCGAGGCCTGGGGGGCTGATTCAAGTCAGGCGTCCCCTGGAACCCTCTTCAAATTCAACCAAACATCCTATATTAATAGGTTAGTACAAACATTCAAAAAATTATGCATGTTCTTGGAAAAGTATACTTTGCAAAGAATCCATGTTGCGGTTTACCTGGGAATCCTCCTCCACTGCATATTAAAAACCAACATCAAAAAGTTGGAAGATGTACCTATACAAATCAATACATGCCGCATAGCCCTTGACTGCCAGAAGACACCACAGGGATACAGGACAGTTGAGCTTGTCCTCTATGATTCATTTGCATTGGCAACACTATACAGGTACTATGTGCCCCCCCAAAAAAACCTACTAGTCAATTTTCTCACCCGCCTGCCTTTTATCAAACAATCAGCAACCACCGGGGTACAGGGTGCCACCCCTCTAGCAATCACATCCAGGGTTGTCCACCACATACAGAAGAGTATGTGGATCCATTTAGATGCATTAGCTGAAAATTTAATTTTGGGGTATAATTCCCTGGAATAATTGCATTCCCTTTGCAATTAGCATCCCCTCAATAAAATTTTTCCCTTGCAAATTAAATTTATTTTTTTTATTTTTATATTTTAATACTAAAATTTTAATATTAAATATTTAAATATTAAAAAATTTAGTATCTAAAAGTTAATATTAAAATTTTAACAATTCATGTTAGAATATTAAAATTTTTTAATATCAAATATTTTGATATTGAATAAATCATGATTTAATAAAATTGTTATATTTTGATTATTTAAACTTTAATATTTAACTTTTACAACTTATAATTATAATTTTACTTTTAATATTTTAATATTTTAATTTTTATTTTAAATTTTAGTATGTAAATTATAATATTAATATATCTAAATATATTACAAGACATTAGTTAAAGTTGCAACCACGTCAAATATTAAAATTAAGTTAAAAATGTTTTTATTTACTAGCGCGTTGAGTACGGGTTCATTTATTACATAAACAAACAACAAAAATTGAATTTATCAGCACCAAGCGGCCTTCTCCACTTATGTTCTAAACAAGTGATTGTTTAGAACTCAAATTATCTTTCCCTTATAATATGATTTGATAAACATATTTGATATGCTTAACATGCGTCATAAGTACTAATTAGTAAGCAATACATGAAAATCATTGGTTGCTGTGTTGTGTGGTTATAGTGGCACTGAAATAACAAGGATCAGATGATGACATGCAAGGTCTAATTTGTGGCTTAAAAAAGCCAAAGTACCATCAAGGATTCACAATTATATAAATAAACTAATTTATTTCTATCTTTTTTTAATTTATTCATTTGTTAGCGCAAAAGCCAATAATAATATCAGTGCATTATAATAAAAATATTTCCATCTTACTTAGTATAATTAATTTTACTTACCTTTTCTATGTATTCTTATATGTCTATAATACATTCAAATGTCACATTATTATATATAAATAATTATTGAGTCCTAATAAAAACAAACTAAATAAAACCTGCAGCACCCATTTATCTGATTGGCTCAGAGGCCAGGGCTTTTGGGAGGAAGAATTCTGAGTGCTCATAGACAGCTGCCACCACATCAGGTGGCATTGAAATTGGCTTATCTCAAGAATATTGAATAGATCCTCAGTTTCCTGAGGAAGGCCTTGTTTCACCTTATTCTTGATCCAACCAAACACCTCCTCAATTGGATTCAGGAATAGGGAATATGGCGGGAGGAAGAGAAGTCTCATTGGACAATTGGTAAGTCAGTGGCTGGAGGTGTGGCTGTTTTTGCCAATGGGGGGGGGGAACTCGGATACAACCAGATCCACTTTGTGGAGCCCAACATTATCAAGCACAACAACATTGGTTGTGCGGCTGTAATTTATCTGAAGGTACTCCTTGACAGGTTGCAGAAAATTGAGAAAGGTCCCGCTGTTATGAGAGCCTTTAATCATCTGATACTGGCCCAACCCGCAAGGACCAAGAAGCGTGACCATGGAATAGGTCTGGGAATGAACAGCTGCACAATGGGCTATGCCGTTCTTGGACCCCTTCTCAACCCACCCATGCCTAGACCTGAGTGAGGAGGAAAACAACAATTTGTTGATATAGAAGAACTGGACATTCCCAGTCTCCTTTAGTGCCAGATATGTCTTGGCATAAATGCGTCAATCCTTGATGGTCTTTTCACTGTTCCTATTGTACAGAGAAACTCTGAGCACCTTCCACAAGAAGCCCAAATCAATCATTGCTTTGTAAACAAGGGTTTTAGAAACAGAAAGCCCAAACTCTGTGGCAAGCATTGATTGGACAGCAAGTGTGTCCAGGTGGCAATCCTTGGCTACCCACTGCTTGATTGCATCAATATGAACAGGCTGAAGGAGTTTGAGCTGCCGCTTATCCTTGGTAGATTTTGCAATTTGCCTGGTGTTGCCATACTTGGTGTTGATGTTGGCAATGTATCTGGCTGTGATACCAAATTGGGACGCAATATCCCAAACCACCATTCCCCCATTCAAGCAGTTGAGGAGAGCTTCACATTCACTATCTGTCAACCAACGCCAGTCCTTGGCAGGTACCACGGCATCCTGGCTACCAGGCTCAACACAGGGGATGGGGACCTTTGTGTAGAAGGTGGGATCATGCTTGCTTGCAGTGGCGCCATCAATGGTTGGATACACAATAGGCACAGATGGTTCCTCAGTGGTGGCCAATGGCTCATAGGAGGTGTCAAAGATGCGGGGGCAGGAAGTAGAAACTCTTGGATCAAGAGTGCGGGGCCAGGTGACAACTGGGTAAACAGTGGAGGTGTAAGTAACCTCAGTGTTCCAGGTGACCCTGGTGTAGGAGACTTTGGTAGCAGGCCTTGAAAGTGGCTTCTGCCTGGGATTCAAGCTGGTAGTTCTGGCTTGGGATGCAGGAGGTGGTTGGCTGGCAATGACTCCCCTTGAGTTGTGTTCTGGGTCTGTTCTTGGACCCTCTGGGATGCCCTCATGGACAGGCTGCCCCGCGGGCTGGTGCAGGAGCTGGTTGGGAATGTGATTGACGGTCCATAAAAATAAAATAAAAAGTTATTTTAGATTAAATATGTATTTATTTGGATTTATTGATTTATTTGTGGGTAGTTGTTTTCTCTTGATTTAGCCTAGAATAGTAGCAGAGTTTCTATATCTGTGATTTGAAGTGAATAATATTGTATAGTTTCTGGGTTTGGTTGATTTTAAAGTTTAATAACTTTTTATGTCTAATTATGGTTATTGAGATTGAGATTGAATTTTTCATTTGACTTTAGTTGTGGTGGAGCTTCTTTATTTGGGTTGGTGTTTCCTAGTGTGCTTAGTGTACATTAAATTTGGATTCCAGTTCCTGCAATTAATATCTGAGTTTACTAGTGGCATTCAAAAGTGATTTGAAATTTGGTTCTTGGATTTGACAATCCTGCAATTTCAAAAAACATAGTAAACTTAATGAAAATGGTTGATGGATTTGAACGCTTCAAATCTGATTCCAGTTAATTCATTTTGTCCATTGAAGTATGAAGTTTAACTTGAACTTTGCAAAGTGTCTATGAGTTCCTGCATTTTCAAATATTCAAATAAATACTCAAAAAAATCAATTTAATTAAAAAAGGCCATCCCACAAAGGTGATTCAAAATTTGGACCAAGGATTTGACAATCCCGCATTTTTACGTTCAGGTTCTGAATTTACAGTACAATGGCTTCATTTTATGATGTTTTCTGCTAAAATCAAAAGCAATAACTTACAAGAGGGTACTGAACACACAAAAATAAAATGCAATCAAATCAAATGCTATGAAGCTGAAATTACAACACATTAGATTACTAAAAATATCTACAAAATCAAACACTATCTTATCAAAAATAGAAAATAATGATATCAAAAATCAGAGTACCACATAGAATTAAAATATATGTAAAAAGAAATTGATATCCATATGTTAATAAAATAAAGTGCAGTCACCAACAAATAAAGACTGTATCTTAGTAAAAAGGTATACTACAAAAAGAATATATTAGGCCTATAAACTACAAAAATAATGGCCAGGAAAAAAAGAGCTTTTTATAACATGTACTTGATCTTTATTAATATGGGTATTTTAATGTACATTGGAGTTCAAAATATATACTGAAAATAAAGAATTTAAAAGGGCTGCAGTTTCAAGATGTGGATAAAAATACAGTACTTTTCAGAGCTGTTGAGATAGACAACCAAAACCAAGTGCTGAGCACACAGAAGTCATGCACAAAACAAATCTTAAGTGGGCTAATTTTATTGTTAACATGTATAAATTGTTGATTTTTGTTTGTGTTAACTTAGTGTTCTATGTTTGGGTTTGTCTGTTTATCTCACAAGCTCTAACATTACTGTAATTAATCTCCAGTCTCTTAAATGTCAAAATATAATGCATAATAAAAGATAAGAACCTCTAATAAAGCCTTGATAATAGTATAATAGAGTATTTACAAACCATACACCCATACTTCTCTAATGAAAAGTAGTAATCATAATAAAGCTATCATTTTTATATTAAAAATTACTTTAGATGTCATTAAATCATCTTTTAACAGCCAGAATAGTAAATAAAATTTAAAAAAGACATACTGAACTACCAAAAAAGTATTTCTGCTAGAGAAGAAGAAAAAGATAACAGTGTGAAGCTGTAAATAATAGGGCTGAGTTAGCATAGATTTTTTCTTTTGATAGCCTGCTCACCGCTCAACTTTATATACTCATCAATTTTTATTATTATTTCATTGACTAAATCTAAATAATTGCTACCAAGAAACCATAAGGGTGCCCAAATCTTTATACAGCTTTTTACCAGGTATGAAACTAGCAACACATACTAGCAGGCTGCCATCACCCATGGGATTTCACTAAAAAGATTCATGATAACAATCTTTAAAAGACTAAAAATTTAAAGTTTAAAAGATATAACTTGACACCTATTTTTAATCATAGTTTTTACTAGCTATGGACTAGAAACATGTACCAATGAGCTGCTGTAAAAGAGTGAAGCTGAGCGTAGCATAGCTTTGCTCTTTTGGCAGCCAGCTTACACATCTTTCCTTTTACCAACTAGAATGTAGGATAAATATTTTAGAAGACCACTGAATTAAAAAAGGCTTTCAGCTAGGATACCTGGACGTGTACCCAGGTGGGATGCCGTAAAAGGGCAAAGCAGGCGTAGCTCAGCTTTGTTCTTTTGGCATCACGCCTGCCACATCACACTTGTTAATTAATTCTATTGCAGTGGACTGTATTTTTTCTGCATCTTGGTTGGTTGGTTTTGGATTTCCTTGATTGAGGTGGATTTGTTTCTTAAAATTGGTTGTATTGTTGGCTGGAACCTTTTCAAAGTCAATTTTATTTTCTGGATGTTGGTTTAGATTGTTAGTTTTAATCATAATTGGCTGTATCAGCTTAATCTTCTTTACAGAGCCCGTTTTTGAATTTGAACCTGGCAGTAAGTTTTTGCTCTTGATTTTAACTAACCCAGTCTTGATTTTAGATGCTTCTGAGGACTTTGAAAGTTCAGGGTTCAATTCCCTAAATATTACCGGTGTTGGTTGTATATTGCCATTTAAAGTTTTAAGGTGACCAAGTGTTTTGAATAAGTCTTGAAGAGGCTAATATAAAGAAACAATCCTTATTTCATGAATATGATCCATTAACCAACAGTTCTGTTTTTTGTTCTCCATGTCCAATATTGCATTTAAGTTGGAAGAATTAGCAATCCTTACATTGTGTGATCAGTAGATTCCATCCCCCTTTGGCCTCCCAGCAATTGGTGGTGATAACCATTTGGTTGTTTCCAAAACCATGATTTTATTATGGTTGAGAGTATGGTTGTACTTCTCTTTAGCCTGCCCCCCTATTATTACACTTCAGAAGACCCAAGGAAAGGAGTAAGTAAGCATTTGTGAAAGGTGTGGAAAATTTTGAATCAAGGGTTACTCCAGTCAACATGCTAAAGGACCTATTTGAATTTCTACTTTGAAAGAACATTCTTTTTTAGGACCCAGTTTGGAGCAGGAGACCTTAAGCTTCATACTTTGGGCATTGATCATGCCCAAATATTATGGATGATAGTTAGGACACTATTGGCGTTTGAGGTCTGTGTATTCCTTATAATTAATTACAACAGCAGAAATAGTAACCTGTAGTTCCTGAGGAACTTTCTTTAATCAAGTAACTTAATCATTTGCAACCTTGACATAACTTCTTAACCTTTGGTGCATGTTGGATGATGAATTGTAATCCATATTAGCAAAGAAAGAAGAACCTTGGTTGACATGTGTGAAGCATTGTTGTATGTGAACTCAGCCATGGATAAATTTGAGCACCAATTATCATGTTGTGCATTGATATAGAATTAAAGATAAACTTCTGAGCTTTGTTTTATCCTCTCTTTTTGTTGATCAGACCAAGGGTAGAAAGCAGTATAAAAAAATCTTGGTATCAAGAATACCAGCAAAGGCCTTAAAAAACTGAGAACTGAACTGAGGGCCTTGATCACCCACAATTTCCATGAGGACTTCATACATGAAAAAAACTCTATCTACAAATAACTTATATGTTTCTACTGACATATAGTAGTTGAGCAAGGAATGAAGTGAGCCATCTTTGTGAATCTGTCCACAACCACCTTTATTGTGTTCAATCCATTTGAGTCTGGAAGCTCCTCAATGGAATCAACTAACCCTGACATCCAAGGACCTTCAGAAGGCTGAAGAAGTACCAGCAAGCTAGTAGTCTCATTCCTAATGGCTTTGGAATGTATGCATGTCAAACAATTACAAACAAAAGCAGCTACTTATATGGTTAGAACCTTACATGAAAGCTGATGACAGATTATCTCTATATCTTTTTTTCCCTGAATGGCCTGCCATAGGACAAGTGTGATGCACTTCCATTATCTTGTCACTGATTGTTCCTTCTAGAACCCATAATCTACCCTGGTGGTTAAGCACTGGACCTATCTTGTGATAGCCCTGAAGTTGAACCACTGGCTGTTTACATGTTAACTTCAGCAGTATGTCATAACCCTTGGATAAAAGATGCAGAAACTTAACCTTATAGTACAGGTCTAGATTCCCTCCTTATTTAGCATCATTGTGGCCAAAAAAGCTGTCATAACCAGCACAAATAGAGCTACAGTAGCATCAGGAATGAGAGAATGAGTATTTAACTCAATGTAAAAATAAATGTCAGGGAGATGGGATTAATTCCTACTAAAAGCATCTGCAAGGTGGTTGTTAACCCCTTTGATGAACTCTTATTGAAACCTATATTTTTAAAAGTCACTGTACTATCTATACTGACAACTAGACAAGAATCTGGAATGTCAGTGATACAGGAGAGCCTTGTGATAAGTACAAACCGTGAAGGGATGTCTTGCTGACATTAAGTGATGGTACCAATGTTTCAAAGATTCCACAACAGCTAGAAAATACTTTTCATAAACCATGTAATTTAGCTCACAGTTTCAGGACCAAGAATTTAAGTCTCAACTGATATTTCTTATTTTTTTGATATTTATGCCAAGACTTCTGTTTTGATTTTTTTCTCCTTTACCATCTTTACTGCATATATTTCTGTGAATAATGAACTATTTTAGCCCAAAATGGTGTCACCCAAAAGCCCTCAATTCCAGCTTTCATAATCTCACTTCTGATAATATATCTTGATTAGAAACTATAAGTTTATATTGCTTAAACATAATTCTCCTATCATCTTCTTTTTATATAATTGGGCATAAAAGCCATCACAGTTATATTATTTCAAGAATTTTGATCTCTGCTTGTTTAGGCTTGTCAATAAAACTATTATCTCAATCATAGATGTAATTTTTTTCCTTGGGAAATAGTAATTTATTGGTGATGGTTTAGTACAGGATTTTATACAACTGCAGCTGTTGTTGAAAAAATATGAAGTCTTAAAGATGTGTATTTGTTTATAGCCTTCAGTTAGATATATTTCAGAGAACACTATGGCACCACCAAGAGCATCAAAGAGGTCAGCAATGGAAGTAATGTGTATTAATTCTTGATATTGACTTTATTTAGGGCCTAATATTTGGCAGCTAGCTGCAGGGGTCCATCTTTTTTACCCACAAATAATATGATGGCGCTAAAGGGAGATTACATGGGCCTAATAAATCCCTTTTTCAGGGCCTCTTTGAGGTAGCACACAGGGTGCCATCCTCATTGGGGGTAAGTTGGTAGATAGTCTGTGCCTTGGATATGGCCCCCTTTAGTTTTATGAAATGTTGGATGTGTTTTCAGGGGGTAAATTGGGTAAGGATTCCTCAAAAATCTCAGGGTGTTTTGAGATCATTTCCTGGTCCTGCATGGTAAGAGTATACTACTTTTCTTTGGATTAAATGGTCTCATCCAGGCACATTCCTGGCTGATGACCTTTAAGTGATTCTTTTCCTCTTGGGTCTTGGTTATTAAAAAATTGATCCCTTAACAGTTGATCTATAATATCAGGATATATTTGATGGTTCACTCCTTCACGCTTGATGGTCAAGACCAAGGTGGCCCAGTCTATTTTTGAATTATTCTGTCTCAATTAATCCAGACCAAGCATCACATCAAATCCAGGGAAATTAATGGCTGGCCCTTGGATGGTGGAGTGGAGGTTTTCTAGAGCAATATAAAAAAATACAGTCTCCTGGGTGATAGCAATGTGATTTCTGTCCGCTAAGACTATGTTTTTAATCTGCAAAGGACTCATAGCTAACTTGGAATTGTTTATAGAGTTGCTGTTGACTAGGATACAATCTGCACCTGAGTATAGGAGCAGTGAACCAGTGTAACATCAAAAACAGAAAGGTTAAGACATCAATTTATTGGGGTGTCTGATAATCATGTAGAATACAGGGTATCTGGGCAGCACTTTAATCATTGTACACTGGTTGACGTCTTCAGGTTGATATTCCTCATTGGGGAAGTCTGATGGGAGTTTAGGAGAGCTTGGCTTACTTATTGCTCCCCCAGGGGTTCCCTTGTCCTACTTACTCTGTGTGACAGTGACTCTGAAGTGTGTGTGGTTGGACTGATCATTGCTCCTATTATTATGATTTCTGGGTGCTTGAGGCTTATTATTATTGTTGTTAGGAGGGGGTGGTTGGCACAATCAGAGATATTAAGATCCTTGGGTCTCTCTCTTTCCATTATGCGCTTTGTGAAGTGCATTAGAGGTATGTTCCTCCTTTTCTGCTTCCTGCTATAAGCTATGCAAGTTGGTCACTTGGTCCAGGTTGGTGTGACTCATCACATTGGGTTTTAGAGCATTGTAATACATGAGTTGTGTGGTAGGGCCATTCAAAGCCATATCAGAGGGTGCTCACAGGAGCAGATCTTCATAGGCTCTTGTCAATTACTTCACTGTACCTGTTTTATTAGATTTTTAACTTATCAGATAATCATAAGTGCTGTATCCTTCAATAAAATCTGGCAAGTAAGTCTCTTTTGAAGTCTATCACCCTTCTCTATATGGTCTTTGTACCATTTATCACATCAGGTACCTATATTGTGGGTCAATTGAATGAAGATCTCTGCAATTTTTAGGGAGCCAGCCTGAAGGCCCAGAGGAAGGGGCTCACTACAGGATGGGGGCTATCTTTAAAATATAAGAGAACAATTTTCCAAGCAAAGCCCAAGGCCCATTGATGGGCACCATAGAATCAAATAATCCAGTGGGTGTTATGCAGAAGATGCCAAACAGCTGGGTAGAGGTTAACTCATTGGTAATAACATTTTCTTGCAGGCGGTTAGGCCACAGGGTCACAGGAGGGGTTATAGGCACTAAATAGGCAGTTAGATAGTAATATTTGTCCTGGAATAATAATGTTTGCTTGATATGCCAAGTGCCTTCACGTCTGATGAGTTCAGGCTCCCAGGCTCTGGCTTCAGGGCCATAAATGATAATTTATTCTAAGTTGAACTATGAATAGAAAGAATTGGGGGATTATTCTGTGAAATGTACCAGGTTTTAAGGTGCTTCTGGGGGACAGTATAACTTGGGCGGTGTGACCACAGCTTCTTGGGGTTGACTGGTGAAAGGGGCAGAGCCAGAGAAATTGATCATTAAATAAAAAAGTGCTTAAATTAGGAATGTGGTGACCCAAGAGAGCCAGAGGTTCATAACACTTTGTTGCAAAAATTGCAATGGGCAACTTTCTGGCAGCTCCAGAGTATAAGTATGCCCATCTGTCAAGGGAAAACTTTTGCAAAATCCTTTGGGCTGGGTGGTAGCGTTTACCAGGGTTTGGAAATACTCAGTGGCCTCCAAAGTTATTGGTTTGTCATTGGCTGGATTCATATAGCAAATCTCAATTTCCCTCTTTGGGGCATTGTGTTTTAATAATCTAGTGGGCCTTGTTTTTGGGGTAATTCATCAAATGCTCCATTAGCGTAGGGCTGGTTAGTTCCAGAAGTACTATTCAAGTTGGCACCTTCATTGGCTAGGGGGTTTGTGAGGGGGCAAGTATTGATCATGGATTTATCCTCATAGGTTGGTTTTGGAGGTTTCTCCAAAGTCAAATCTTTTCTTGACCTGAGCCTAAAAATGTGGGTGGTTGGGCAGCAGGGCCTGCAGGCTGGCAGCCTGCAGGCAGTTGGGGTTTAAATCCCAGGAATAAGATTCCACCTTGTGAATCAATGGTAGATATCTATCATTTGTGACAGCAATTCATAAATGTAGTGGAAATTCCATTTGTGTTGTCTTTTTCTGGGAAGACTGGATCCAGGCTATGGTTGTGAGAGAGGGGGGCTAAACTAACTAATTTTGGCTCCCATCCCAGTGAAAGAAACCACCAGGACGCCGCCCAGTGGAGAACTGGGATGGTTGCTCTAAGGGGGGACCAGAAGGAGGACACTGGGGACAGTTGAGGGAAGTAGGAGTTCAATCCCATCAACACAAGGCCAGTGATTACCCAAGGGGCACAAGAAGCAATGGGCGCAGGCATCTCAGGAACCTCAAGGGGAACTGAGGAGCTCTCACCCAGGCTAGGAAGGGGAGGCATCAACATTCTCTCTCCCTCAGTGGAGGGCAAGATATAGTCAATGACATCCAAATCTAAGTCATCACACGTCAGAATTTTCACTACGGCCTCTCCAGAGAGGAGGAGACCACTAGGAACATTAAGGAGGCTAAACAGATCTTCACCCACAAATTGGACGGAGGAGAAGATCCTGGCCCACAATTCTGGCAAGGTGGACCACAGAAGCAGCACAAAGGGCGCCAGAGAAAACACCACAAATTTGATGGCTGGGATTATCATAGTTGTGTTCCTCGCAAAATTTGGGACAGAAAGGTCAGTTTTTCTTAACTGCAAACAATAATTTTTGCGCTGCCAGAGGTAGCCACAAGAAAAGAACCAAAAAGGAGCAACAGAAAGAGGCCTGGGAGATCTTGGGCGTGAACTTGGACGTCTTTAAACTAATTAAAAAACAAAAAAAAGGTTCAAAAACAAAAAAGTCAAGGAAAATTCAAATATAAAGTAAGTTTTATATAGAAATATAATTGAAAATTTAAGTTTGAAATGAAATCTCAAAAGCAAAAGTAGTATAGGAAAAGAACTATACGCTTGAGCTTCTTCAGACGGCCACAAAAGAGATGCCGGGTTCAAACCAGGGGGATATAAGGTAAGTTTCAAAGAAACAACTAACACTTTAATCTTTAGATAATATGGACTCAAAACAGGGGTTTCAGTCCAAGTTAAATAACAAAATAAGTGTAACTACCAAACTTTTAATGAAAATGGACAATTGACAAGCAGGGGACCCCAAAGTCCCCTGGCATTGTTAAAAGGGGGTGAGTTGCTGGGGTGAGGTCACCTGACTGTTTGGAATTGAATATGATTGGTTGGGTGATAAAGTTTGCTGGCCAGAGCCAGGGAGATTGGAAAGTTTCAGGGCAATTTCCGCGGGGCCACCTGATTGGCTGGAAGGATCCTCAACCATTTCAGGTCCATTTAATTTTCTGGTCACAGTTGTGACATCATTTGATTGGGTGTTCCTAATGGTTTTCAAGAGAGGACAACACCATGCTACAAATAGTCCAAATTGACCAAAGTTTCTTCCCAGGCCAAGGCAACCATAGCCGGGGGGTCTGCAGGGTAGGCCAGAACAAATCTCTCATCAACAGTATGAGCCAAATCTCCTAGAGAATTGAGTGGCTTGGCTGTAGTTTTTGGTCCCTTTTTGGTGCGGCGGGGGAAAACAGTTTGATCCAAAGCCAGAGGTGGCAGTGAATTTACAATGGTGTTGTTGTTAGCCCCTGAAAACAACTCCAAAGCCATACTGCAAAGTCATTAGATCACGTTCATGGGCATGATTCTATTGTCATTGGCTCAAGGTGTGGAAGAGGGTACCTGGAAGAATCCTTGCACGGACAGGGTGTCAAAGGTGGGAACTAGAATAATCATAATTTGGTTAAGGTCATGTTCTTCTGGTCTTTCAGTTCTTGGGGCATAGGGGGTCCAATCCAAGGAAAGGCCTGACATGATTCTTTTATATATTCCTTTACTGAAGCAAGTACAGGCAACAGGAGGAATTTTTTAAGGAAAGGTAGGATGAAAAAACTACCTGTCACAACATCTTTGATTACTCCCTCTTGGGGAATTAACACCCCAAATAAATCACCAAATGGCTCACCAAATGGTTCACTGCCCAGTCAATAAACTGTTGGTACCATTATCAGTTAACCATCTATGACAGGAATCACTCAATCCAGGTCCTAAATTGAAAACTACTTGATTAAGCCTTGTGACTCAAGAGGAACATTACTCAGATAAGCCCCATGACCTCCATGATGTACATGGACGGCATGTGGCTTGTCATGATACTATATATTATTCTAGATTCATATCCAATAAAGTATCATTCTCTTCTTAAATCTTTCCCTTATTTTGTTTATTATACTTCCCAGAAGTATAAAGATGACAGTGGTAGCACAGGTAGGTTATCCATACCTACCCAACTCAAAGGAAAAATTCCTCCCAAGAAAAGAACCCAAACAATGGTACTCTCTAACAGCTGGAGAGATTACAAAGTAGGGCAAGACGTTCCTGCAGGCCTTTTTATCTACAATAACTTCCTTGTGCCCATTAATCAGTACAACACTCTCAAAGCCCAAAGACTGTTGCCCACCATACCAACCACAACAGCGCCTCTGCAGCCTGAGATACCCAATATTGTGTTTCAACGCCTGTGCACTGCTGAAATTGGCGCCTTTGCTGAACTACACCGCAAAAACGCCTCCCTTTGGATCAACAGTACACAAAGCAAGTTCAAACAAGTGGAATACCCTCAAAGACTCTGGTTCAGCAAGATTGCCCTCTGCATCACAGGAACTGCTTCATGTTTTGTAACCAAATGGCTAGCCCAACACCCTGACCAGAAGGAGAATTGGGAAATGTTCAAGGCCGCATTCCTTGAAAAGTTCTCCATGAAGGACTCGGATGTAGTGATCATGACTGAGCTTCAAACCTTTAAAATGACAGGAACTATCAAAGAGTATATTGCAGCATATGAAGGAATACATGACTGAGCACCCAACATCATCAACTTTGATGGACCTGGGCCGCGCCTAGACTTCTACAATGACCTTCCTGCACACATTAGATGTCAGTTTGACATGACTTGCTGCAAGAATCTCGAGGATGTATTCTTAGAGGGAAAGCGCATAGCTCAGAAGTCTGACAATCTACATGCCATCAACAAGCGCAAGGAAAACCCTGCAGCTAAGAGAGAAACTCACCCCAATAAGCAAAGCAACCAAGCCAACAATACCCATCCTTGAATCAGGAATTGCACTGCACAAGCCAACCAGGCCAGCACTAAAGATGCCAATAAGGAGGGAAAAGCTCAGGGGAGTGCGTAGGCAAGCTGCCCTCCCCCAATTCACAAGACTTGTAAAGAGAACAGGACGTGGATTCAATCATCATGATCCAAGTATCCTCCAGCAATCCTCTACTATTTGCCGTCCAAACAGGCAATAAACTCCTCACTTATTCTTTCCGCTTTTGCAGATACCAGGGCACAGCACTATTCAACACTGGAGAAGATCAATCTCTCATCAACAAGAGTTTTGCGGACCTCATGAAGTTACCTACCACTCAAAGTAACATCAAGAGGGTCAACATGGCAGACAACCAAAGCACACCAGTTACCCAAGAGACAAAACCTTTCTGCACCCAAATTGAAGATGTAAAAACAACAATTAGCAGCCCTATCATACCAATCCCCAAGTATGATGTCATACTTGGCCTGGACTAGATGAGAAAGATAAAACCTCATATCAACTAGGACAGTGCCACCCTTACCATATAGCAAGGAGAATTCCATCATCACATATACCCAACACATCTTGACACTCTCATGAGGGACCATGTATTTGTAAAAATCATGGAAACAGGAAAAGAAACTGACCCCAGCAAAGTCAATTGGAGCACCTGTACGTATGAGGTTATCCACTTCAAAAATTTAGAGACCTCATGCAAACAGACCCCCATTAGAGACCAGCTAGTCAGTTAATTCCCCTCTGTATTCCAAGAGACACTACCCGGGTTATTCCCTGATTGGGATATACAACGCAAAATTGGTCTAAAAGGGAGTGTACCTAAAGCATAATGTTGTGTTCTGAGGTGCAGCACAGACACACAAAAGGAAATCCTAACCTTAGGATTGGATTTATACTAAGTCTCAGTTAGATGACAGGGAAGGCAAATGTGTTTACCTTGCGGCCCTGAAAGAATAATCTCTACTAGTTGTGGCTAGAGAGAGGCGCAGAAGTACAGAAGACACAAAGACAAAAATGTGAATAGAACTTAATTTTTATTGATGAATATGAAATGAAATATATAGTGGTTAGGAATACTACAAAACACTACCAGGACGGTAGGATCACTCACCACCATCATGAGTGGGGCAAGTGAGTTGCGCAGGATCAAGAAACCAAACAATTGAACTTCCTGATTCAGTCATCAACTTATTTCAAGAGGCAAAAGCAAGAGTGAGTGATTTGTCTTTGAAATGGCCCATCCAAAGGCAAAATCAAAACATGGTGAATAGCAGTATTCACGACATTGCCCTCCCCTAGATTGGCCTTAGGGGGGTAGTATTTACAAAGGATTTTAGCGTGCACTTGAGCAAAAGGACGGCCACTGGAGAGGAGCTTTACAGTGTACTTGGACCCACATTTAAAAGTCACTTCTAAAGGGCCGGTCCACAGAGAGTCCAACTTATGAGCGCAACCACCTACTCTGTGTTGGTAGTAAAGTACATGGTCATCAACATTGAATTCAGGCAGGGGGGAGTGTCCAGCATTATCAGGAGAGAGCTCAAGCATCTTAGTCTTATATGCAGAAGTGTAGGCAGTGGCCTGTATATCAATTATGCGGTTGACTAGATCCTTGATGTGGTTGTCAGGATTCATTGTTTTATCAGAAGTAAGCAGGGGGCTCCAAGAGCAAAGGGGTAGTAGCCTCTTGCCCATATAACATAGCAAAAGGGGAGTATCCAGTGACACAATGTTTGCTAAGGCGGTATGCAAAGAGAGCGGCAGGTAAGTATAGGTCCCAGTTGGCAGCGTCAGAGTAGGTGAGCTTCCTCATGATGGAGACCAGTGTTGAATTTGCATGCTCAACTGCCCCATTGGTAGAAGGGTTGTAGGGGGAAGAGAAAGACTGGTGGGATCCCAGAGCTTTGACAACAGAGGTTACCAGCTTGGCATTAAAGTCAGTCCCATTATTGGAGAGCAACACTTGAGGACAGTCATGGCGGTAGAAAACATCTTGCAAAAGGAAGGCAGCAGTTGTCTTAGCTGTGATGTCCTTTGTAGGGCAAGCCTCTACCCACTTGTTGAAGTGATCAACAGCAATCAGGATAAAGCAACACCCAGAACGTGATTGGGAGAGAGGACCTACTGCGTCAATGCTGACAGTGTGGAAGGCATGTTGCAGGGGGACTAATTTGAACTCGTGGGCAGCAGCTCAAGGCCTTTGCAGCTGGCAGTTGTGGCAGCTAGCTATGACATCTGGGATCAGCAGGCAAAGGTTTTCCCAGAAGTGATTATTTTGAAGCCATTCAAAGGTCTTGGCAATGCCTCCATGCCCAGTCTCTTTATGAGCTTGTAACACCAACAAGAGGCAAAGACTGGGTTGTACATAAGGCAGATACTGGTCTTGTACCTTCTTGAAGAGCTGATTGTCACATATGAGGGTATCTTTGGATAACTTTGATAAGGCCAGTCATACCTCTTCTGTCTCATTTTCCCAAGAAGACGGGTACCCAATTAGTTTGTATAACCAGTCAGCCTCTGCAGGGTGCAAAGCAATAATGGGCATTCTGGAGAGCCCATCAGTGTTCTGGTGTTGAATCCCAGGGCAATGGAGCACAGTGAAGTTTTATCCTTGCAGACGTAGAGCCCATCTAGCTAGGCGCCCTTCAGGCTCCTTGAGCTGTTGTAACCACTTAAGAGAAGCGTGGTCAGTGACAACTGTGAAGTGGGTCCCATATACATAGTGACAAAACTGCTTGACTGCATGCAACACGGCAAGGCACTCCTTCTCTGTGACACTATAGTTTGTCTTGTGTTTGTTCAGCACACAGGATGTGTAAGCCACAGGATGGTCTACACCTTTGTTGTCTAGTTGGGCCAGCATAGCTCCAATAGCAAGATCACTAGCGTCAGTGTATAGGATGAACTCCTTATCATAGTCAGGATACACAAGGATTGGCGCCTCTTTGAGTTTTTGCTTAAGGGTCTCAAAGGCTTGCTGTTGACTGGCAGTCCATTCAAAAGGAACATTTTGTAATAGCTGGACTAGAGGTTTACTAGTATTGGCAAAGTCAGGGATAAACTATCTGTAGTAGCCCATCATCCCTAGAAAGATCTGTACCTCTCGCAGGTTGGTGGGCGGGAGCATTTTGTTGATGGCTTCAACCTTCTTAGTCATTGGGCAAATCCTGGTCTGGGTTACTTGATGGCCTAAGAATTCAAGACGCTTTTTGAAGAAGGCGCACTTGGAAGGTTTCAGTTTGAGGCCAGCATCTTGAATCTTTATGAACACCTCTTTGAGATGAGCCAGGTGATTGGTGAAGGTAGCGCTGAAAACTGTTATATCATCCAAGTATACTAGGACGCACAACAACTTCAAGTCATGGATGATGGAGTCCATGGCCCTTTGGAAGGTAGCTGGGGCGTTGCAGAGTCCCTGTGGCATGTGAGTAGGCTCAAAAAGCCCTTCAGAGGTAATGAGCGAGGCTTTCTGACAATCCTTGGGCAATAGGTCAACTTGCCAGTATCCAGATGCCAGATCCATTGCAGAGAAGGATTTAGAGCCTCCAAGACGTCAGAGGGCATCATCAATATGCGGCAAGGGGTATGAGTCCTTCTTGGTCAAAGAGTTCAATTGGCAATAGTCCATCACAATACAATGACCCCCATCTTTCTTCTTTAAGATGAGTAGCGTGGATCCCAAGGACTTTGGGAAGGTGCCGGCAGCCCAGCATCTAACAGTTGTTTGAGCTCTTTAGATACCTGGGCGTCCTCTACATAACTGTGGCAATATGGTTTAGCACAGAAGGGGGGCGTTGCCAGTGTCAAACTGATGGATAACGCCTTTGGCTAACCCATAATTGGTACTGTCTTTAGCAAAGATGTCAGAAAATTGGTCTAGTAAATCTAGCACCTCTTTCTGTTGAACCGGGGACAGTTGTGGGAAGTCTTAAGCAGTGAAAAAGGATAGGACTTGAGGCTCATCCTCAGGTAGGTTAAAATCTTGGAATGTGCCAAAGGGATAAAGAGACAGGACATCAGGAGCGCTCAACAACTTTCCATATCTGACAACCTGCCCTCTAGACACAGTCATGGGGAGTGCAGTCAGGTTGGCTACCAACAATTGAACAGGGTCCTTATGGGAGACATCTAGGATTCCAGGACAGAGATAAGGTTTGTTGCGTCCTAGCAAGGGGGGAGAGTACAACTCCAAGAAGGTCTGTTCAGGTAGTTCATATGATATCTGGGAGTCTAGGATGGCCTGGGAGCCAGGTGGGATAATGACAGCAGATGTGTCTAGGAGAGTGATCCCCTCAGACGCAGGACAAGCCATGGGTGGACATTTCATGTTTGAGGAGTGGGTGCAATATTTGAGATTGAAAACCCCAGTGGGATACTCCAAGGCACATGTCTTGAGCCGTTTCCCAGGAACTTTACCTGGCTCCTCAAAGATCAGAGGGACTTCATATCCCAGAATAGAGAGGTAACCATCTTTTAAGTTGATTATCCCATTATATTCCCTAAGGAACTGGGTGCCAAATAAGAGATTGTAACTCTCATTTTCCAAGACAGCTGCTGGTGCAGCTAGAAGAAGCTTGCCAAACTGCATGGGTAGAGCAGAGTAAGCCCTTATGGCGCGGGTCATAGACAGCCCAGCTGTGTCATATGACTGGTGATAATTAAGGTCAGGGGCAAGTTTGAGTTTCTTCACAAGCTTGGACGAGACAGCGTTGACTGGCAAGCCAGTATCTAGAATGGCCTTGATCTTCACTTTTTGAATGGATATCTCTACTTGAGTGATAGTGCAACCAAAGGGGGAGAAGGACAGCCAGGATATCTTGAGCTTCTGCTAGTTCCTTATCCCACTTCTCAATCATGCATCTTAATCCCAGGAACTCCTTATAGACAGTCTAGAGGGGGAGCAAAACAGATACATTCTTGAAGACAGCGTCAGCATTCTCAGCAGCTTCTTCTGACAGCTCCACTAGCACAGGGAACCTCTTGGCCTGAGTGAGGTAAGGGCAAGAGACAATTTCTTTGGCTTCAGGCAAAGGATTAGCAGTAGTTGTAGTCTTTCCTGAGCGTAACTTATAGGGGACTGTAATGTTTTTGGGAACAGTCAGAACAGAGTACCCATATGCATCAGCGTTGTCAGTATCGTCAGAGTCATCAGAGATATTGTGAAACAAAAGGAGGATAGGAGGAGCCTCATTATCAGCAGGCTCAAAGTCATCTATAGAGGGAGGGATTGAAAGAGACTAGGAAGAATTGTCAACTGAGAGCGTCTCTGCCTCTAGGTTGACTGCTCTTTTCCCGCCTGCTCTTTTGGATCAGCTCCTTCAACCCGTGGGTTGGTGCAGACTTGAGAATGATGACCTATCTGACCACAGTTATGGCAACCTTGACGTTGAGGAGGATTTTTTGAGCTCATGGTAAGAATGCAAGGACCACAGAAAGATGAACCAGAGTTAGAAGTAGCTTGACCTTCCCTAACAACTGCGCCAGAGTGGGTAAGGTGCATATCCTGCAACAACATCTTTATGCTCTTCATGGAGGAAAGCATAGCCTTATGGGCTTTGAAGTGAAGGCACAGAAGTTGGTTAACCTTGAGGGCTTGAGCACAAGCTGTTTAGGCTTCATGGGCTGTCAACTGTCTGCTCGTGATCAGTTGCTGTCCTTCCATGTAGAATCTGTCTGCAAACTTGGCTAGGGTTTCTTTTGGTTTGAAAGCAATATGCATGAAGGCGTCCTTCTTTACTTCCAGGCTAAGGTCACCACCAAACGTGTCAATCAGAAGCTGCTTCATATCTTCCTACGTCTCAATGGAGGGCAACTCAGGTACCACCACCTCTTGGCAAGTCATATGTAGGCAGGTCAGAATATATTCTTTCTTAACCTCATCTGAAGCCCATCTCATGGTAGTTTTGTAGATAGTTAGGAAAGCTGCAATGGTTGAGGTTTTAGGATCAAAGACTTTCTTAAAGGTAGGCTTGAAGTGTGCTTTGGGGGTTGGGCCACTATTGTTGCTATCAAGTACGTTTATACGCGGGAAAAATATGCCTTGGACTCTGAGGGGGGCTGCCTAGCCCATAGTTGGCAAACACTTTCTTCAAGGGTAGTAAGGGTCTCAACAGCGCGGGCACCTGTATTGACAGCTTGAGTGGTCTGTTGTGCAGTAGTATCCAAGCATTGACCTTGGGTGGTCACTATTGTGGAGATTTCAGCCAGTTGCAAAGTAAGGGATGGCCCCACTGAGAGGCAAGGGGCAAACCTATCATTAACAGAGTCAATCACGTCATTCATCTCTTGTACGTCTCTATCCAGTTCAGTATGGTCCCGCTTCAATTGATCCACTTTGTTAGCTAGAGCAATTAGTTCCCTAGAGCATTGGATTTGAGGAGCTCCTAATAAGCCAGGGCAGCAACCATCTTCATCAACAACCCCAACTGGACTAGCAGCAGTTGCCATCATTTCATGTAGGGCGGCAAGTTCTTGCTGTAGCGCCGCAACTTGAGCAGTCAGTTCAAGCACCTGGGGGTCAGGTTGAGAAGCTTCAGCAGGACGTCCCTGACTGCAAGTAGTTGTACGTAGCTCTTGAATGGCATCCCATATTCTCTGCTCTCTATCCACCAAGTCATCAGAAGGGGGAGAGGGCGGAACATCTGGCTTGGGCGTGGATAACTCATTCACTTGACTCTGGAGTTTGGCAATAGCAATAGTGGTGGTAGCTCTTTCTTGATCAACCGCTGCACTGAGTTCATTAAGACCATTAACAGCAAAGTCTGCTACCTGTTGTAGTTGCTCAAAGGAATATGTACTGAACGCATTGAGTTGTTGCACAAGTTGTTTGAAGTCAGTGAGGTACGTGTTTAGGGTGGAATTCACTTGATTTTGACAGGGTTGTTCTAGCTGGTGAAACTTGTGCAGATGCCCTCTCACGTATTTGGAGATAGACTGGCGCATTTGTTCAATAGAATTAACCAAACAGGTCTGGGAGGTGACAGAGTTGTGCTGATTGTCAGATACCAACAAAAACAGGAAGTGGATCCATTGTTGATAGGCAGCAAACTTATCCCAGTGATGAGTAACCGCTGCTTGCAGAGACAAGATTTCTTGGATGTGGAGCCCCAACACCATTTGATGATGGGCCAAGGCAGGCTGCACAAAGGACAATAATAAGTGCTCAGCAGAGCCAGCCGCTGAGAGGAGACGCTGTGGAAATTGAGGAGCCACAATTAATTTGTAGTATTTAGCCCAACTGAACTGCAGCTGAAGGCAAGGGATGGCTTCTTCACGGGCTATCCCAAGGGCTACTGCCATGACTTGTTCTAAGTCAGGGGTACCCATGGGATAAGCAACTAGGCGGGGACCATTCCTGAGGTTCAGTATATTGGGGGTAATAGGCTGGTTGGCAATATCTTCCTCAATAGGAGGGCTGGTAATTTCAGGTGAAGTTGACTCTTGTATAGGCGGAGGCAAAGGACCTGAAAACGTGGATGCAAAAGGGATAACCAAGGGGCTTACAGCCCCTGTAGTGAGCCCATTTTTGTTGTGTTCTTAGGCGCAGCACAGACACAACAGGAAATCCTAACCTTAGGATTAGATTTGTACTAAGTATCAGTTAGATGACAGGGAAGGCAAATGTGTTTACCTTGCGGCCCTGGAAGAATAATCTCTACTAGTTATGGCTAGAGAGAGGCGCAGAAGTACAGCAGACACAAAGACAAAAATGTGAATAGAACTTAATTTTTATTGGTGGATATGAAATGAAATATATAGTGGTTAGGAATACCACAAAACACTACCAGGACGGTAGGATCACTTGCCACCAGCATGAGTGGGGCAAGTGAGTTGTGCAGGATCAAGAAACCAAACAATTGAACTTCCTGATTCAGTCATCAACTCATTTTGAGAGGCGAAAGCAAAAGTGAGTGATTTGTCTTTGAAATGGCCCACTGAAGACAAAATCAAAACATGGTGAATAGCGGTATTCACAACACACAACCCATCTACCGCCTCACACCACAAGAAGACAACACCCTAAAAGCTTACCTTGACAAAGCACTCAAAAAGGGCCTGATCAGACCCTCAAAGTCACCCTTTGGTGCTGCTGGCTTCTTTGTGGCAAAAAAAGACAAATGACTCCGCCTGGTCACAGACTACAGGGCCCTCAACGAGGTCACAATTAAGAACAGGTATCCCCTGCCCCTCATTGATGATTTTTTTGATGCCCTGGGGGTCCCAAATCTTCACAAGATTGATTTGACAGCAGGTTACCACCAAATTTGCGTAAAACCTGAAGACATTCTGAAGACCACATTTTGAACTAAATATGGATCCTTTGAATGTGTTGTTCTCAATTTTGGCATGAAAAATGCTCCCAGTACCTTTTGAACCTTCATGAATGAAGTATTCAAGGAACACATTGGAAAAAGAGCAATCATCTACCTGGACAACATCATCATTTATAGTCTCAACCTGCAACAACACTGGGAAGACGTCCATGCAGTTCTTTGTACCCTAGAAGACAACCAACTGATTGCCAAGCCGTCCAAATGTAAGTTCTTCTCAACTGAACTTCCATTTCTCGGCCATATCATCAGCAGGGATGTCATTAAACCAGATCCAGATAAGATATGTGCTATAAAAGAGATTCCAACCCCAAGGAACAAGAGCAAACTCTGCACTTTCCTTGGAATGGTAGCCTATGCACGCAGGTTTATCCCTGACTGTGGAGCCCTAACAGCTCCCTTGTAAGCCATCACCGGGAAAACAACCAAATTTTTCTGAACACCCTTACAAGATCAACATTTCTGCCAACTGAAGAAACACATGGTTACCTCCCCCATCCTGAAATACCCAAACCTTGAGGGTATCTATGAGCTAGAAACCAACGCCTCCAACTATGCCATAGGAGGAGTCCTCCGTATCCAAACGGCCCAAAAGCACTTCCTTCCCATGGCATATGAAACAAGGAAGCTATTGGTTGTAAAAAAAAGATACCCCATACACAACAAGAAATTGGTGGCCATCATACACTGCCTCATGAAATGGCAATGCTACCTGGAAGGAGCCCAGACGTTCAAGGTACTCACTGACCACAAGTCATTGATATTCTTCAAAACACAACAACACCTGTCAAGAAGACAAGCCAAAGGGATGAGCCTCATGCAGAGATACCCCATGCAAATTGAATACAAGCCAGGAAAGGAGATGCTTACTGCAGACGTC
Source organism: Entomophthora muscae (assembly GCA_014839935.2). Taxonomy (NCBI): domain Eukaryota; kingdom Fungi; phylum Entomophthoromycota; class Entomophthoromycetes; order Entomophthorales; family Entomophthoraceae; genus Entomophthora; species Entomophthora muscae. The sequence goes on along the minus strand of QTSX02006541.1, from coordinate 113,096 downwards.
CTATCAAGGCTATACAATAAATACATCCTTTGCACTGATGGCAACCCCAACTGGCCCATGTTAATCATGGGGAATCTCTGGGAAGGGTTTCCACTTGGTACACCATTGGACATACAAGAGAAACTCCTCAAGAACAAACATCTGTTCAAAAACGTATATGATACCCTTCACCAAATACTTTCAAATGGTGACACTGTACCCTACATCCCGTCAACACAAAAGATTGACACAATCCTCCGTTATCACAGAGACTTGGGACACACCCGTAGCAGAAACTTGCATGAATATCTCAAGACACGCTACTGGTGGCCCAACATGCTAGATGATATCAGAGAAGTATTGGAGCAATTCAAAGTCTGTGAGAAGTACGCCCAAACCAAAGCACCACCCAAGTCAGTAGTACCCATATCCATCACACAATCCTTCAAGGTATGGTTGTTGAATATTGTGGGACCTATGCCTGGTGAAAGCAAAGGCAAGAAGTACATCATAACAGCTATTGACTATGCAACCAGATGGTCTATAGCACAAGCCACAAAAGAGCACAAGGGCAACAATGTGAGACAAGTCATTGGCAAAGAGATCATAGCAAATTTTGGGAAGCCTGACCCCCTGATCACAGATGGAGGCACTGAACTTAAAGCTATTGACACCAACATCTACCTTGCCAAGAACGGAATAAAACACGTCACAGCCAGCTCATATCACCCACAAGCAAATGAACATGTATAAAAACTAAATGGCTCTCTAGTGGAAGCCCTCAGTAAGTTATCTGCCAACAATCCAAAAGCCTGGGTCAATATTATACCAACCGCTCTTATGGTCTACAGAACACAAGTCAACCGCAATACAGGCAAAAGCCCTTATAAGCTTGTCTATAGTCAGAAAACTGCACTTGTCAGTACAATCACGGGTCCACAACTGCCACTTCCAAAGAAGATACCAGACAGTAATGACCCAAAAGTACTACACACCAGAAAGGACCAAGAAAAGAGGGAACACCAAAGGGTCCAGCGGGAAGCAATCCCATTACAACAAGAAAGGTTCCAAGTCAGAGACAAGATCTAGGTCTTCAATCACAACCAACACAAACTAGACCCAGGACTACACAGACCAGGCATTGTCATGGAAGTTAAGCCCAATGACACCTATCTCATAAAAGGGATTGGAGCTCGGACTGAACTGAAACATATGCACCACAACTGACTCCGCTTGTGTAAAGCAAGAACAGCCCAACAAAATTCAAGGCTCCCTGTACCCAACACTAAACTGGATCAATACCAAGCCCACATAACAGATACTCTCAAGAAAATTCCCAAGGCTCTGCCTTCCAGCACCCCAGGGGGAGATGTTGCAACATCTTCAATTACTTCCTCTCAGGGAATTAACGCCCCAAGTAAATCACTAAACGGCTCACCAAATGGTTCACCGCCCAGTCAATAAACTGGTGGCACCATTATCAGTTAACCATCTATGACAGGGATCACTCAATCCAGGTCCTAAATGGAACACAACTTGATTAAGCCTTGTGACTCAAGAGGAACATTAATCAGATAAGCCCCATGACCTCCATGACGTACATGGATGGCATGTGGCTTGTCATGATACTATATATTATTCTAGATTCATATCCAATAAAGTATCATTATCTTCTTAAATCTTCCCCTTATTTTGTTTATAGTACTTCCCAGAAGTATAAACTCAACATGTGCTAACAATTTTGTAACTGTGCTGTATTAGTAGAGTTACATGGGGAAAATATTTAGAAACTAGATAATGCTGTTATTAGGATATGGGGATTATATATTTGGAGTGTTTCAGGTCCCAGAATGCCCTAGACAATTAGCTAATCTTCCTAGAGATAAAGTAACCAACAGCATGGAAAACATTACCAACTGCCTTCCTGGTTGGAAAACCCCCTTTCTGATCACATCTGGCCTGGGGTTTTCAAGGCACATGTGCCGCAAAACCCTGGCATCAAGTCTAAACACAAATTTGGGTCCATTTACTATTAGGAAATGATAAATTGAGAGGGTGATTGTTTGATTGTGCAATCAGGCACTTGATTGCTTGCGGGATCTAATAATAGCTGTGGCACCTTGACATCCTGCAGCCACACTAAGGTTCATCTTATTCCAGCCAATGCCCTTCCACTCCCAGGTCCAAGTGCGCAATTTCTGAGCCAAATTGGAAGTATCACTGAAAATTATGCCACCAGGCCTCTGGTGGCACAAAAAGCTAAGTATTCATCAGTAAGTATAAGTAGTGAGGAGGAAAAGCCCTCCTCACTGTTGAAATATTAAATAAACAACTTTATGCCCAGTACCCATTATTTTTTTGCAGGAATTATCTATTTTTGCACCAATATAATCATTATGTTTGCATATATTCTTGAATCCACTACACAATAAAACCCCACCTATCTGTTCCCTCCTGGTTCTGCTCCTGTCACTTTGGTTAAGCCACCTTGCGCCTTTGACTTGGAGTTCTTCCATCCTCACCACCTGGATCTTCCTTCTGGCCACCCTAGAGTGTTCATTCCGCCTACCATGGAGGAAATTCATCTCACTTCCCCCTGTCCAATGTGCCTCCTGCCCAAGACTTCAGCAAGCTGGGTTTTTTTATGTGAGAGAAGGAGGCTAAACTAACTAAGTTTGGCTCTCATCCTGGTGAGATAAACCAACAGGGTGCCGCCCAGTGAAGTACTGGGACAGCCGCTCTAAGGGGGGACCAGAGGGAAGATACCAGGGAAAGTTGAGGGAAGTAGCCATTGAGTCCCATCAACACGAGCCTGGTGAGCAACCAAGGTGCACATGAGGGAACTGGGGTAGGGACCTCAGGTATCCACAGGGGGGCAGGATTGACGCTCTCCTGAGGAGGAGGAGAGGGAAAAGAGGCTCTATCTACGGTGGGGTTGGACAATGTGGGATCAGCAGAGTACAAGTCTAAGTCATTGCAAGTCAGACTCTTAACTAGGGCCTCTCCTTAAACAAGGGGACCACTCAGGAAGTGCAAGAGACTCAAAGGATCATCACATACAAGACAGGCCAAAGAGGAGAGGTGACTCCACAAATTAGGAAAAGTAGACCAGAGGAGCAGCAAAAAGGGAGCCAAAGAAAACACTGCAAATTTAAGAGCTGGGAGTATTATGGTTAAAATCTCCAGGAAATTTGGAGTACAGCAGTATAACTTTTGGCCTTCAGAACAGTAAAAATGAATGAGATATAGCCATCAATATAAAAAACTAGGCAGAACAGACTTGCAAACTTAAGGGGGACTTGGGCATGATCTTGGGAGCCTTGAGCAGTGATCAAAGCAAAGTTGGGTTTGAAATTGAGTGAAAACAAGAAAAATAAAAATAAAAGTAAGAAACTATATAGAATTTAACTTGAATTTTCAAGATCAAAGTGAGCTTTTGAAAGCAAAAGTAAAGCAGACAACAACTAGGTACTAATACTTTCCCTAGGTGCTGTGAGATGATAACAGGGCTCAAACCGGGCCGGTAGAAGGTAAAGTTTAAGGAAATCAAGGCTAACACTTCTATCAAAGTGTATATGAACTCCAGGGTAGAGTCCAAATAGTTTTCTGAAATTTAAAGATATATGAAACCAAAATCCAAAATTTATTATAATCAGAGAATCAACAAGCAGGGGACTTTCAGTCCTCTGGCTATGTTTAAGGGATGTGTGCACCCAGTAGTCTGTCACATGATTACCTTACCAGAATCTGATTGGTGGGAGGAGAAATTTTGCTGACTTAATTCAGGGGAGCTGGAGGGTTTTAAACTAATCTTCAGGGTGACATCTGATTGGCTGAAGTTGGTTTCAGACATTTGTGAACCATTTGCCTTTGAGGAAACCAATTTGGGTCAATTTGATTGGACAGCTCTAATGCTCTTCAACAGCGGTTGACACCAGGCTTGTAAATATTCTAAATTAATCAGGGGCTCTTCCATGAAAGGCACAGTGAGGGGTGGAGCATCCACAGCATATGCAACTACAATTATTTTATCAACAGTATGAGCTAGATCTTCAAGTGAATTGATTGGTTTAGCTTGACTTTAAGAGGATTTCTTTATACAACAAGGAAAGGCTGTCCTATTCAAGGCCAAAAGGGGCCATGAATTTACAGTTTACATCACAGTATTGGGGCTGGCCAATCAGGTTGTGCCCATACTGGAAGTTGGCGTCTTTTGGCTAAAGCTGTGAATTATTTTGTCAGGATAGCACCAATTGTGTACATGGCCTTTCAGGCCCAGCCCGCCTCCCCTGTGGGAGTCCATCCAGAATCTGGTATGGGCCATGACATAGTGAATCATTTAGGAGGAACAATATTTTGTAGATCAATCACTTGGATTTGACAATGGGGTGGCTTGATCCTGTTAATGAATTAAGCGCCAAATCAAGTTGCCACCATGTTAAGATTGATATTGATTCCTGTTTCCTTGTTCAGTGATTTGAGTTGACTTCAGCATTTGGTTTCAAGTAGAAGGGAAGTCAACTTGGGTGATGCATGACCTCTTGTGTGAAATCTTGCTGGGGCCACCCCCACTTTTTTGACATAATGGCACATATTTCTTTATTTTGTGGATCCTTTATCTGGAATATATTAAGCTTGCATTGTCTGCAAGTCAAACCAGCATCCCAAAAAATTTACACTGCCATTGCAGTTGGTGTAGATCTATTTGGTTTTATGTCAGACATTCCCAAATTATTTCAGTGTTTTCAATCCACCTGATAACTACAAACCCATAGCACACAGATCCAGAATCAACATAAAAGGTTGAGTAAAAACTAGTCTGTTGTTTGGTCAATTTCTATATTTTAGTGCCATTATTAGTATAACAGCAAGTCACAAGTTGGCACCTACTCCAGTGATAAGATTAGTTGGTAACTTGTGGCTTATTGATATAAAGTAGTAGCATCAAAAATCTAGGAATCACCCAGATAATGACCTTCTTTTTACTTAACATTTATGTCATCTCTGGATCTGTGTTTTATGGCTTTGTAGATATCAGGTGAATCAAGACAACTGAAGGCATTTTGAATGCTCAGTACAGTAATTTTTAAACCTGTTGAGATAAACAAAAATTATCAGTCTAAAATGAAAGCACCTCAGTCTAAAACAGAATCAAAGTAGATCCAAATCTATTGTATTTTAATATAATCTCCTTGATTTTCAATTTCTTTTTAAATGAGTTGATTTTTTTTAGACTGAGATTTTTATTTATCTCAACAGGTTTAAAAACTACTGTATGGGTTCTAATAAAAGCTTTTTCAGGAATGTTCCTTCAAACATTGCTGACAACAATTCATTTTTTGGCATATTAGAGGAAATACTCCCCTTTTTAGGGTTATTTGGGTCTCCTAAAATCAATGGGTTAGTTGGAAGTATCTGTTTTTCATTACCTGTTGATTTTACTCCAGAATGGTTTCTGGAGCCAACTTTGACATTGATGGGATTTGAACACGGGTTTTCTTTGCTCTTGGATCCTATGTTTAATAAGAGAACAATTAGTAGGTTTGCAAAGAACAAATTTTTACCCTCCAAGCTGGGTTTCAGCCAATCAAAGGTTACAATAATCAAACCGGTAGGTCCATTTAAACACTCTGATGACAACCAAATTGGTTTCAACCTTGTTTTTGCTGCTGTTGACCTGTTGACCTCTGGTTCTGTTGTTAGCTCTTGTTCTCCTTTCCCAGTTCTAAATGGGGAATAGCTGGGCACTCCTGTTGATCCTTCTGCTAGACACAAATTTTAAAAACAATCAATGCCTTTTGTATTGCTGAGGTCAGTTGTTTTCCTTCAGTACCACAAATAATCCCAATTTTAATTTTAAACTGCCCAGAATCTCCAGTTCCTCCCAAACTTCCCCAAACTCCATCTCCAAGATATTTTGTCACCTTTATTTTATCTCCATACTATCATTCAGCTTCCATCTATATAATGCTGGTAACTTTTGATCTTCTACTTGTTCAATCAATAAAGTCTACATTCACCCAAGTGAATAATTTTGTCTATTCTGTTAAACTTGTTTCCAAGCCTTAAATCCTAAACCATGAGATTACCCAAGACTCCTTGTATGGAGTCTCTTGGGTATAAATGGGTGTAATGGATGGTCCTGCTGCAGGATGTGTTAGCCAGCATTTCCATAGGTTTGCGCGCAGCTTCTGGAACCTCACTTGAGGCACATTACTTAGACAGCTCTTGGCGCTGGGTGATAACAGGAGTTTGGTATACTGCCACCCCCTTGTCACATAACCCACTTTGCCGTGAAGAACCCAAGGACTACCAGTCTGCCCATTCAGTACCAGAACCCCAAGTCTTTTTTCCTTTGGTGTCTGCCTTCTTCTTGTGTTACTTGGGGGTGTACTTCTTCTTAGGACGCTTCAACCCGCTGTTAGGCAAGTATTGTTTATTCGGAGAATTATTCCATCTTGGGATGGTGTTCTTGCCTGTAGGATCCTTGATAACTGGATTAAATTCTTATGCCATCATTCATCATCTAGGAATATTATTTCCTAGCAGGTGGGTTCCTGACAAGCTTCTTCAGCTGGAATGCTAGTGTGGAATCTTTTTGGGATGCAAATTGACTTGCAGACAATGCAAGTTCTATATATTACAGATAAAAGATACATAAATCAAAAGATATTGCCATTATATAATTGCTTTTCTGTGTTTAATTATCTATTAGAGACAAAGACAAGTGGGCAATGGGAAATCTAAAAGGAAATAAAGGAATTTTGTATTATTAAAGTTCATTTAGAGTTAGCTATGAGAGTCTTGTGTTCAATTATGGCTATATGTATCAATTGGGGATGAGAGGGAGGGTGTTGGTTGGATGTGAGGGGGTTGATTAAGAAAGAAAGATGATAAAAGCCTATTTCCAGTAATGCTTGATGCACCATTAAGCACTGTGTACTTCTTTTTTTATGGGCTTAGTGAGGTTAAATAAAGCATAAACACAAGGGGCATAAAAGGATTATGGTGGCTGTTCCCTGTATTCAACATATGAAACACTAACCTGGAGAAAATATTAGAGACAACACTTCAGATAAACAGTACATTATAGTCATTTAGATTCAATATTATATCAGCCATGTCCTTTGGATCCTAGCATTAGATTATACTACCAGTATTGTAAAATATGATATTGGCAATATGACAGTCTGTGCATCCTGGTGGGTATATGAAACACTGAACCCCCATCTTTCGGATGGTGTATTTTGCAACTTGATTTCCCTCCATTCAATGGATCAAATAGACTGTGTAGGTGGCCCCTGCTGAATTTCATGTATCCAGCATGGTCTCCATGGCAGGGTTGTATCTGTATCAGCTGACATAATTAGCTAGAGTCCAACAAAATACAGTAACTCTCAGGGAAGCTGCAAAAAATTCCCAAACAACTAGCATGTGTTTTTTCCCTTGCATCATTTTGGCCTTTTTGGGGCCATAATTATGGCAAGTTACGGCTAGTTTGTATTATGATATACAAATTATGATTGCAATAGTTGACATGACAAGTTCCTTAGATAGCATCATCAATTCTAGGCTGTATATCATATTTTGAACTCAATTCATATATTCTTAATGATTGGAAGATAGTTTCACCAAGGTTACAAAAATATTTAATCAGACCTGGACCACCTGCTTGAATATTCAAATACAATGGGGCCCAGTTAGTATCAGACTTGAGTGATTTTTATGTCAGGGTTGTTTTTTAGTAGATGAAGAATGATAGGATATGTCTTGATGCACTCAATGTCATTTTAAATCATATAGGCTTTGCTTCAGTAGCAATTTAACGCTTGCATACCCCATTTAAATCCCTCATGATGATTTTCCAGGTGAACTCAAGGTGTTCAGAAATTTCCCAAAATTACAGCCCTTGTGTATTCAGGGCCATGATCCCCTGGACAATATGGTTGGTTATAACTTTTTAGCCTTGCTTCAATATCCCTCTTGTGTCTGTCTCCTGAGAAACAACAGATACTGGTTGGATGGATTCATCTGGAAAAACAGGGTATCCTTGACCAAGGATGGATGGGTTTAAATGTTTTTTACATAGGCCTGGTGATTGCTCTTATCAGTGGTGGGCTCCAAGTGGTGCCTAAGCAGCAAGTTGCTGGGTTCAATGGCAGGAAAATCCAGCTCATCATCTTCCTAGATGTAGTTAAAGCCCTGGATTATCCACCCACGGTATTCTCCCCTTGCTTTTTGTTGTTGACTGGCATGAGCTATTGGTACTGAGTGTCAATGATGAAAATTTTGCTATCAATTGAAACCCCCATTTTAAAAATTTGATAGAATCTTAATGAAAAGAGAAATATATATTTGTTGATATGTGTTGAGTTTTATCAAAAATTGCTAGCCAATATTTGAGTTGTATGATTAGAAGGCTGGATTTTAAAGGGCTATCCCCAGATTCCCTAGATAAAACACATCCAACTAGATGTGGATATTTCTCTTTCAGTTTTAGGGCTTGATTTCAATCAAAATGAAGTGAAAATGCTATTTTGTTTGTCCAGGTTTGTTTGCTGTTTGTCCAACCATTGTGCGCTCTCTGTTTGATAACTATATACTCTATATATACCCTTTATAAAGTGTTGAGGATCTGGATGTACACATATTCTGGCTACCGCTAACCCACCTAACATCCAGTCATCACCCAATTTGGTGCCTTTCCAATATACAGTTTGATATACCAAGAATGGTAACCAAGCAATATCACATGACTGTCAAAGTATCCAGCAACTCAAACTCATCCTGCACATGACCAACCCCTAGGTTCAATCCAGCTAAATTTCTGCCACAGCCCAATCTATATGAGTCTAAAGTATTATCCAATAAAATATACTTCTCTTCTTTCTTAATTCCATATTTGAAGCTTCCCCAAAAGGTGCTCCTCATCAAAAGAAATAGTATACATCCAGGTGGTTTTTGAAATATCAAATATCATTGAGCAAGTTTGGCTTGCGCTGAGCTTTATGTGTGTATCATTGGCTTTGAGTATGCTATATTTTTACTGGTGCTTGATGCGTTTTGTGTCAGGTTGAAATCCTTAACAGCTTTTCCCCCTGCTGTCATCAGAAAAAAAAACTTGCACCAGTTATCTTTTTATGCACATTTTGGTTTGCTTTAATCTGAATTTGATGTGTTCATCTCAACAGCTGTGAAAAGTGTAGTACAGCTTCCAGAATGTGAACACTTCTTACCATTTTTGATTGTCCCACTGTTTGCTTAACCTTGGTAGACCCAACTTGCTATGAAATCAGATCTGTCATCAACATTTACCCTTGCATTATTGGTATAACTCTTGTTCAGTTGTTTCAGCAAGTCAGGGAGCCAAATATTGATCTGAGCCCAGCATCATTTTTCCTGTTTGCTGGTGCTTGGAATTAAATGTGCTGGTGGCTCAGTGCTTGATTCTAGCCTTGCTGGCACCTCAGTGTCAATGATTCTTGTTACTGATGATGTGGCGCTTTGATCATGCATTCAATTCATTGTACACCTGAGCATACCAATTATTGGGGGTAATTATATGTGCTATGATTGATCTCATTAGTTAACATGAATTACTTAATAATTTAAGCTATCTACATACCTGTTTAGCCATTCTTTACAGAAGGCCTGGTGTGCAGGCCGCAGGAGGCTGGCTAGCTAGCTGGCAGGTAGCAGAGTCCACAGGGGGAGTTGGAATCCATTTTTTTGATTCAAAACTAGATCAAAATCTTGGTTTTTGTATTTTTTTGGTAGTTTGCCCAATTAGGAAAAGCTGCTGCTGTTGGTGTAAGTTGTGCTGCTTGAGGGTTGGGTGTGAGGCTTGTTGGAGCTTTTGTTTTGCTCCATAGTGAGGAGAATAAGGTTGGATTTCCCTTCATGTCAGGAGTATCACTGACAGCCTTGCCCTTTAGCTTCATTCTCCACCCCACCAGCTCACACAGAGAGTTTACCACTAGTGCCTGGAACCCTGAAATTTAGGTTTTAATAGAGAAAGATCAAACTGGAAGCAAATCAAGAATATTTACAGTAGCTTTCAAAGTTGTGGCAAGAAGCAAAACTGACTCAGATGCAAAAGAAATCAGCTCGTCTCAGAACAAAATGAAAGTGAAGCCAGATCTACTGTCAACTGATATAAAGCCATTGTTTTTTCTTTTGTTTGCATCTGAGTTGATTTCACTTACCTTGAGTTGGTTTTGCTTAGAGAGCCATAGTTTTCAAAGCTACTGTGTTACAATCCTTATCTGGCTTTAATGTTGATCTATGTTATCAGCTTAGAATTTGGTTTTTGATTGGTAGCTATCTCATATTTTATAGTAGTAAAGGGTGGACTTAACAGAACCATGATGGAGCTTTAAAAAATTTATTTCCAATTACTACTACTGTAGATTCAGAACCTAAAGGTAAAAATGTGGGATTGTTAAATTCTTTTGCGTAAACTCACCAACTTACTGGAATATTTTCCATCCTTTTATATGAAAAAGTCAGTTGTTATGGGATGAAAATCACTCCACTAAGTTGGTGAGTTCATGCAAAAGAATTTGACAATCCCGCATTTTTACCTTTGGGTTCTGAATTTACAGTACCGTATTCTGTACTAGGGCTGCAGTGTACCACCCCTGGACAAAGATCCTCTTTTTTCTGGCATTCCAGAAGATCAAATTTAAAATCAGCTTTAAATAGAAAATATATTACCTTCCACATTTTCAAAAAAAATCCAGGTTTTTCTGGGGGTGGGACGGCGCAGCCCTATCCTGTACAGATGTAGGTATAACGAAGATTTGAAACTAAAAGCAGGTTGGATTTGATAGCCCTACATCCTTGCAAACCAGTTGTGCTGCTATGGCATAAAATTTGTCTCATTGCTTAGTGCTCCGGTTTGAGTTGACATTTTAGATTGAGTTGGAAAACTGCTGTACATGGGTTTAGAGTTTGGTTGGTTATATTTTATTGGCTGGGTGTTTCAATGAAATTTTTTTGGTTGGGTATGGGTTAAATTTATTATTAAACTGCGATATCGCTTGGCCCTTTAGCAAGGATGCCTTGCTCATGCTGGTTTGGTTTAAAGAGATACATGTCTTGTTTCAGGCATCAAGTCTCAGACGTATTCGGTTTAATCAGTGGCTGATGTGTAAGGGATGTGGCTAATTTATGACCAACTTGGTCCAGCGAAATCATGCTGGTTCTGCTAGCCAGTATAAAAAGCCCCTGCGCTTCCAACTCGATCCAAGATGGTTTACTGTTGAAGTATCTACAAAAAACTCAACTGTGGACAAACACAAAGCTATCATATATTTTACTTTGGAATTTATAACTGCGGCTCGGATTGCAGACTTGTGCAAGTGAATCCGTTGGCATCCGCAGCTGGTTAATAAATTTGTAGAATATGTTGGTGTTTTAAAACGGACAATGGTTGTTGAACCAAGCCAGGGAATTGGGTGTAATCTGGCAGAATGCATCTTTGAATAAGGCCAGTTAGCTTTGGTATGATGGACTTGACGAAGCAAAGGCAAGCTTAACTGACCACTGGGAGCTTGTTAACTACCCCTGAAGTCATCTTGGAGGCTCCTTTGGCAACCAAAGCCATTAACCACTTGTTCAAACATCTGCTTCTTACTCCAGGTCTTGAAAAACTAGGAATTCAGAGTATATCCATTCTACTCCAGTACTTTTCCTCTGAAGTAAGCATTGTCGCTTGGATTAAAACATATGCAACTGGTGCAAAATCTGCACTTTTATTCTATAATTTTCTAAATCCTCTTCGTAAAATCTGCCAAAAAATGCTGGGACTTATTTTCCTTATCGGAGATTGCTTTTTTACATTTCTGAATCTTTCCTACATAAATAAAACAGCTACTATACCTGCAAATAGCCAACAACTGTTTTTAAAGTTCAGATTACTATTTACTTATTATTCTTAGAATAGTTTTAAATAAACGAAAAAAAATCTAAATATGAACTTTTTGTGCTTGAACATTCATTTAAAGCCTGATTTATTTGTAGCCTTTTTTTATCTATAAACTAAAACAGTTTACATAAAAGCCTAACTGTTTTTTTGCAGAGTTTGTTCCAATGGCCACCCTTGAAGGCTACAAGGCGTATTCGCCCACTTGGGAGGGAGTTGGGACTCAATTCGGAATTTCCCTGACAATCTCTTTGGCTTGCTTAGGTGCCCATGAAGCCCTGCGGGCTAGACCTGATTTTCGCCATCTTTTTTCGGCAAGATCGTACCTTAGCAAGTAGGAGCACAACTATTTTATAACTTTTTGATCCGAGCCTGACCTTTACCTTTAGGAGTACCAGCCCTCTTCAGTCCCCGAAATTTCTTGGCTGGGTGAGTGATATATGGAAAATAGAAGAAACCTTCATCCTTCACAACATTGGCCTTGATGCAGTACTTTATCTAAGGTTTTTGAAGATGCTGCTCCAAATCGTCGGCTTGATGGTAATTTCGGTCATGCCGATCCTTCTTCCATTGGATTATATCAATCGGGAAGTGGATGAAAGCATTCTGGGTACTGTACAGGAGTTTTCTATTACTGGGGTTGGAAGCGATGGGTTTAAAATTTTCATACATGCTTTGCTTAATTCTAGCATGGCCTGCCTGGCGCTTGTTTTGATTTACAGAAATACTGTTGAATTCGTTCAGCTGCGAAGAATCCATTTTCTCAAAGAGGCCAACGATGGCAATCCGCGCTGCCGAACTGTGATGGTCACTAACATTCCCGACCCACTTTGCGATGAGGATCGGCTTCGCGATCACTTTGAAAGCCTGGGCCTGGGGGAAGTTCACTGTGTACAGCTCTTAAGGTATCCGGCCAAGCTGATTGAATATCGCACAAGAAGAAAGAAAGCCCTTCTTGAGCTAGAAAAAGCGCATACCCAGATGGCAAGGGCGCTTCTCGCAGCAGTAGAGACAGGCCATCTTACTGAAGAGGTCTTTGTACGGCACGACAAAGGCTGGGAATATAACGAGCTTTTAAGATATCTTCGTGATCCGTTTGATTTCAACAATACGCCCTGCCCCGAGTCAATGCATCACAAGTTGATGCTACGTCATTCCATTGAAACGGGCCGACTTAGTGTATGGGATCTACTCTTCCGCCTTGACTCCAAGTTACTTGCTCCCTACCAGCCTCGCCATCGCACTGAATACAAGACGGGGCGCCTCTGCCATTCCATCGATTACTGGTTCAACAAACTGGTGATACTTGATCGTCGAATACAAACCCTGCGTTCGGGGAGTAGTGGTGGTGCTCACCTGGGCAACGGACTTCACACGCTGGCAACCTCAACAGCATTCGTCACATTTGCCAACCCTGCATCAGCACAGTTATGTGCCCAATCGATTATCCACCCCTCCATAAACTGCTGCCAAACTTATCTGGCACCCGAGCCTAAAGATATTCTCTGGCACAACCACACGCTGTCGCGGTCTTCGCGCATCTCGCGCAAGATAGTTGTCAATGCTATTACCTGGGCACTTATCATCCTATGGCTTATTCCTGTGGTTTTTTTGTTGCCCTTGCTGTCGTTTGATTCTCTGTCTAAAAAGTATCCCGTGCTGATGGAGTTTAGCCGCGATCATCCCTGGGCCGAGTCAATGTTGCAGACTCTGGTCCCAGCAACGCTGCTAGCTATCTTCATGTCTTCACTCCCCCACATCATCTTCTATGTAACAAGCATGGAGGCATGGAAGACCTTCTCATTATGTGAACGCGCTGCTGCCATACGCTACTACTATTTTTGCGTCTTCAACGTTTTGCTGCTATTCCTGTTAGGGCCATCTATATTCACTGTCTTTCTTGAGGCCCTCAACAACAAGTTTAATGCCGTGCAAGAGTTTGCTACCCGCATCCCACGTGGTGCGGCCTTCTTTATTAACTATGTTATATTTAATACATGTTACCAATTTATGGAACTGCTCTGCTTAGGCTGCCCTCTGGTTCTGTCGCTTATATCCTGGTCCTTCCCGAATACGCCTCGTGAACGTCAGCGCATGGAGCGCACCTGGGCCTTCCCCTACTACTACTATATTCCCAATCACTTGCTGATCTTTGTGATTGTGCTGACTTATTCCACCGTCAACCCCATCATGATCCCGGTCGGCGGCCTCTATTTCCTGTGCACATACTTTATATTTAAGAACCAATTTGTCTATTCCTACATCAAGCGCTACGAGTCCAACGGCCGCATTTGGAATCTGCTTGTGCGCTTCTTGACCGATGGTGTCATCCTTGCCCAGATGACTACTGCCTCTATCGTGACTCTCAAAGGCCAATACTACGCAGATATCCCCATTGTAATCACCCTGTTTGCAACGTTTTATTTCAAATACTACTACCGCAAGACTTTCCGTCTGCGCCTCAAGTACGTGCCGCTGGTTTCTTTAAAGGAAGCCGAGTCTAGCCCGCGCTCCTCGATTGATGCCAGCTCCCCTGACCCTCCCCCTTCTAATCAAAATCCAAAAACTCCTCAGCCCACTCTAGACGAGAGCGCCCCTGTTGCTACAAACTATGAAGATATTGAAGAGCAACGTGGTCGTATCTACTTTGCACAGGCTTTTTCTCATCCTGCTATGGTCAAACCAATCCCCATGGCGATGCTGCTTGCCAAGAATCCTGAACAGCTCCATTACGATCTTTACAACGATGTCCTTGACGTTGATTTTATATCACCGACGCCTTGTTTCAACGCTCCCCGGGATATGGCCAGCCCCACAGCCTCCACGGGTATCGCAGATGCTATTACATATGTTGAAGATGGTATCGATCCGTTCCAATCGAGCCCTTTTGCCAATTATGACATGCAAAATTCGCATTATTCCTTTACTGAATCCGACCTTCGACTACCCTCCATGCTCCCCGGCGTTCCGCATCGACCCTCTGAGGATGTACCCTAGTTTTCCAATCTTCTAATTTCACTAAAACGTCTCATTCAAAAGGCTTATCGGCGTAGTTCTCAAAGACAAATACTTGTTTAGAAATCAAAGCCCGAGCATTTCGACTAGACAAACTTAACAAGCCTCCTGTTATATCCAATCATCGAAATACCTGTTCCGGAATAGTCCATCAACCAAGCTTCAATTGAAATAAATGCTTAATAAAACACTCACCGTTGTAAAATAACCCCCAGGGTGTTTTACGCTGGCCAGCCTGAGAATTTCCCAATGTGTAAACCAGGATGGAAAAGCATAAATGGACATACCAAAGGTTCACCCAAAAAGCCAACCCCACGACGCTCAAAACCAGCGGCATCAGGTTTATTCACACTGCAACTGTACACTCAAGTTTACCTAGACCCAGGGTCAACTATAGCTCTTCAGATTTAAATTATACCCACTTGCCCATATCTTTATATCCCAGGTGTTCAAATGAACATACTTTCTCTAGCACTTAAAGGCCATCCCGGCTGTGCTGAAGCCTCCTTATAAAAAACCAGAGGAGTACAGACAGCAACCTTGACTTGGAAGGTGATATTTTGAAGCTAGCCAACGGTTAGTTCTTCAGGGATGAGTTAAAGGTGCCGTACCTGGCAAACCTGGGATTGATAATTCCAAGCTAATTTTCCATAGCCCTAGAGCACAAGCAAGGGCAACAAAGTCTAAAATAAGGGAATGCTATAAGAAGCTTACTTTATTGAGAAATAGCTGACATCTATCCATATCTGTAGATGCGGCAACTGAACGTGACCAGAATCGATGGACCCAAGGTATCTAGATAAATGGAGTGGCAGAGGTATATTGAAACGAGCCAAGCTACTAATTCGATCCTTGCAAGAGATACCCGTTATAGCAGAAGGATACCAGGGATTGAGGAAGCTTACCTGTCCTCCACTCTGTGCCTGGATCAGAACCAAGCAGTAGAGAGACTCACAATATCCCTGCTCTAGATCGAGTACTGAGGGTGATACATGTAGAGAAACTTGGTGTAGACCTAGGAAGAAAAATACTCACTGAACATAATTTTGATAGTATACTCAGAGCCTCATTTAAAGGGCAACAGCGCCCATGTTGACACTATAGTAAAGTGACGACCTGGTTTTACATAATGTCGTCTCCTGGATGTCGACACTTTTTTAAGTAACGACACACTTTACCCTGAACATTTTTAATATAAAAAATATTTTTTAAATACTTTAGTATACTAAAATGACCCCATAAAATTCAAAAATGCAATAAAAAATTACTATAAGTAATAAGAATAAGGAGGTATAAGCAACTATTTTTCAATTTACTATGTAAATTACACTCTTTATAAAATTATTTTTTATTCCCATGAAAATTAAAATTCCAATGACCAAAAATAAAGATATTTTATATATCATAATACCTACAAAATACAAGAAAATTATAATCTAAATTTATTATACTTTATATAAGCACAACTGAAAAAATCTCATGCCTTAAAGATAAATCAACAAAATATAAGATATTTGTTACAAAACCACATTGAAACTGTATCTGAAACTTACCATTTATACCTAAAAAGAATAGTACTATATATAAATAAAAAATATAAAAATCCAAAAGTAAAAACAATCCAGGCAAAGCAAGGTTTATTAGGCCAATTAACCCCACCCGCAAGAGCAGTTGCGACATCTTCAAGGTATTTTTTGATCTCTGCCACCTTGTATTTTTTCTTCACCACCTTTTGCACTGCCTCCTGGTACTCCTGCTCTTTACTCTTCTTCTTGGGGGCCACCCGGTTGGCCAGTTTTCAAAACTTGGAGACATTTCTGGCCTGCTCCTCCTGTAGCTTGGCAAAGGACTTTTTGTATTTGGGGTTGGACCCAAACTTGGTCTTCAAGTGCTTGTGCCAAAACTCAAGGCTGGAGGTAGACTTTATCTCCCCCTTGAGGCAGGCGCCCTGGCAATTCCAAGGGGCAGTGGCCCTGCTCTTTCCTCTCCAGGCAGTCACCTTCTTGCCTACCTATTGCTTTTCAAAGTACTCAAGGTAACCCTTGAAAATGGTGGAGTGCTTTTTGATGTAGGCATCCTCCAGGAGGGCCTCAAAGCCAAGCCCAGTATGCTCTGGCTGCACAAAAGCCAAGGCAGCAAACTGGGTGATGGCAAAGCAGCAATTCCTTTACCATCATTAAGATACTTGTCAAAAAGCTCCTTCTCACTCTTGAGATTCTTGATGAGGGCCTGCCTAAAATGGAAGAAGCAGCCCTGGACTTCTCCATCAAAGGTGGTCTGGAAGGTTCTGAACTGAGCCTGCTCAAAGTCCATTATGATAACCTTTGGCCCAAGTGAGCGCTCATGAGATAGCTGCTCAGTGGCTATGGTTGCTTCATCCTTCTCAGCAGAGGAGGGATTGGCCCTTGTGGTGTGGGTGGGAGGGGGGAGCTGGTTGGTGGGAAGGGAGCTCAAAGCATCCCAGACAATCTTGAAGGCTCTGGTGTAGACTTCAGTCTTGGCACCAGGAAGGAGGAAGAACACAAGGGGGATGACCTGGTTATTGAACTGCCTGTGCAGGACCCAAAGCTGCTTGAAGATGGTTGGGAAGGTTGCAAATGTGCCGTCACACAGCCAGGTGGTAGCAGTATTGAGCTGCTCCAGGCTTTGGGTTGTGGCATAGGCAATGATCCTATCCTCCACTTCCTGCCCATTGTCATGGAGCAGGAACATATCTTCATCCTCAGTTGTCTTGAGGACATCAGAAAGGACCAGGTCTTTGATGGTGGTGGCACTCTTGACCAGGGGGTTTGAGGCTTGGCACCTATCACTCACAAACTTGACCAACTGGGTATGGGTTGGCACCCTCTTGAGGTTGGTAGGGGAGAGGTACTTTCACGCAAGCACAGCCAGCTGGGTCAGGGAAAGGTCCTTTGAGGTGGGAATGACCTTCACCAGATACCATTTGAGAAGGCGGACAATGGTTGTGTTGGGCATCACACAAGTGTGTTCACCCTTGATGGTCTGTACCAAGTCCCAGTGCTCAGTATTGAGTCACACTGGGCAGGAGCGGTCCTTGCAGGTATAGTGCCGGCTCTTGAAGCCCCAGCTGGCATTATTACATGATAAGATTTAACCATTGGCCACCATGGCTAGCCCACCTTTGACATTCATGATGGGAAAAAACTTTGGTAGGGAAGAAGGAACCTTAAACTTCCTGTCAACATTGCAGATATTGTGGGCCAACAGAGGGCCCCAGGGGCCAGCAGGAGCATGGCAGAAGCCAGGGAAGTAATTGGGGCAGGGCTTTGAATCATCCCCTGATGAACTGGAAGGGGGAGTTTGGTGGTGGTGGGGAAGCAGAAAGGGGCTTGCTGTGGTGCTCCTCATGTGCAGGAATCTTATCCTTGGATGGGGTCTTTTTTAGCCTGGCACCGCTTCTTGGTTGGCTCCTCATCTGAAGCCAAGTTGTAGAAACTATGATCCATAAGGGAACCATCTGTTTCCTCTCCCCCAGTGGAGTGAGCGGGGCTCTTCTCAGGAGAGGGCTCAGGGGAGGGCTTGGGAGTGGCCTTCTTTGATGAGACAGGCTTCTTCTTGGTGGCTTTGGTGAACTTGGAGGGACGCTTGATACCCTTTGGTTGCTTAGAGGTGATCTTGTCCTAAAATAATAAGTAAAATGGTTTAAATAAAGTAATTTATTTAAAAAACAAACAAAACAACTTAAAAAACATATTATATAAAAAGTAAACTTTATATGGCTTTTATTGGCCTTTAAAAGGTAAAAAATACTTGTATATTTTTAATTTTATTAAAGTTATAAATAACAAGTTAAAAGTTAAGAGAAATATGCAAAAGTATTGTATTTAGATATATATTTTATTTTAAAAATTAAAAATATAAAAGAGAAAAGATAAAAATATAACATATCAAAAAAGCAGATGATTTTATTATGTAAAACATAAAGTTTTATATGTGAGAAATGAAAAGCGTTGACATTATGAGTGACAATTAGTAAAAAAGGCTGAATTCTCACTGTCAATTAGAAAAATTGTAGACATTTTTTTTGAAAATTTACTATGTTTTTTCATAGTACACTTAATTAAATTTACGCAGGCTAGCAAATATTAACTGTCTTCTGTGTGTTTTTGTTCACATAGTAAAATAAAAAACATATGAAAATAAGTTAAAAATGATCAAAGCTATTTATTCCTTTATTAAAAGTTATATTTGGGTAGTGGTAATATGATATTTTACCATTGCATATATTGAAAGCTGTTAACACATTGGTTAAGATAATGAAAAGGGTAAAGTGTCGACAACGTCACTTACGACATTCTTTATATGAGGTGGCATATTAATTTAAGCTTAATCATGCCATTCTAATTTGCTTAACTCCACCCCGGCGGATGATCACAAGCAAATAGACAACATTTCCAAGTGTCAACATTATTTTTAATAATAAATTCTATAGTAACTTACATAGTAACTCACGCTTAAATTATTGGATTGTTGTTAGCCACCAATACATTTATTATATTAAAGCTGGAATAAGTGATACATATATATTTATAACATGAACATCTTAACAGTCTACTGTATGTGCAATGTCTTTTTCTATATATTAATTTAATAAAAAATATTTTTAAATGCGCACTTAATTCTTTATTGTAGATGTTTCAGTTTTGTTATTAAAAATAAGTTTGGCTTAAAAAGTGTCAACATTGACACTTTTACAGTGTGAAAACAAATAAAAAATAAACTATTTTTATTAGTAAATGTAAAAGATAAATCTGGTTAAATTGAGTTTTTTACTAAGCTTAATATTAAATTGTGTCAAAATGGCCAAGGTTTTGTCGTGTTTTCTGGGTTTGCACCCCTGAACACTTAAAAAAATCAAGCTAGTGCAACTAGCAAAAAACATAGTAGATTTAGAGTTTTGAGTCAACATGGGCGCTGTTGCCATTTAAAGGTGAATTTCAATGTCCCAATCCCAAGTGAAACTGATCTGTAGGCTTGTCCTCCAACTTGATTTCAACTGTACATCTCTTTATTGCCAATCCAGAATCCTGGCAGGGAAGCCTGTGAAGCATTGCTGGGGGAGTCCTAACATTTTAGTCTTTTAGGTGATGGTATAGAAAGTATCTTGAACTTCAATAAGCTTGTTGGCATGAACCTGCACATGCTGTTCAAAGCCCTCAGAAGAATATAACACTACCAATTGGGAACTCAAGGTAGACATGATATCAGCTCATCTACCCTATATCAGGATAAAATGAGAAAACTCAGTGACCCAATAGTAGGGTAGGCAGTAAATCATATGGGAAGCAGGTAGATATTGATCCCAATTAGCATTATTGAATTATACCAGGCTCTTTATGCCAAAGACAAAGGTAGTATTTACTCTCTCAACTGGTCCATTGAAGGAGAGATGTTTGGGGGCAATTAAGGACTGATTGATCTCCATGATATCAACCAATAAAGTGATAAAATCAGCAGTGAAACTCAATCCATTGCCTTACAGCAACACTTAAGGATAACCATATTGACAAAGCATGTCTTGGAGGAGGGAACTGTTTTGGGTTTAACTGTGATATCTTTTGTAGCCCAGTATTTAACAGCTTACTTAGGTGGTCAATTTTAATCAAGATAAACAAGCATCTGGACCACATATCAGGTGGGGAGATAAAGGTATCCATTCTATCATATGGAAGTATGTTGAGAAATTCCAAGTAAAAAATATGAGATACTGGTTGAAGGCAACGGAGATGACAACCATGTCAGAAGGCTATGCCATTGGAGATTCCAAGAGATCAGATCTCCCAAAAGTAACCCTATTTGAGCTACTTGTAGGGTTCAACACCCCCTTTATAGCCAGCATCCTGAGCATCTTGAAGGATGATATAGGCTCTAAGGCTAGATCACAAATGAGCTAAAATTTTCCATCTGATTGCCTGGAAGATTTGCTTATCCCACAGGATAGTACTTTCTGAGAGCTTCTTGAGAGATAGATAGGTACCCTCAGTTTCTGTCTCCCAGCTTTCAGGGTAGCCAATCCAAACATATAAATGATCATATTAAGCTGGATGTAGAGTCATAATAGACATTTGTGATCACTCATATGTGTTCTGGTTGTTGTTTTTGCTTTGCCTTTAGTGGGGAGATAATAACCCACTGTTTTATGTCAATTGCCATAGACAGGCAACATATATGGTTGTTAGATAAAGATCAGCCAGGGGCAAGTGCCTTGAGCTCTTTGACAGAAATAGAAGAATACATATACTATTTGGCTTTTTCTAAAGATAGAAAGAGAAAATACAAGATCTGAGGGTTTTTGACTCTTTATTGGGATCATAAACACTATATATAGCAGTTCAGGTGGTATGGGAACAACTCTAAGCACAAATAATAGCTGGATCTAATAGCCACAGGGAATGAGCTGCTGTGGTAGCGGCAAAGGTGATCCAAAGATTTCACAAGTAGGGATTAGGATCAACCTTGAGCTAGCTAGCCTTGGCCACCTGGCTAGGAAAAACACTTGCCAGCACCTGGTACGGATGAGGGAAACTATTCTATTAGCGTCAAGACTAAAAATACTTGGGCGCTCTGATTTTTAAATTGCCGTCCTCAAGGTACAGTCCAGGGGTAAATACACATGAAGCGGTTTGGAATGTCCCTTAGCAACAGGACATCCTGCACTGCCCTTTCAGCAGCACAATCAGCACCATGATTAAAGGCAACCTCCAGAATCAACTCATACTGCATGGAACATCCCCCATGTCAACAATTCTCAAAAATGTTTCTGTTATTTTCAATATCAAAGAATATTTATTTCTGGATTGAATAATCAACACTGATAATACAAGAAGTTTTTAGTTTTTAATTTTCATTTTGAGCTTTTAATTGAAGTTGTAAAGGATTAAGCAAAAACAATTTCTTGAATTGTTGACATGGGGATGTTCCATGTGATATGAGTTGGTTCTGGAGATTGCCTGATTAAAGGTTACCTCCAGGGGTTGATTCACTGGGAATCAAGTTTGGAGGTGCATTCTCCCCCACAGTTTTAGTGGTATAGCACAAGATCCCTGGTAGTAAATTCATTAATGGGAGAGCTCTGCCAGTTATCTTGGTTCAACCAAAGGGAATTTGTGTTATAAGCAGAAGGGTAGGCTTCAGCTTACATCTCAATAATTTAAGAGGCTAGATCATTAACATACCATTCAGATGAGGGGGATCAACTCTGTCCTTCAATCAAGAGAAAAATAAAAGAGGAATTCTTAGCCTTCCTATCATAGAGTACTGTAAATAAAGACTGGTCAGTTCCTTGATTGTTGCTCAGAAAGTAGAAAACGGAGTATCAGGGAGGAATAAGTCCCAATTATTGGGATCATAATTGCCAATTTTCAGAGGATAGGCACAAGTGAAGAGTCTCCTCCAAAAAATTTATTGTTAGAGGGTTTATAGGGGGAAGTTTTATGCTTCCCAAATGTTTAATCATAGGCGTGACCATTTGAGCATTTAAACCACTTTCATTATCAAACAAAATACTAACAGGAAGCCATGATGAAAGAATATCTCATTTAGTAGAAAACTTTTGAGGGACTTTGCCATGATTGAATTGGCAGCTTTGGCTTGTACTAACTTGCTTAAAGGACCTTTATCAATGAGAAAAACAGGTATCCAGTACAACTGTAATGCAGAAGACACAGCATCAATACTAATTATATGAAGTACATGTTGAGGAAAGACTGGTTTAAAACATACAAGAATGGTCAAGGGAGTTGCAATTGACTTTCAAGGAAAGAAGCAGCTGTATAGGTATAGAAGAACAGATTACTTCCCAATATTAGTTGTTTTTTGATCAATCAAAGGCTTTGGGTACCCTGCCAAGTCCGGTTTCTTGGTGAGCTTGTAGGGTTATGAAGGGGTGTTGCCTCTGGACAATATTGATAGTTTGGTTATTTTGGGTGTATCAAACAAAACTTGAACATACAGCAAACTTTGGAATTCTGGAACCCCAAAGTTTAACTTTAATTCACATTGCTTTGTGGCTGTTAAAGGTTATCCCAAATTGGTTACAGCCCTTACTTGGGTCTTTTACTAATCTTGTTTAACACACACCACCTCTTCCTGTTTTATGCCCACAATTATCCAACTACATTCTACAGTTTAATGGGTTTAATTGACTTCTTAAATCATATATAATGATAGTATTTATAAATGAAGTCTTTAGCCCTTTTTATTTACTCTGATCTCTTTCTTTTTTGGATAAAGCTAAAGAGCTATATATTTTTCTTCTGCCTTTCAAAAAAATCCCAAGGTGCTACCCATTGTCAGCTTTTTTCTAACTAATTTTAGCTGCCTCCTGTTTTCAACCTCCCTATGTTGCAGTGTTGTCCTGTATCCTCCACCAAAAAAGTCCAACATGGCAGAATATATAGGAAAGAAAGGCTGATCAAAGCTTTTTTATAGACGTTAGCTCTTGATGGCTGTATCATTAGTCATGGTAGCCAAAGAGAGTCATACTTCTTCAATTCCAGTATCAAATTTATTGAATATACAAGAATCTCATATAAATGATTTAATTTAGCTGATTGAAGGGCATGTATGGATATGTGGGATAAGCCATCCAAATTTTGGTGTAAGGCTTTAGGACATTGGGAGCAGTGAAGTTTTATCTTTTTAATTTAAGGGCCCGAAATCCAAGCAAAATTCTGGGTCTTTGAACTATTGTAGCCAGCAGAGAGAAGAGGGATCAATAGGAACAACTAAATTAGTACCATATATATAACAGTAAGCATCTTTTAAAGAATATAGTAGCTTTCACATCTGTGGGGATAAGCAAATTTAACTAATCCTAGAAAAATATAAGAGCAATCAAATATATTTTTAATTTATTTAGATTCACTAATTTATGTATATATTCTGTTGAGTGGATATGTTTATCTTCACAGCTATAAAAATATTGTACAGAACAGCTAGACACTATCTCTCAGTTATAATAAAGAGTTTATCATGGTTGTTTAGGAAATTATAAGTATAAGCAGCAGGGAACTCAACTTCATTCTTATAAAGTTGGGTAAGGAGAGCTTATATAGATATGCCACTAGCATCATTTTAGTGTAAGGGCCCCTTGCTTTAGTCATTTACACTAAGATGGGAACAACCTTCATAGTCTCCTCAGGGATAGTAAAGCTTGCTTTTTAAGAGTCCTAATCACAAATAGGATATTATTTAGAAGGAGTATAATAGGTTTAATAGAATAGAGGAAGTCTTCTATGAACCAGAAATAGTAGCCATAAATACCAAAATACTGTGCCTCAAAAATATTGAAAATAGGAAGAATATTTTAAATAGCTTTCACCTTAGAACCCATAGAGCAAATACCAGTCTAGGGCATATTGTGATCTAAGAAATTAATGAATTAATTAAAGAAGGAAGATTTGGAAGGTTTAAGATTGAGTCCTGCTTCCCTGATCTTGATGATTACTTCCTTAAGATGATCCAGGTAGTTGGTGAACATGGCGCTAAACACAGTGATGTTTTCTAGATAAAACAACACACAAAAAAGCTTCAGATCACACAAAATGGAGTTCAAATCCTTTTGAAATGTAGCAGGGGCATTACAGAGTCCTTAGGGCATGTGTTTAGGCTCAAAAAATTCTTCAGAAGTGATGAGGGCATCCTTTTTTATCCTTGGGAGAAAGGTCAACTTTCCAGTAGCCAGATGCCAGATCCATGGCCAAAAAGAACTTGGAGCCTCTGAGGTGTCAAAGAGAATCATCTATGTATGGTAAGGGGTATATATTCTTTTTGGTCAAGAAATTTAGTCAGCAGTAGTCCATCACTATGCAATGACTTCCATCCTTCTTTTTAGGATAAGCAAGGGGATACCTAAGGGCTCTTAGAAGGAGTCAGCATTCCAGCATCTAATAACTTCTTGAGCTCTTTAGATACTTGAGCATCCTCTACCCAACTTTGTCTATAAGGTTTTCTAGAAAGGGAGGAGCATCACCAGTGTCAATCTGATGTATGATAACTTTGGTCAGGCCATAGTCTGTACTGTTTTTGGCAAAGATTTAAGATAATTGATTGAGCAGGTCAAGAACTTTTTGTTGTATAGGATACAATTGAGGGAAGCCTTTGGCGCTGAACTGGAAACACTTGGGGCTCATCTTCTGGAAAATTGAAGTCACATAAATTATCAAAAAGGTGTACATAGAGGACATCAGGAGCATTTAAGAGCCTTTTGTAACCAATCAATTGACCTCTAGAGACATTGATAAGAACAGGAGTTAAGTTGATTATAAGTAGTTTCACAGCATCCTTATAAGAAGAGTATAGAATTCCTGGGAAGAGATGAGGTTTGTTACATCCCAATAATGATGGAGAGTAGAGCTCTAGAAAGGTAACCTCAGGAAGTTCATACAAGATCTGATAATCAATTATGACTTGGGACCCAGCGGGGATGGTTGCTTCTGAGGTAACCAAGAAAGGAACTCCTTCAGCGGCAGAGCAAGCTGGAGGTGGGCACTTCATATTAGAGGAGTGAGTGTGATACTTTAGTGTGAATATTACAGAGGTATATTCTAGGACACACATCTTGAGGCATTTACCAGTCATCTTAACAGGTTCCTTGAAGATGAGTGGATCTTCCTACTCAAGGATAGAAAGGTATACATTCTTCAATTTGATCATCCCATTATATTCTCAGAGAAACTGGGTACCAAACAGCAAGTTATAACTCTTATTATCTAGGACTACAGCTGGAGAAGAAAGAAGTAATTTATCAAAGCACATAAGAAGGGCCAATGGCCCATGTCATGGACAGGCTAGCTGTATCATAAAACTGATGATAGTAGAGCTTCAGAGCTATCTTGAGTTTCTTTAAAAACTTGGAGGTCACAACATTGACTGGGGATCCTGTTTGAGGACAGCTTTGATCTTAATCTTTTGGATGGATATCTCTACTCTGATGGTAGTACGTCTAAAAGGAGGAAGGAAAACAAAGACATCATGCGCCTCAGCCAGCTCCTTGTCTTGTTTTGTCAGTATAAATCTATGGCCAGAGAACTCCTTATAAATTTTTTGGATGAGGAGCAATATAGAGAAATTCTTGAAGATGGAGTCAGCCACCTCTGCAGCTTCCTCAGAGGCTTTCACTAAGACAGGGGACCTTTTGGTCTGTGCAAGGTAAGGTCTTGACACAATTTTCTTGGCTTTAGAAAAATGCTTGGTAGTGGTAGTATTATTTGCAGAGTGTAGTTTTTAAAGGACAGGAATGGTTTTGGGTACATCTAGAATGGAGTATTTATAGGCATCTGGGTACTCAGCATCAGATTCTTTTGTATCAGAATTTTCTGAAATGTCATGAAAGAGGAGAAGGATTGGAGGGGCTTGAGAGCCTGATGCATCATCAGCAGAGGTGAAAGGAGATGAAGGGGAGACTGAAAAGAGTTGTCAAACAGAAGTATCTCTGCCTCTAGGTTAGTCTCTCTTTTCCTGCTTAGTCTCTAGGATCAGCTCCTTTAATGCATGAATTGGTACATACACAAGAGTGGTGTTCTACCTGACTACAATTGTGACAGCCCTGTTGTTTAGGCTGGTTCTGGGCATTCATAGCTAGGATTTGAGGAGTGTGGGGATTTGTTCCTGACGCAGCAGCTCAACTCTCTCATACCACTGAGCCCAAATGGGTGAGGTACATGTCTTGGAGGAGATTTTTAATACTCTTAATAGACTTAAACATAGCCTTGTGTGCTTTGCAGTGCAGACATAAGAGCTGGTTGACCTTGAGGGCCTGCAAACAAGCAGTATAGGCTTTGTGAGCGGTCAACTGTTTACTTGTTATCAACTGTTGCTCTTCCACATAAAACCTATCCACAAACTTGTTCAAAGTTTTTTGGGCTTGAACACAATGTGCATTAATGTTTCTTTCCTTACCTTTAAGCTGACATCTCCCCTCAAATTCAAGAATCAAAAGTTGTTTTTTTCCCAAATGGTAATATAAGGAAGCTCTGGCACCACCACTTCTTGGCAGGTAGGGTGAAGGCAGTTCAAATATTCTCCTTTTTGATGTCATAAAAAGTCCTACACATATCAGTCATATATATGGTAATGAAGACTTCAATAGTGAAAGTCTTTGGATCAAACATCTGTTTGAAGGTAGGCCTGAAGTGAGCCTCAGGAGTTGGCTCTCCATTATTGCTGTCAACTATATTGATATGGGGGGAAATCTTCTTCTGATTCAGTGGAAGATTATCTGGCCTATATCTGCCAGACATTTTCTTCCAAAGTCACTAGAGTAGTGCTGTTACAAGTACCAGTCTCAGAGGCAAAACCTATCTGTTGCTCAGAAGTATCCAAATAATATCATTAATTAGCCACCACAGTTGATAGCTCAGCTAGTTGTGAGGTCAAAAAGGGGCCAAATAAAAAACAAGGAGAGAACCCCTCATTGATATAGTCAATCAATTTGTTCATTTCATGAAAGTCTGTGTCTAGGGCATCATGATCCTGCTTCATATAATCAATTTTATTAGCCAAAACAATCAAATCTCTATTGCAATGAATACAGGGCTGTACAGGCATTACCAGGCAGCAGCCTTCATCTTCAGAGGGTCCTGGAAAACTGGTGGACTCTGTGACAACTAATTGTAGCTCCAAGACTTCTTGCTGAAGTGTATCTACCTGGGTTATAAGTACAGCCACCTGAGGTTCAGGTTGAGGCACAGCTTTCAGAGGTGCTTGGCTTTATGTATGGCGTGTAACAAGTGGATAGCATCCCATAACTCTTGCTATTGTCTCATCAGATCTTTGAAGGGATGACCACCAGCAAAAGGTTGGCTTAACTCATCTACACAAGCTTGCAATCCTTGGATAATAGTAATTTTAGAAGCTTTTTCCCGTATTGATTCATCCTGCATGACATGCATACTTTTTTAAGCAACCTCAGCCAAGCATTGAAGTTGCTCAGCAGTATGGACACATAATTCATTGAGCTGTACCACTAACTGCTAAAATTCAGTGTGGTGAGTGTTAAGGGTGGAGTCAACCTGGGCCTGTCAGGGTTGTTGTAGCTGGTAGAACTCCTGAAGATGTTCACAAACGTACTCAATGACAGAAGAACATAGGTGCTTGATGGATTTGGTCAATCAAGCCTGGGAGGTAATGTAATCTCTCTGATTGTCAGATAATAGGGAGAACAGAGAGTACACCCACTGTTGGTAAGCAAAAAACTTTTCCCAATGGTTAGAGATAGCAGCACAAAGGGATGAGATCTTGTGGACGTGGAGCCCCAGAACCATCTGATGATTGACCAAGGCAGTTTGGACAAAAGACAAGATCAAGCAATTAGCAGGGTTGGCTGCTAAAAGGAAGTAGTGCAGAATATGAGGAGCAACTATCATTTCATAATACTTGTTAGATTTGGATTGGTCTTGTATATTAGGGACAGCTCCTTCAAAGGCTAGCCTAAGGGCCTCTGAAGTAATTTGATCCAAATCAAGGGTACCCAGAGGGTAAACAACAAGACATGGAACATTAGCCAAGTTCTAAACAGTAGGAGTGATAGGCGGATTGGCTATGTCTTCTCCCATTAGAGGGCTGGAAAATTCATGCAAAGATGGGTCCTGAATTGATGGGGATGATGGTAAATAGAAGGTAGTTTCAAATGGGGTAACTAAGAGTCTTAAAGCCCCTGTAGTGAGCACCATTTTGTTGTGTTCTTGGGCATGGCCAGGAATAAAAAATAAAATCCTAACAGTAGGATTGGATTTGTACTAAACAAAGGGTTAGTCTTCAGGGATGAATGAGGTATTTGCCTTAAATCCTGGGAATGATAATCATCAGAAATCTCCTCTAGACAGGACTAGGTAGAAGGCGCCAAAGTACAAAGAACCACACAAAGAAAAAATGTGAATAGAACCTGAGCTTTATTGGATGAATCTAATTGATTATTATATGGTAACTGTTTACTTCAAAAAGGTAGAAGGATATATATATCACTGGCCACTATCATAAGTAGGTCAAGAATCACTTGTGTCACTATTTGGAAGGTAAATGAGTCCTTTACCCAATTTGGGGTGAACCCCATTTTGAGTTAGAAAAGGGAACTGTAGGATTTTGCACTCAAAATGCAACTCTTCTAAAGGAAAAATTGAAAGAGCATGAATATTGTGATTCACAACAATGATTGTTAGAATTTATGCAAGAATATCTGACACCTTGTGGAGTCTAAAATTATTCAGTACAATAACATTGGTGAAACTAGGGATAGTGCACCTAAGATACTCTTGTAATAATCAGAGAAATGATAGGAAGGTCATGCTGTTATGAGATATCTTGTTTATTTAATATATATCAATCACTTTTGGGCCAAGGAGAGCCATCATAGAATAAGCTGTGGTGCATTCTGGTGCGCAACAAGATACTTCATCATTGGAACCTTTGGGGGCATATACATAGGCATTTTGCATAGATGAATGGAATGTTGATTTGTCAATGTAATAGAATTTGACCATTCCCTTGGCTTTGAGGGCAGTGTACGCCTCTGCATATTTTTTCTTGGTCTTGATATTGTCAGGGCTGCTTTGATTGTAGTGAGATATCCCAAGTTTTTTCCAGGAAAACTGCAGACTCTTGATCACACAGCAGTAAAATGAAATTGAAGCCTCAACCCCAAAAGTAGATTTGACCATGGCCTGTATATTTGCCAGCTCAAGATGACAGTCCCAGGTTGTCCACTGGCAGATCACCCATTTTTGCTCCTTTGTGAGCATAGTGAAAACATGCAAGGATTTCTCCGCAGCAAGAACTCAGCCATTAGCAATGTAATTGTTGAATACCTTGCTGGTGTACTTAGGATCCACCCTAACAAGGGCCGTGGCTGTCTTGTAATTACCATATTTCTGCATAAGCCTGAGAAGGATGATGTGCTTTATGTTGGAAATGAGCTTCTGGGTGGCCTTAGTGGGAGTAGTTGAATCTGGATCCTTCTCAGGGACAGGTACACAAGGCATGAGCACCTTGTTGTAAAAGACCACAACCTTCTTTAACACCAGCTGTCCCTCTGTAGTTCTATAAAACTTTGGCTTATCAATGCTTTCTTTGTCACCATCACTGATATAGGGCTCATAGCTAGTGTTAAGTACATGATTAACTTTCTCCAGAATGGCTGACAGGACCTACTCTTGGTGATACACAGCGTCAAACACATACAAGGTAAGTTTTATCTCTTTGTTTTTAACTTTCTTGGTTGTGGTAACCTTGATGGGCTTCTGGGTCAGCTTGGGGACCCAAGGGTTGATGCTCCACACCCTAGCAGCTTGTGATCCTTGAACCAGCTGTGTCAGTGCATTGTCACCATTGAACTCTCCTGTCTCATCTCCTTCCTGAGTAGGCACCTGTGTTGCACTAACTCTGTTCTTTGACCCATGGGGGAAACCACAACTGCAGCGCACAACAGGTCCATTGTTACTCTGCTGTTGTGTTTGCTCAATTTCAAAATTTAATAAAATACTAAATTAATTTTAATTCTATGACTCCCTGGTTTTTACTTTTGCTTTTATCTGAATATGGATATTTAATTAGAGTTTTTCCCACCCAATATCCCAATTATAGATATTTTATTTCTTAATTAGTTGTCTTTGGGTTTACAACTCCCATTTTAGAATCACCAAAATAATTTCCACCCTATATTCCTAGATTTTAAGCCATATTTAAACACCCAACACAAAATTTTTATAGTTTATGCTTCAGATCATTTGCCTTATTTTAGATACCTTGGTATCATCTTTGTTTACATTTCATTTCAAAAATAACTTAGTGGTTTTGTTTACATGTTGAGTTGCTATGGTGTGTTGCAACCAAGTGTATCCTCTTGCCCTCCAATGTATCTCACAATACACAAGGGGCTCTCAAAGATTTGCCCCATGACATGATTAACAGTATAAATTAATCTGTGTGCAGTGTCAAATTGCAGGCACTATCTCCTAATTAGGAGTGCTACCAATTTGACAGACTAATCCCTCCCTCAAGTTATTCCCAGTCAAATTTTACATGAAACATGCCACTATGCCACCCCCTGTTAGAGCAAAATGGTATGTGGCATGATTCAAGGATATAAAATGAGGATATAACAAACAAATTGTGAGTTGCTTAACAAACAGAAGACCAAATCAAGAGGACGGCTTCAACACCTTGGATCCAATGGTGGCGTAACAAAAGATTGAGATAGAAATTGTCAATAGGAAAATGATTTGCAGGGGTAAATTAGAGAAAGAATCTGAAGGCATCAACATGTAAAGCGCAGGCCAGTTGCGGCCATGGAATTGATGGTGACCTCTAAGGCCACAGAGGCTAATCTTTTGAGGATAGGGGCAAACAGCCCCAGGTGAGCCATCATTTTGGGATAAACTTTCTTTTATTTTGAGGGAAATTAAGCTATCTAGAAACAAGTTTCTAGAGGGAATGGGAAAAGTCTTAAGAGAGTTCAGGATGGGGGAGGAGGGGATTCTGCAGCATCTGATTGGCTGGCAAGAACATTTTCAGCAGTTGGAGGGCCTGCATTGGAATTTGAGGCAATGGAGTCATAATTTGAAAAATTGGGCAACTGGCAGGTTGAGTGCTGCCATCCTCAAATAATATATAACATGTGATTTTCTTTTCATAATTATTTGGGCAGAGATATGGCAAGTCCAGATTTTCAAGGGCTATTTGAGCAACCTCAGCTTTGACCCATTTTTTTGTAAATGACATCATTTAAATTGTCTATTTCTTTCTAGGGTTTGGCATTAGTTCTTTGCTGGTTTCCGGTCTTGCGGGGGTGTACTATTCCTTTCATTTGATTTTATACTGTAACACCCCCTGGCAACTTGTGGCTCCCAAATATAGTATATTAAACATCTTATCCTTATTCTTATCCTTTTTATTTTGACTGTTGACTTTCCTAATCTAAATACTGAATTATTATTGGTTCAGTTACAACAGTAGGTTCAATTGACAACCTACCTATAATAAAATCCCCCAAGAAAGGACAAGTGCTGTCCATATGACTATATCTGTAAAAGAGGGGTGCTAAACTAACTAAGTTTGGCTCTCATCCAGGGGGAAATCCACCAGGATGCCATCCAGTGCAACACTGGGATGGCTGCCCAAATGGGCGTCCAGAGAGAGGATGTAGGAGACAGTTATGGGAAGTAGGGATTAAATCACATCAGGCACATTCCTAAAAGCATCCAGGGGGTACACTGAGGGCTGTATCTCTGAGGCGCATGTTCAGTCTGAGACGTGGATTGAGGGTCCTCTACAGGGGGTGCAAGCACAAAATGTTCTCTCTGTGTGATGCTCCAGGAGGTGGGTTGGTAAGGAACAGGTCTAAATCATTGCAAGTGAGGCTTTTCACCAAGTACTCACCATAGATAAGGAGATTCTGTGTTCTTCCAGGAAGATCTTCTACAAGATGTAGAAAGTGAGAGGGGTTGTTGCCCACTTGGTGCACCAAGGAGGAAATTTTTCCCCAGAGGTCAGGAGAAGTAGTCAAAATGAAAAGAAGAACTGGAGACAGAGTAAAAGCCAAAAACTTAAAGATTTAAACCAACATTTTTGGATAGTAGCAATGAGGAGTGTGGGCTTTAGGAGATAGGCAAGGAGCAAAATGGGTGCTAGCAGAAAATTGGGAATTTTTCTGACACCAGAGGCAAGAAGAGGAGACCTGGAAGCCTTGCTTTTAATACTAAAATACCAATAGATGATATTTACGTTGAGTGTATAAACTTTGGGTTTGAGGCAAAGCAAAAGCAAAAGGATTTCCAACTTAAAATAGGTAATTATTAAGATTCTTATTCTAATTATCCAGGTTTGAACCATAATTTTGAAAGTGTATAGTGTAAGACTTAACACTGATACTAACATTGGCCTAGAAGCACTGTAAACACAGTGGGTTATAAGAGGAAGGAATGTAAGAGAGCCAAAGACTCTAACTAATACTTTTTAAATAAAAGGACTCTAGAAGGAGCCCAAGAAAATAAACTATATTATAGTAAATTATAAATTTTATTTGGATAAAGAATTAGCAAGCAGGGGAAAAAAGTTCCCTGTCTTGCTTTAAGGAAAAGAACTTGAATTTGAAGGATCACCTGACCCAGGTGGTGAATCTAATTGACCAAGAGAGAAATTTTGCAGGGGCATTTCAGGAGGATTGGATGGTTTCCTATTAATTTACAGGTTTACTTCTGACTGGCTGCCACCTATTAAATGCTTCAAGGGGGCCATTAAATTCCAGCCAGTTAGATTTTGTTGATTTGACAGAAGCACACCCTGATTGGTTACTGTGATGGTCCATATGTAAACAGTCTTGCAGGTGAGGGTTGATTTGGCTTCAAATAAAGACGCTATGCTGAAGATTAACATTGTGTTGTTAGGTGTAGAGGCATAGTAGGTAATGATGGCTACTAGGGAAGACAATGCCTAGCTAGTAGGTGTAGATACTACTAGAGGCAGATGTTGTCTCCACCCAGAAGAAGATATTGGCTGCTGTGGGCTAGAGGTCCTCACCCAGCATGGAACTGTTGCTGCTAGGGTGAGGAATAAGATAGCTCAGCAGGGAACTTTAGCTTCTTGAGGTAGGGAGTGATCCAGCCTGATGGGTAGCGTGTGCTGCTCAGGCTGGAATATGTTTAGACCCTGGTGGGTAACACAGTCTGCCAGGGTAGAAGTGTGTGCCAGCATGGTAGGTAACTTGCCTATCAGGGCTGTAAGTTGTGGACCCCTGGTAGGTAGTGCGGGCTGTCAGAGAGGGGAGGAGCTTTGTGAGCTCTACATACCCTGATACACTTACAGGAGGTCTGTGAGCAAGAATCCTACCTAACAGACTGGTAGAGTGTCCTTGTTTATGTCCCTATGAGAGCTTTGGGGAGATCCCAAAGTGAGCATTGGAGGCATAGATTTGCTCAGAGGTGTCACCAAGACAGTTGCTCATAGAAGCAGCTGCAGAACTTGGTATGATCAGGCCTCTGGGAATTAAAGTTGATAACTTTATGGATGAAAGCCCAGACTCAATCACCTGGGTGTGACAGAAATTGCAGGATAGTATGAAGCTGTTTCTAAGTGATGGGGAATCACCACCCAAATCCTCATAGAATTAATGATTAACCACCAATGTGGCTTCAAATATCTTTTTGTAAAATTTCCAATTGTAATACCAGGATTAAGCAGAACAATTAATCCTAACCAAAGCAGCCCAAGATAAATGTCCTGAGACAACATCAACAAATCATCAGAATAAAATCTGGACATTGGGAGGCAACACAATTTTCAGTTTCAAGGATGGGGGGAGCTGCAAAATTGGTTGGCGCAAAATTAACATTAGGCGGCACCAACAACAAAGTTCCAACTGCAGGACCCCATCTTCCAGAAATGATTTGGTTGAGAATCAGATTGTACAGAATATATTGTAACAACCCAACCACAGGATGCATTTTAAAAAAGTAAATTAGAACTGGGGATGAATGATTTTTATTGAGTAAATTTTGGGAGTACTCAACTCTTAGAGTTGAAACAGTGAAAATTATTCAAAATATATCAAAAATTGACTAAGTAATACCACCTGGATCCTAGGCTCATATTCCTTCTACATTGTCAGTAAGTATCTGGTCCAAGTTGCAAAGAACCCTTGTGTGACCAGTTTCTGACAACCATGCTGATTAACAAGCTCATATCAAGTGACCCTCAAATTACGCCAATTTATCAATGTCAATTTTCAAGGTGGAACTAGTTTCAGCTGACAGACTGGAGCAGCTGTAACCCATTTCCAATCAACTTTTTGATTTAAATCTGTTAACTTGGTCAATTTTGATAAATGTTTCCCAGATTTTTGAGCCTTCTTGCTTGGGCAGATAATTCCTGGCATGATGGAACCTACCGTGACATTACCCTCTGCTTTAGCCATGGCACAATACCACCATCTGGTAGATGAGATAAGGAGAAATTTTTGTGGGCAGGTGGGAGTTTCATTGCGGCTAAGGTAAGTTCAGGGTGGCCAATAGCAGTGGGATTGCACTTATAGAACTTGTGAATCAAATCTGGGGAATTGGAACAATTGTAGTGGGGAACCCAGGAGTTTTCAGAACCAAGATAACCCTTCCAAGACACCAAATATTCCAAGTGTTGTCAATTCTTGCAGGAAACCAGAATACAATTTAGCTCATACTCAGGTTCTCCTTCCACA
This sequence comes from Entomophthora muscae, assembly GCA_014839935.2. Classification (NCBI taxonomy): domain Eukaryota; kingdom Fungi; phylum Entomophthoromycota; class Entomophthoromycetes; order Entomophthorales; family Entomophthoraceae; genus Entomophthora; species Entomophthora muscae. Next base: position 77,970 of record QTSX02006541.1, on the reverse strand, counting down.
AGAATGGGTTGGGAAGAAGGAGTCTCTGTCCCTTTAAAGGGAGTAAGAAGACATTCATGAAAGGTGTGGAAAATCTTGACAGCAGGAGGTAAGTCCAGCCAATAGGAGGAGAGGCCAATTTGACATTCAACTTTGAAGGAGATAACTTGCTTAGGTCCTAACTTTTGACAGGGAACCTTCAGTTTCATATTTCAAGCATCAGTCATGACTAAATAACATGGCCTGTAAGTTGGACCTTCCTGGCACTTGCAATCTGCGTATTACTTGTAAGTTGTCACGGCAGCGGCAAAAGTAATCTGGAGCTCCTGATGAACCTGCTTCAATGCAGCAGCCTGATCAGTTGTAGCTTCCATGTTGCTAACCAAACAAGGACCCATATTGGAAGAAGTATTTGATCCACATTGGCATAGAAGGGCAATACTTGAGTTGACATGTGAGGGGCGTTATTATATGTGAACTCTGCCATGGGTAGATTATCACACCAGTCATCCTGTCGCGCATTAGTGTAGCAGTGTAGGTAGACCTCCAAACTTTGGTTTACCCTCTCTGTTTTTCCATCAGATTGGGGGTGGAAAGCCGTGGAACAGCACAATTTGATACTCAGAATTCCATTAAAAGCTTCCCTGAACTGGGCAATGAATTGGGGCCTGCGGTCACTCACAATCTCTATTGGGATGCCATGCAAGGAGAATATTCTGTTCACAAACAAACTAGCTGTTTCCACCAAAGTAATTGTGATTAAGCAGAGAACAAATTGTGCCATTTTTGTGAAGCAATCAACCACAACCATAATTGCATTAAACCCATTGGAATTCAGAAAGTTCTCTTATAAAGTCTACCAACACCAACGTCCATGGCCATGCAGCTGGCTGCAGAGGAACCAACAAACCAGTCTTCTTGTTCCTGCTTTCCTTGGACCAAACACATACCAGACAGTCTCAAACGTAAGCCTTCACCTGCATTGTCAAACCTTTCCAAGAAAACTGTCAGCAAATTAACTCCACTGTTTTGTTCTTCCCTGGGTGGCCTGCCGTGGGGCAGGTGTGATGGGCTTCCATGATTTCATCCCAAATAGTTCCCTCTGGGACCCACAAGCAACCTTGATGATATAGAATTGGCCCTATCTTGTGATAACCCTGCGGCTGGCCAACCAGATGTGCACATGCTAGTTCCAGTAACCTATCATAACCTTTGGACAGAGGCTGCAAAAACTTGACTTTGGAATATAGGTCTAAGTCTGCGCCTTTGGTAAAGGACATGGTAGCAAGCGTAGCCAGCAGAGGTAGTACAAAAAAAACCACAGCCTTGTATGGAATCATTGTGTGTGTTAAAATCAATGTCCATACCAGCATCCAGGAGATGAGAAGAATTTCTACTCAACGCATCTGCCAGGTGATTATCAGATCCCTTAATGAACTCAATGCGGAACTTATATCTTGTCAAGTCACTATGCCATCTGGATTGGTGACCCAACAAAACCCTGGGTTGTTGATCATACAGAAGTGCTTTGTGGTTGGTTCTTACTACAAATGAATGACGCGTCAACATGAGATGGTGGTGCCAATGCCTTAACAATTCCATGACTTCCAACAATTCCTTGTCTTAAATCCTGTAATTGCGTTCTCAAGCCTCCGCTTCCGGGAGAAATACCATACAGGTCTCTCTATCCCATTGCCAGCAGTCTGTAACAACACACTGGCCACAGCATATTTTGAAGCATCCGTGGAAACCACAAAAGGCAGCTCAGGATCTACATGTCTCAACACTGGGGAGGACAACAAAAGAGCCTTGACTGCTACAAACGCATCTGTGCACTCAGGCGTCCAGACCAGAGTTGTCTTCCTGCTAGCTGAATATAAAGGGGCGGTCACTTCAGACAAGTGGGGGTGGTGAATTTCTTCAAGAACGTACAGGTACCCAAAAAAAACTACAAAGTTGGGATACTGTCACAGGTGTAGCATACTCCCAAACCACTGCTTCCTTGTCAGGGCAATGGTGTGGCCATCCTTGAAGATAATATTACCCAGAAAGGTAACCTTATGTTTAAAGAATTCACACTTACTCCTTTTAATGATCAAGTTGGCCTGGAGAATGCGCTCTGCAACTGCCAACAGGCGGGTCTTATGTGACTCCTCATCCAAAAAGAACACCAAGATATTGTCCATATACACAATGACACATACACCTAGGAGATCCCCCAAGACTGAATCAATCAACCGCTGAAAGCAAGCTGGGGCATTTTTTAATCCAAAAGACATTACATGGAACTGGAAGATTCCCTTCTTAGTTCTGAATGCTGTTAACCATTCCATTCCTTCTGTGATCCTGATTTGATTGAAGGCATTCAACAGATCAAGTTTTGAGAATACCTTTGCCTTCTCAGAGCACTGAGAAATCTGAGCTTTGAGAGGTAAGGGATAGGGATCAGGAATTGTAATATTATTCAAATTCCTTTAGTCAACACAAGGAAAAAGAGACCCATCAGACTTTTGAATTAAGAACAATGGGGAGCAGATCAAAAAAGCCTTCTTGAAAATGTATCCCTTTGCCAACATGTCACAAGTCCACTCCTCTAAACATGTGTCTTCCTTCAAGGTTAAAGGGTAAATAGGAGACACAATACAAATCAGATCAACAGCTACTTTAAAGTCAAAGTCAAACTGAGTGTGCTTGGGAAGAACCTCTCCCCTAGTAGTGTCAAACGCCGCAGACCAGGGGTGCAGGCATGCTGGTAAATCTGAACTTGCGGGGATGGGAACATGAACCAATTGAATGGTCTGAGAAGACTGCTCTAATTCAGACATACCTAACAACAGAATACAGATGGATATGCCCAAAGAGTGTTCCACTTGCAGCACATTTTCTTTCAGCAGAGTCAATACATTATGGTCTTGCCACCAGCCCACCCCCAAAATAATAGAATACATAAGGGCAGAGCAAATGGAGAGCCTTGCAGTAAAAGACTGACCCGCAACTACAAATGTCACCGGCTTCTTAAGCTGGAAAGAGGGAAAAGTTTGACAGTTTCCACCCCTAACAAGCATTACAGGGTGATATTTGAGTTGCAGCAAGTCTGCGGTCTTAACACTCATAAAGTTCTCAGAAGCACCTGTATTCAACATAATGGCCAGCCAATAGATAGTTTGAACGTTATCAATGCTACCATAAAACAAGAATTAACCATAAGTAGATTTATTTGCAGCAAATGTTGCAATCTTGGCAGGATCCTGCTTCTCTTTGGTGGTACAGACAGAGGCTAAAGAGGCAGGGTGCTCCTGGAAATATTGCTCAATCATTTCTTGGACAGCAGCAGGAAGGACAGGATGATCACAATCAATGGGAACGAGGGGCAACTCTTTGGACTTGACTAGCAAAGACTTTACAGGAACAACATGCTGAAGCATAGCCAATGAACTCTCAGGGGTGGACACCACAACTGCTTCATTCACCTTGACAGGTTTGTTCAAAATTGCCAATTGTAACTAAGAAGAACCATGGGGAGAACAATCCTGACTCTGGCTGGAGGACGCCACCACGGAACAAGTCCCAGAAAACCAGGAGCGCGCAGAGGGTTTGGCTTTGACTTCCATTGCATCTTGTTTGGTAACCAACATATTTGAGACCAGAGAAAGAATTTGGCTTACCAGGGCCTCAGTTGTGGTTAACAGGGAATCCCAAACTGCCAGATCCTGGGCAGTCTGGTCAACTGCTAACCACAACACTGAGAGTTAATTCACCTTGGGAACATTGATTGTACGGCAGTAGGCAAGGAACTGAGGAAGGAATATCAAAAGCGGGGTAGTACCCTGTTAGAAGGCGTACAACTTACAATATACTTTGAGCTCCTCAATAAATACACACAGATTTTCTAACAAAGGATACAGAGATGCACTTTCAGTTAAAACATGTGGATTGCGCTCCACTGCAGACAACAACCATTCACGAGCATCCTCAGAAACCTTAATCACATGGTAAACTTGGGATTTGTGACTAAGGCTTGAACCAGAATAGAATGATAAAGCTGACAAAACTTCACGCAAAATTTCATCAGTGGGTGGAGCAGGAAAATAATTGGACACCAAAATGACATAACGCGGCAGAAATAGGAAACAGAAGATCCAGTCTCAACAACTTCAACCAGAGATGGAAAACACAAATTAAAGAAAAGCCCAAACTGAAACTCAGAAAAGAACTGATACAAATAAACATGGTAAATGCAGATATCTTGACGCAGCAGGAGAAAAGAAACACAAATTCATGACAAACTGCTTCCAAAAACTCAGATGTGGAAGAGTTGAGTAATGTGACGTAAATTACAGGATAATAAGAAGCTGTCTATAAGTGTAAGGGCTGCGGCACAGAAGCCTGGAACAGGGTTTGAACCCCTGCACTTGGCTGCCAAGCAAAAGTGAGGGCAGCTGAGAAAGCCCGCTGGGGGATTTGAACCCCCAGCCACCCATCAGTTTGAAGTGACCCAAAGCCAGGTCCTGTCCTGGGGCCAGCTTAAGAGCTGGCCCGGGGGAGCTTGCGGCTCCCAGCAGCATTGGTGCACCCTGCCCCAATGCTTTAATTGGGCAGGGTACAGCCAATGCTACCCTGAATCAGATCTGCTGCAGAATTCAACCAGCAAATATGAAAAATCCCAGAATCCTGCTGCTGCAGATGTAGTGCTCCACACTGTTGTTCCCCCTACCCCCAATCAATCTAATTGCACAGATGTGCTAGTCAGCCATCTTGCAGCCACTGAGACTGCTGTTGATGCAACCAATAAATTGGTTGATAACAGCACCTCAGTTAAGCTGCAAGACTCAGAAATTCTTGCAGTCAATAACTAAGGGAAACTCAAGACTAAAAATACCAACCAATTATCCACCAGCCACCAACAGAATTCCCCTGCCCAGACCAAGTCACCCAAATTCCAATCCACACTTCCCAAGACACTTCCCACTACTTCTCAGATGACAGTACCCAAGAGTTGGGACCCCAAGAGCCCTCAAGGATTAATCAGAAGTACATTCCAAGGTAGACCAGATGAATGGTATAAAACCCACTTTCCCCCACTTAATTCAAGTGCAGACAACGTCAAATAAAGTGAATGAATCTTTCAGTTTTGTTTGCTTTATTAGGATTTCAATTTATACACCACTTGAGCAGAAGTCAAACCAGAAGACTAGAGTACTACCCTAGACCTACAGCTATGGACTACCAGCCAGGTCCAGATCCTGGAATGACTGGCATTCCCTATGACTCCCCTGCTCCCCCTATCCCTCAGCCCTACAACCACAGTAGAGCTGGGATGGTCATCCTGACTGTCCTCAGTCTGTCCAAAGTTGTCATTCCCAACCTTGGTGCCTACCGCCCTTTAGCTGCTGGATTGCTTTACCTAACCTATTTGGCTCCCTTCCTCTACTGGGCCCTTGTTATCTATTATCTGGACAGATTAAGCTCCCCTTCAATGCCTTGGTACATGAAAGCCTCAGGCCATGACACTAAGTGGTGGGGAATCACCACCCAATTCCACATAGAGTTAATGATTAACCACCAACACAGCTTCAGATACTGTTTTGTAAAATTTCCAAATGAGATACTAGGATTAAGTAAAATAATTAATCCTAACCAAAGTAGCCCAAGATAAATAGCCTGTGAAAGCATCAGAGAATCTTCAGAATAAAATTCAGGACATTGATATGCAACACAATTTTTATTTTCAAAGACAGGGGGAACCACTCCAAGATTGGCAGACATTGAATTAACATTGGGAGGTGCCAACAACAAAATTCTAACTGCAGGGCCCCATCTTCCAGTAATGATCTGGCTTGGAATCAGATTGTAGGGAATGTAGCGCAACAATCCAACTACAGGATGCATTTTCAAAAGTAAATTAGACCAAGGGATATTTGATTTTTATTGAGTAAATTTTTGGGAGGACTCAACTCTTAGAGTTGAAACAGTGAAAATTATTCAATATATATCAAAAATTGACTAAGCAATACCACCTGGATCCTGGGCTCCTATTCCTTCTACATTGTCAAGTGAGTATCTGGTCCAAGTTGCAAAGAGCCCTTGAGCAACCAATTTCTGACAACCATGCTGATTAATAAGCTTGTATCAGGTGACCCTCAAATTACGTCAATTTATCAACATCAATTTTCAAGGAGGAATTGGTTTCAGCTGGCAGACTGGAGCCGCTGTAACCCATTTGTGATCAACTGTTTGATTTAAATCTGTTAATTCAGTAAATTTTGTTAAAGGTTTTCTGGCTTTTCAAGCCATTCTACTTGGCTGGATAATTCCTAGCATGATGGAACCTACTGTGACACTGGGTGAGTAAAGACAACATCATAGACTTTATTGATCTATGGTTGGATGGCCTAATTGTATTACCACTTGTGAGGGCCCAGTCAAACGCCAGATCAATGTAGACTCATGCCTGGGTCTATAGATTCTGATAACAGGGACTGATATAAAGAACCAAGGTGGTTCAAAGTGATAGTAAGCTAAATGACTTAAAGATAATGATGTAGGATTAGATGATCATAATACAGGAGCTGGCTGAAGGACCAGAAGATGATGGTGAAGAACTGGTGGTCTGGAGAAATGAGCCAAGATTTTGCCAAATTGATTTGCTGAGGTGGGAAAATGTGGAATGGTTTGCCTTGGCTTAGTAATAAAATCAAGAAAAAATGTGGATAGAAGTGTGGTTAAGAGATTTATTCATTAAGTTCCTAGGATAGGTGAAGGTATGTTGCTATGAGAGCTGAATACAAAGTTGTTTTGGTGGGATGTTTTCCTTGGAATTTACAATATTTGTAAATATATAGGGAAAACGTTGAAGAGAACCAAAAAATCAATTTAAATAGTACTATACTATTTAAATTGCTTTAGTTTGAATGCATGGAAAACTGGTGCTGGAATAATGAACCAGTTAACACTTTGGTGTGTGAAGAGTTGTTGCTTTGAGCAGTTTGAGCGGTGGAAATTGATTTCCTAGTTGAATTGCGGTGAAACTTCAGAAATGGTCTATTTTTGCGCTCTGTATTCATTGGTTGAGTTCTGGAAGGTTTCCTGATGAGTATGATTGGTTGGAAGCCAAAAGCTTAAAGTATAAACAAGGAAATAGTGAATTAATACTTTAAGCTTTTGAGAGAGTAAGTATGTACACTTAGGTTATTATAGGGGAAAGTGAGCAACAATGGTTTAAGCTTTTGAAGAAAGCCATTCTGAAGGCAGAACTGTTTAGAAAATGACACTATAAGAAGGAGGCTAGCTGGAAAGTTACAGGGTCTTTTACAGGGTCCTTTCCAGGTCTTTTAAGTTTCTGCCAAGAGGTTTTTGGAAGCCTTTTGATTGCCAGCAGGAGCTTGGTTGGACTGATACAAGTGGAATAACAAGGCCACTAGAGCTATAAGGAGAGAGCTGAAGCCCAAGATTAAGGAGCTGGATACTAAGCGTGGCACAGGAGTTCAAGTTCAAGAAGCAGAAGTCCAAGCCTAAGGTGCAAAAGTTCAAGACCAAGTACAAGGAGTCCAAGATATTGTTGGAGGGCTCCAAGTATTGGCAAATCTATATTGTTTCCCTCACCCCCCAGGCCATATACCATAAGGTTTCTAAGAGGATCTTGCTTCTGAGAGTGAATAAAAGCCTATTTTGACCCCTATACATATTTCTGAGATACATTTTCTCTTACTAGAGAATGACAACCTCTTCCAGCCGGTCCCTGGCTATGACCTAGGACACACTTTGGGGACTGGTGGACAGGAACCCCACACCCATTGTATAAATTTATTTCAAATTTACCTCAATTATGATTTGAAATTTGGTCCTTGGATTTGACAATCCCACAATTTCATGTTGTCTATGATTTTTTAGACTTACAGGAAATACCAAATCATACATTAGAATCCTGCACTTGTGATTCATGTATCCCACATTTGTTTGATGTGTTTTGTCTTTAGTTGGTTGAGTTATCTGTACTAGGAATTCAAAATTGCAAATTTAAGTAAATAAATAAATAAAAATCAAATTAAATGGTTGATTTTATTAAATATTTTGGTTTTCACTCAGCTGAGTTGCCCGCAAATGTGATTTGAAAATTGGACCTAGGATTCAACTATCCTGCATTTTTGCCATTAGGTTCTGGATTTACAGAAATTGATTAATAGATTAAGTATAAAATTGACATCAAGTTATTGTTAATTCTTAAAAATTTATATCATTTGTTATCTAAGAACTTTTGTTTGTTACAAAGTAGAAAAAATTTAACTTTTCTCATAAAATAGTTTCAAATTAGCTTTGATTTTTCTTATATTTTATGACTTTTAATTGCTAAATTTAAACTTTTCATTAGTTGGATATTAAATTTTTAGTGCAATTGATGATCAACTTAGATCAAATTTCTTAGTATTGATGAAAAACTAAGGCTGTAGAATTTATAATGATATCTTTTAAGCTTAAACAAAAGTTTACTTTTTATTGTAGTGATAAGGAGCGCCTTTTGGGAAAGCTTCAAATATGGAATTAGGAGAGAAGAGAAGTATCTTTTATTGGATAATATTTTAGACTTATATAGATTGGGCTGTGGCTGAGATTTAGTTGGATCAAACCTAGGGGTTGGTCATGTGTGGGATGGGTTTGAGCCACTGGATACTTGGATTGTCATGTGATATTACTTGGTTACCATTCTTGGTATGTCAAACAGTATATTGGAAGGGCACCAAATCAGGCAATGGCTGGATGTTAAGTAGATTGGCGGTAGCCAGAATGCTTGTACATCCAGACCCTCAACACCCCCCTTAAGGGGTTACTCTGGTGCATCAGGAGGGGGCTTCATTTTAACAGCTACCGCCTGATGCTCCTGGAGCCTTTTACTAGTTGGAACCAGTCTGGTCAAGTGTTCTCCTTTGCTAAGGTGGAGACGGGTTCTGTGACATTTCTTGACAATTGGGGTTTTGGCACCTTGGAATTTTACTAGATAGGTGTTGTGATCTGGTCTGTACTTGATGATTCTTCCTGGTCCTCTGTGTACTGAGTCTAGTTTCTTTCTGTTGCCATCTAGAACCCAGATGGGGGAGTTGATGGGAAGTGGTTCCTCTGTGGAGGTTACCTTTTGTGTTTTGAGCCTTTTTATTTCTGCTATTTTAGCTTTGAGGCTATGTGTTGTAGATTTGGTACTTGTTCTACTGTGGGGGGTTTCCCCAGGGGGGATCTTTAAGTATGGCTGCTTGTTGCGGGTAATTATACTGGTTTGTATCTGTAGGTTAGCTCAAACGGTGAATAGCCTGTTCCTTGATTGGTGCAGACCCAGAATACTAGTAATGCATGTTTCACGTATAGTGGCCATGTGTCTTTGGCTTTGCCATCCATTATTTTCTCTAGGGTCCTGATAAGGCTGCTGTTTAGCATTCCACTCTGCTGTTGGCCTGTGGCCTGTATGGAGAGGGTGTGGAATTTTTAATGTTTTTGGATTTTAAGTTGTTGTTTACTACATGACCTAATAACTCAGTTGCTCCATCAGTTATGATGTAGTCTGGGGTGCTGTAGTTGGCTATGATTGCTTTGTTAATGAATTGGTTTATTGTTTCTGCTTTATGGTCCTTTGTTGCCCAGCAGATGGGCCAGCATGTGGCAAAGTTGATAGCTACAATTAAGAAATGTTGATTTGTCTTTGTTTCTGGAAAGGGGCCCACTATGTCTAGCCCCCAAACCTTATTGGTTCAGGGTCAGGTACTGGGTTGACTGTTGGCTGGGGAGCCTTTGTGCCGGTGTATTTCTTGCACACTGTGCACTTTTTCAGAACATCAACTATATCTTGTTTGAGGTTGGGCCACCATACTATCTCTTTTAATGTGAGGTATAGGTTGTTAGCCTTTGTATGTCCTAATAGGCAGTGATGTCTTAATATGGTGTCAACTCTTTGTGCAAGTGGGATGTAAGGGACATGTTTTTTGTTAATGATTTGGTATACAGTGCCATTTGATACATGGAAATACTTTTTGTTCCTTACTAATGTATTGTGGGTCAGTTGGTGTGTTGAGGGGTCTTTCCCTTTGGTTTTATACTCAGTGTTGTATAGGTTTGGCCAGTCAGGGTCCAGGTGGTCAGGATGATCCTCTCTAGGCTGACATAGCCTATAGAGAGCATCAGCCGTGACCAGCTCTGCCCCCTTTTTGTATTGGATGTCCAAATTGAGCTGCTCCAGCAGGGACATCCATTTGGCTTGTCGCTGTGCAAGTGCGTTCTGAGTTTTAAAATAGATTAAGAATTTATGACCAGTTAGTACTCATATGTTTAAATGTTCTTCTAAGTAATATCTCCATTTCTTGCATGCGTGATATATTGCTAGCAATTCCTTGTCGTGTATTGGGTATCTCTTCTCAGTGTTTGTTAGTTTTCTGCTTTTGTAACATACTGGCAGGAAGTCTTGCTGCCCTGGCTGGCAGATGCGCAGGAATGCGCCAATGGCAGTATCACTGGCATCTGACTCAAGCTTGTAGCACCTGTTGTTATTAAGGTATTGCAAGATTGGTGCTTCAATCAAAGCTTGCTTTAGTAGTTGGAAATTATTGTCACATTCTGGTGTCCAGATGAATTTCTGTTTGGCATTACCCTTGGTTAAGTCATTGATTAGTGCAGTGAGTTTCCTGAATTCATTGGTGTAAGCTGTGATAGTGGTCTTCTGAAGAAGATTGCTGAGCTGTATTGCAATGTCTTGGAGGGATTTGGTGACGCAAAAGTTGTATGTGATGTCCGCTTTGAACTCTTCCCAGTTGTCAAGCTGGTTGTCAGTTCATGAGCCAACCCAGGTGGCAAACCAGTTAGCTGCAGCCTTGTACAGGCGCTTGCTGGCTTCCTGGACCCATTTCTCATGGGGGATGTGGCTGGCGCGGAGTTTAGCAACTGAGTGGTCTAGCCAGTTGATGATGTTTTCTTTGTTTTTACTAAAGAACTTGTCAATACCAATGTATTTGGTGTTGGTAACTTCACCTGTGATAGGTGGTTGTGCGTTTGTTTGTGGTTGAAGAGAGCAACTGTATTGAATTATCTTGGCACATGCTTTGGGCATGACCAGACCTTCAAATATGATGCATCCACTAGGTATATCTTTGTCAATGTTGTGGGCACGGAAGTATGTTTTCCAGGTCTCCTGGGATGTGGCCTGGTTGAGTACGTGAGCGAAGGTGGGCGGGTTTTGGTCAGTCATTTTCTCTTTCATGGGTGTGGTCAAAAAACCGTAGCTGCTACCAGTGATAAGGAGCGCCTTTTGGGGAAGCTTCAAATATGGAATTAGGAGAGAAGAGAAGTATCTTTTATTAGATAATACTTTAGAATTATATAGACTTGACTGTGGCGGGGATTTAGTTGGATTGAACCTAGGGGTTGGTCATGTGCAGGATGGGTTCGAGCCACTGGATACTTGGATCATCATGTGATATACTTGGTTACCATTCTCGGTATGTCGAATGGTATATTGGAAGGGCACCAAATCGGGCGATGGCAGGATGTTAAGTAGGTTGGTGGTAGCCAGAATGCTTGTACATCCAGACCCTTGACAGTAGTTAGCTTATCTGCTAGCTTTTTAAATAGTAGTGAAAAACAATTTTAATAAAAAATCACTATTAATAATATATATAAATTATTTTTATGCAGATTCTGACACCTTATTTTCCGTCAGGTCGACAGAAAAACGATGACGGAAGTTAAGATGGCAGGACATAAAGTTGATCTGTTGATTTTGCAATTAAAGTTTTGGCTGGAGTTGGTTTTGACCTTATCCCAATAAATGTAGCTGAAGGATATTGTCCTCTCAATGTCGACAAATCCAGAAACAAAAAGTGCCCTTGATAGCGAGAGTAAAGTTATCGTAAATGAAGCACTGTACGAAAAATTTATCTATGGATTATCTTTTACTTCATTCACTATTGGATTAGCTGCTTCAATCTGGTTCACTAGAAGAAAAGGTAACAAATGCTTATTTCGTTTTTGTTTAATTGAGCTAAGAATTATTCGCAATTACTTTTCATTCATCTATTTCTGCCTGGTTTATCACGTTTTTAAAGGCATGAAAATGTATTGGCGTTTTCTTCACAACCTAAGCCACTAAATATAAAGAAGTTCATTGCAACTTTGTTTTTTATAAATCATTTATTTTAAATATACTATCAAAATATAGCTTTTTGTCATTTCAAGACTCTTTTATATCTTACTACGTTTTTCAGGAAGTGTGAAACCCCCGAAATATCATTTTCCTCAGCAAAACACACTTGAAACAAAATTTACAGAAGATTCTATGAAGGAAGCCAGGCTTTTTGCCCTACAGACTTTTGGTTTGGGTACCTTATTATGTGGCACTGTCTTTGGGTCTGTTGTTTATGGTGTATCATGGGCAACTGGCGCTTCTGATGTAGTTTCTTCCTGTTTTAAATTTCTAACCTCTTTTTTTAGCTTAGAGAATTCAGCATGGTAATGAAATCATTGTTAAGCTCTAAAAGGAAGGAAAAATGCAAAACTTCAAGAGTCTACTAATCAAGATCCTACTGTTTGATAACCCTTTGAAAAACGTGATGATAAGATTTGCTTTATAGTATCTCAGTCTATATTTGCTTGAATAATTTATTTACATATTTCTAACCTGAAATGCTTTTTATTTCTACTTTTTATGAATTATATCGTCACCTTAGATTATATTCATCTGCTTCAAATTTTCCTAAATTAGGCTTGAATGAAATCACAGTTATGAAACTATGTCTATAGTCACAGTAAAGCTTATTTGGGCAAGTAAACAAGATCTCACTTAATTTGGCCATTTCTTCCCAGGCAATGGTATTGAACCTAATTTTGAGTTCATTAAACTGGTTATTTATTCTTCCTCTTTGGGCTACTTTGATCTGCTTTAAATTTTCAATTGTTAATGTGCTCTTGATTATTAATCAAATATGAAGCATAAATTTGCATTTGAACTATAAAAGCTCAGTATTGTATCTGAGAATGTAGAATGCTTCTGGCTGGTAACTGGAATAAATATATACTTAAGATTTATTTATGAGTAAGCTTCAGGGCTCTATATATTAAATGTGTAATATCAATCGATGAAAGAAATAGTTAATGGTGGTTGGAATGTAGATTGCAAATAGACTACCCAATAATTGATTAGTTCATATATTGCATCTTATTGATATCGTCTTTCTGATTAATACAAACATTCAATTCAGCATTCATAAGGATTATACAGCTGGCTCTATAAGACCAATTATTTGGAGATATCGCCTGGTAATGCTTTTTATGCCCCTCTCTTCAAGTTGTTAATTAACAATCAAATGTTATATTACCAACATTGAGTAGATGATTGAGCTTACAAACTACATTTTTTATGTATTAGTTTTGCATCAAGCCCAAGTCCTCAAGGGTCAACCATGGACTTGTCCCAACCTGTTGCTTAATTAGGGTAATTAGCAATATCACCCCCTTAGCAATGACACCGCCTGTTGCCACAAATGTTGTTACACTAAAACTGTCCTAGTTGGATCACTCCCTTCTCCACATACAGCAAACTGAAGATACCTTGTTTTCAGGGCCACCTCCTGGTAACCCACCACATGGGTACAGTAGTTTCACAGCTATGGTGCTAAGCAAAAATAACTCAGATTTAAGCAAAATGCACGTTCAGTGAGTCCCAAACTGCAGATATTTGAGTATTTTTAGTGAACTGGCAAAAGGCCAAATAAGAAATACAATATTACTAACACAATGCGCAAAATCATTTCAAACATCAAACAACATAGTCTAAACTACAAACAAAATGACTTGGTACAACAAGTAAAATAGATTGAGGTTGTTTTGAAATACATTATAATCCTATCAGAATTCATATGTGGCACCAACAGAAGGGCTAAAATTAAAATAGAGCAACCAAGAAGAAAAATTTTACAGACACAAAACAAAATGAAGTCATTCACAATGCCTAAATATTCTCATCCTAAAATATAAAAATATTTTAACAGGCAATCAGCACCTAACCAATTTGGGAACACAGACATTTTATTAATTTTCCTGGCTCTTTAAGTGTTTATAGGTTGCAAAAACTATACAAACCTGGACTTGTGATTATAATAAAAGTCAGACCATAAAAATTTCAACTTCTTCTTTTAGTAAATTTTTGCTTCTTTATTTTGCAATGTTCTTTACTAGCAATAACAATTGTGACAGCCTCAGCAAACAAGGCAGCAGCCAAGATAATGTCAGTGGAGGGGTGACTTGGTATGTGCAGGCCCCTGTTTACACCCAGATATTTGATGTGGGGAACAAGGAAGGCAACCTATACCTGAATCCCAACCCATATGGGTTTAACCTAGTTGACAGTCATCAAGAGTCTAGCTCTGCTTGTTCCCTTTCTCCTGATCCCACACATGGCACCAGCCAAAAAGTCAATTAGATATGTGGATTTGTTTTAGAACAACTTTCTTTAAATAGCCAGCTAGCTTCTGCTCCAGCCAATCAGGCTTTGCGCCCATTGTCCAGAACCCTAAGTGTCAAATTATTATTGCACAAATTCTTCAGGAAATTGTGATACTCAACCAGTGAGGCCTAACCTGGGACCAAATTGTTGATCAATTAAATTTTCTGAACCACTGTGATGCAAAGATTCAATAACTCTATGAACAAGGGGAACAGAATTGGGATGGTCAAGAAGCAGAAGAAGGCACCCAAGTCCTAGATCAACAAAGCATATTCTATTATGCTTGATCTTCTGCAGCAGAACCCCAAGCTTCCTCTGAACCAAGTCTGAAACCAGCTTTCACATCACAGTGTATGGGTTTCTGTGTGCATGGTGCAGCTCTGGATGCACAGGAAAGTGGCTTCAATCAGAGTGTTGATCAATTTCAACAGGGATCAATGTAATGGTAGCAAAGATTTCCCATATGATCTTCTGCAGCAGAACCCCAAGCTTCCTCTGAACCAAGTCTGAAACCAGCTTTCACATCACAGTGTATGGGTTTCTGTGTGCATGGTGCAGCTCTGGATGCACAGGAAAGTGGCTTCAATCAGAGTGTTGATCAATTTCAACAGGGATCAATGTAATGGTAGCAAAGATTTCCCATATGATCTTTTCATCATATCCACTATTACCCAATGCCTGACAAGTTTATCAGATGATGTCATGTTCATCTTCTACTACAAGCTATCAATAGCTTTTGACAAGTTTGGTGAGCAAGGAAAAGCTGCTGCCAAGAATAAAGAAAGAAGGTCAAGAGGAGGACGTTCATTGGTGCATTTATGGCTGTTTTGGCCAAGGATTTTGTCTATTATCAGAAAAACCCTAATTACACCAATGTCTATAAGTACAGCCATATCCTCAGTGTATTACTTGACTTATGGGATAGCTCAAATTCCACCTACTGGGCTTTCTTGAGCCACCAGATGGAGGGTAGCTCAACTGCCCTTGAGGCCATCCAAGGATGCAGGCATCAGGCCTTAGTCTAACCTGCCAGCCACGCCAACATCCATCTGGATGATGTAGTGTTCTTCAATATTAGAGACACAGTTTGGCAGCGCCTCCCACAGGCTTTCAACAATCTCTATCTTGGGGTCATTGACCATGACTCTCTCTTTGGTTGACAGATGGGTGCTGACTTGTTTACCCAAATTGTCTCCCATGTGAACATTGGCAATTAATCACATAAGGAAAAGCATCTACCACCCTGTGCCACAGCTGTCTACTAACCAATCCAGCCAATGACAGACAAGGAATATAAAAAGTGTTATATGGCAGCCATCACAATAAACTGATCAGTTCAACCCCCATCACCACTACCCCACCTGCCAGCCCCACCCACTACCCAATTCCAGGCCTCCCAGGCCAGCACCACCTCAACACCTTCCTTCCTGCACTATTCTGCCTAATAGGCATCACTCTTCCCCTCCCATATAAACTCTTTGCCGCCAAACACTTTCTATTTATATTATCTTTATTTTGATTTTCAATTTTTTCTTATCTTTTTTTTTGTAGTTGGTTTTATTCTTTATTTTCAGCTTATTTCTATAAAATTGTATGTGTACTATGCCATGTATCTAGATCCAGAACACAGTTATTTTTAGCTCTTTAAACAGCTCCTTGTGAAAATATTAACAACAATTTTGTGATCAGCTAAATTTTAATTAGAAAATTATAAGTTTATTGTGTTTAGAGAAAATTGGTGCTGATCCAAATTCAAAACCTTAATGATAAACTTTAAGCCAATTAGATTAATTAGCGCACATACATCAAAGAATTAGTGAATTGCCCTTTATGTCACAACAATCACTTTCTCACTTGGCTCCTGATTGGCTTAAAGTTTATTATTAAGGTTTTGAATTTGGATCAGCAACAACTTTCTCTAAACACAATCAACTTATAATTTTCTAATTTAAATTTAGCTGATCCCTAAATTATTGTTAATATTTATATAAGGGGCAGTGTTTGGGTGCTAAAAATAATATGCCAATTATGGAAGCAATGCCAACACAAAGCAAACAACACATATCAAGATAAGCGTAAAAAATATACACAATGGATAAAAAGATGGGATATTTGAAGTGAATGGGAAAACAAACAGGGATAAACAAAGAGGCAATAATATCAGAATAACACAGAGTTTATTGGGGTAAAAGCTATAAAAACATAAGGAAATGTTAGTAAAAAATCAATGAGAGAATTGGAGAAGCTTTTGAAGAACCTTGACTCTTCAATTGCAGAGATCAAAGAAATTGACTGTAAGGTCAAAGCAAAGGTGAATTCTGCCGTCCAAACAGGCAAGAAAATCAATAAGGTGTCTGAAAAGGCACTCATGGCCAAATGCCTGACACATCAGAGAAAACCATTGAGTGTGCTCTAAAAACTCAAAATACTGTGGCCAAGGGCCTGCAATTTAAGGTGTACAATCTTTCTGCACCGTATGTCTGGGTTGAAGATCCAGAGATTTATGGACATATCAAACCTGCCAAATGTGCCAGAACATAGGGTCCTAAACTGCTAACACAACTGCTTGCGCCAAGGATGGCTAAGCCTGCCAAAGCTGCTAGCAAGGAGGACACCAAAAAAGGTAATATAAAAAATGCTAAATCTTTTAAAATTCTTACCCTTTTTTAGAAATAATCAATTGTGTAATACACCAGGTCCTGGTCCCCTTTGTCCCTGCCACATTTTACGCCAACTACACCAATCATGTGGCAAGGCAGCTGGCATTATCTCCTCTCATTGTGCGCAAGCTCAAGGATCAAATAAACAGTTTCTTCTCATTGTTGCAGGACACGCTCCTGGGGCTAACACATGGTGAAGGGGCATCCAAGTGGGCATTTACTGCCTACAAAGATGCCCAATCAATCCGCCTTGACCTGGTAGTCCTCAGTAGAGTTTACTGTGTAAACTTCATTGAGCTTGTTTGGGACGTCCTGGAGATGCTCTCATTAAAGAATATACCCAAGATGGAATAGTGTCAGGGATCCATCCTGTGGGGGGTTCCTGAGAACTTGCGGGCAGACAGCCCACAGGCCCGGAGGGTAGGGCCCACCATAGAATAGGAGCTAACTTTAAAATATAGGATAAGGATTTGCCCAAGATGGCCCAGGGGCTGTTGGAAGGGACCATGGAATCCACAAGCCCAGTAAGGGTGATATACATCACTCCAAATAGTTTTGTTGAAATGTATTCACTGGCGGCCACAGATTCCTACAGGCAGTCAGGCTGCAGGGTGAGGGACAGGGTCATTGGAACTTGGAGGCTGGCAGGTAGTTGTATTTATCTTGGAATAGCAGTGGGGGCACAGTGATCCAGGCTCCTTCTCTGCCAATAATCTCAGTCTCTCAAGTTCTGTCTTCAGGGTTGTAAATAAGGGTTTTTTCTAGAGTGAACTTTGAATATTCCGGATGAGAGGATATTCTGTGAAATGTACTGGGCCAAAGGGTGCTCCAGGGGGACAATATAGCTCAGGCAGACAGTCTGTGGTTTCTTGGGGTTGTCAGATGTTGGAAACAAGGCTGCAAAGGTTAGTCTGCAAGTGGAATAGAACTAAAATCAAATATGGAATGATCTGGTTGAATCAAAGGATCATATCAATTTATTGCAAGAATGGAAATGGGAAACTTCCTGGAAGCCCAGGGTATAAGTATACCCATCTACCATGAAATTTTTTTTTGTAATTCTTCTTGGGCCAGGTGATACCATCTACCAGGGTCAGCAATCTTTGGTGGCATCTTGCACAGGAGATCTTTCATTGGCTGGGGTGAAATGAGAAGACTTGAATTCCTTTTTCAAGTTGCAGGATTGGTCATCTTTGGGCGGCCTGCGTTCCATGGGAAGTTTCTGCAATTCCCCAGCTGTGGTGGCCCTAGTTATCTTGGGATCATTGGCCAAGCCTGTGCTTCCATTGGCGGTACTAAAAGGATCCTTTTGCAGGATAGGTACAGGTGCTGGTGACTCTAGGTTGATAGGCATCAGGAGTTTCACTGACAACAGATTCAGTTCTGGTTCAAGCCCAGAAAAATGCAGGCAGCTGGGCCTGCAGGCTGGTGGCTCATAGGGAGTCAGGGTTCAAATATTGTAGCCAAGATTCTTCTATGAACATTGTTAAAAGGAGTTTGTCATTTGTGACATTATCCCCTTCTCTCCTGGTGCTCCCCTCCTTGCCTGCCTTCCTGTCCAAGTATTGCTGTATGGCTCTGTGCGTGTTGGGCAGGTTGGAGACAGGTTCCCAGGTGCTCTCTTTGGGGGGGGGGGGGGTAACCTGCCCATTTGACGTGGTAATGTGGGGTCTTGTAGTGTAGATGGTGTCTATGAATGTATTCAACCTCATATTCATTAGCGTGCCCTTTTTTGATGGGCAGGGGTTGGATTTGATCATTTGATGGGGAAGCAAGCAGCCTTCTTTCTTGAACAGCAAGGATTAGTGAAAGATTTTGTGGATTTTCCAAGTGGCTGGCAGGTCCAGTTTGTACGCCACTTTCCCTATTTGCTTAAAAATCTTGTAAGGACTGCAGCAGCGGTGGGCTAATTTTCTACTAGGCACATGTAAGGAAACATTCCAGGAGTTGAGGTAAACTTTGTTGCCCATTTCTAAAGGTTTCCCAGGGATTCTTTTCTTATCAGCAAACACTTTGTAGGTCTTGACAGCGCAGTTAGATTTCTAAGGCAGGTTTCTTGGGTGTCATGTATTTATTCAATCCAGGTTTGCCCTGCTGTATTCTGCTCCTTGCTGCTAATGCTGGGGTCCCATGAGGGGTCAAACCCATAGTTGGCCTTAAAGGGGGAAATTCCTGTGGATTTGTGGTCTTTGCTGTTATAGGCGTACTGCACCATGGATAACATCTCTGCCCAGTTGTCTTGGTCTGCATTGGTATAGCATCATAGATATTGTTCCAGAATCTGGTTGACCCGTTTGGTTTGTCTGTCAGTTTGTGGGTGGTAGGAGGTTGACATGCAGTGTTTTATTACAAGGTCCTTCATTACTTGGGTCTAATAGTGTGAGGTGAACATGGGACCTTGTTGGGGATAATTTCTTCTGGCATGCTGTGTTGCATCAATATGCAGTTGTGGAAATGTCTGGAAGTTTTGGCTGCTGTACAGTGGGTATTGTTGGGATGAAGTAAGCTATTTTGATGAAGCGGTCTACTATGACTATGATTGCATCAAAGGAGTTTGAGGGGGAAAGCTCTGCTATGTAATCTATTGATACTGATTTCCAGGATCCAGCAAGTGTGACAGTCCACATGTTTGGTGGTTTGCAGGCAGGGCTAATGTTGACCAAGTAAAAGTTTGGTTGTTTGTTGCAGGTAGAGGCCTAGTAGGAAATAATGGCTACTAGGGAAGGTAAAGCATGGCTAGTAGGTGAAAAAGACTACTAGAGGTAAATGTTGTTCCCACCTAGCAGGAGATATTGGCTGCTGTGGGCTAGAAGTCCTCACCCAGAAGGGAACTGTGGCTTCTTGGGGTGAGGAATGAGATAGCTCAGCAGGGAACTTTAGCTGCTTAGGGTAGGGAGTGATCCAGCCTGATGGGTAGCGTGTGCTGCTCAGGCAGGAGGATGTTTAGACCTTGGCGGGTAACACAGGCTGCCAGGGTAGAAGTATGTGCCAGCATGGTAGATAACTTGCCTACCAGGACTGTAAGTTTTGAACCCCTGGCAGGTAGCACGGGCTGCCAGGGAGGGGAAGAGCTCTGAGGGCTCTACATACCCTGATACACTTATAGGAGGTCTGTGAGCAAGCATCCTACCTAACAGACTGGTAGGGTGTCCTTGTTTATGTCCCTATGGGAGCTTTGGGGGGAACCCAAAGTGAGCATTGGAGGGCATGAATATGCTCAGGGCTGTTACCAGGGCGGTTTTCTTGGGGAAGCAGCTGCAGAACTTGGTGTAATCAGGCCTCTGGGAAGTAAAGCTGATTACTTTGCAACTGAAAGCCCAGACTCAATTACCTGAGTGAGTAAAAACAATGGCATAGACTTTATTGATATATGGTTGGATGACCTAAGTAGATTGCCACTTTCAAGGGCCCAGTCAAGCTCCAGTTCAATGTAGACTAATGCCTGGGTCTACAGGTTCTGGTAACAGGGACTGAGATAAAGAACCAAGGTGGTTCATGGGATAAGCAGAAAAGACTAGTGTCAAGTTTATACTTCTGGGAAGTATAATAAACAAAATAAGGGGAAGATTTAAGAAGATAATGATACTTTATTGAATATGAATATAGAATAAAATATAGTATCTTGACAAGCCACATGTTGTCCATGGAGGTCATGGGGCTTATCTGAGTAATGTTCCTCTTGAGTCACGAGGCTTGATCAAGTTGTGTTTCATCTAGGACCTGGATTGAGTGATCCCCATCATGGATGATTGACTGATAATAGTGCCACCAGTTTATTGGCTGGACGGTGAAACATTTGGTGAGCTGTTTGGTGTTTTACTTGGGTTGTTAATTCCCTGAGAGGGAGTAATCAAAGATGTTGCAACACTAGTAAGAAGTACTGTATGATCACAGTGAAGACTAGTTGAGGGACTGTTGGTTCAGGTTGAAGTTTGGAACCAAAAAGGGGTCTTTGTGCAGGTGGAACCAAGATGGGTTCTAGTATGGATAAGGTGAAGGACTGAAAGATCATGATGCAGGAATAGCTGATCATGATGAAGAAGCTGTTTGAGGACTAAAAGGAGCTGTTAGTAGACTAAGATAGACTGATTTCTGGTTAAGCTGAAGAGCTGGAAGATGTGGTTGAAGAGCTGGCTGAAGGACCCAAAGATGATGGTGAAGAACTTTTTGGTCTGGAGAAGTGATCCAAGATTTTGCCAAATTGATTTTCCAAGGTGAGAAATGTAGAATGTTTTGCCTTGGCTTAGTAGTAAGCTCAAGAAGGAATATGGATAGAAGTGTGGATAAGAGATTTATTTATTAAGTCCCTAGGATAGATGAAGGTATGTTTCTATGAGAGCTGGATACAAAGTTGTTTGGTGGGATGTTTTCCTTGGATTTTATAATATTTGTAAATATATAGGGAAAACGTTGAAGAGAACCAAAAAACAATTTAAATAGTACTATACTATTTAAATTGCTTTAGTTTGAATGCATGGAAGACTGGTGCTGGAATAATGAACCAGTTAACACTTTGGTGCGTGAAGAGTTGTTGCTTTGAGCAGTTTGAGCGGTGGAAATTGATTTCCTAGTTGGATTGCAGTGAAACTTCAGAAATGGTCTATTTTTGAGCTCTGTATTCATTGGTTGAGTTCTGGAAGGTTTCCTGATGAATATTATTGGTTGGAAGCCAAAAGCTTAAAGTATAAGTAAAGAAATAGTGCATTAATACTTTAAGCTTTTGAGAGAGTAAGTATGTACACTTAGGTTATTATAGGGGAAAGTGAGCGGCAATGGTTTAAGCTGTTGAAGAAAGCCATTTTGAAAGCAGAACCGTTGGGAAAAGGACACTATAAGAAGGAATCTAGCTGGAAAGTTACAGGGTCTTTCCAGGTCTTTTATGGAGTCTTTTCCAGGTCTTTTAAGTTTCTGCCAAAAGGTTTTTGGAAGCCTTTTGATTGCCAGAAGGAGCTTGTTTGGACTGATACAAGTGGATTACCAAGGCCACTAGAGCTATAAAGAGAGCTGAAGCCCAAGGTAATGGAGCAGGAGCCCAAGAATAAGGAGCTGGATCCTAAGCGCAGCACAGGAGTCTAATTCTAAGGTGCAGGAGTCCAAGTATAAGGAGTAGAAGTCCAAGACTAAGGTGCAGGAGTCCAAGACCAAGTAAAAGGAGTCCAAGATATTGTTAGATGACTCCAATTATTGGCAAACCCATATTGTTTCCCTGACCCCCTGGGCCATACACCAGAAGGTTTCTAAGGGGATCTTCCTTCTTAGAGTGAATAAAAGCCCATGTTGACCCCTATACATATTTCTGAGATACATTTTCCCTTACTAGAGAATGACAATCCCTTCCAGCTGGTCCCTGGCTATGACCCAGGACACACTTTGGGGACTGGTGGATAGAAACCCCACAGCATGAATATCCAAAGGTCTTAGAAATCCTTCTGGCTTAGAGTGGCGTTTCTTGGTTCTTCTGCAGGTTTCACACCCATTTATGTAGGTGGTTACTTCTTTGTCTATGCCAGGCCATGAGTAGTTTTTCTTGATGCTTGGGAGAGATTTGTGTCCACCCAGGTGGCCAGCTGTAAATTTACTCCCCCCTTTAGCTCTGGATATCATAATCTTTCCTTGGTGCACCAAGAAATCTGCTAGGAATCAAGCTAAACCTCTTAACTCTCTTGAGGATTTAGCCCACACAATTAATGAGCAATTTGTTGTGGCTTACCTTTCTCAGGTGGTAACCACAAATGATCAGATTTATGTTCCCACTTGGGAAGAATCTCTGATTAATTTGTTGGCTTGGGATTGCCCACATCTAAAACAAATCAAGATTAATCAATCAGGTTGCGCTTCTGTAAAATCAATAAATTTCTATTCAACTGGATTAGGTACTGTCTTGGAGCACTCCATTGATGCCAGCCAACCAGATTTTAGGCCAGAAATTATTGCAAAACTTCCCAATCCATGTGATTTTCCTTTCAAAAATTCTCTAAGAGCCATTCATTCTTGACCTTTGGGTCAGGTGACCTGGGATTTCAAAATCATCCTTTATAGCAAGACAGGGGACTGAAAGCCCCCTGCTTGCTCATTCTTTCAAATTAAAAGTTCACAACTTTTCCCAAAAGCCCATAGTTTATTTTGGGGACTTTTTCCAGTTCCTCTCCTATAACTGGCTTTGTTAGTATTGAAATTGCTTGTCCTTACCTTCCCAGTGCTTCTCAAGTTTATGGCATTGCTTTTGGAGCTTCTAGAGTTAATATTAGTGTTAATCTATTTGCTTATCTCTTACGCTTTCAAAAATCAAGAGGCAAATCTTATTAATTGGTATTAAATCCTTATAAATACTTACTTGAAGTTCAATTTTGTTTTCTTTTTACTCTGCTGTCTCCTCAATTTCCTATACGCTTTAAACAGTCTTACTCACTTCTTTTTAAAGCGTATAGCTTGTGATTGCTGTTTGCCTAACTTTGAGCTATACCTACAGGCTCCCAGCTCTCAGATTTCCCCCTTTTTTGTTTTGTTCAGAAAAGAACACACAATCTCTATTTTTCTTGTGTTTATCCTTCAAATCAAAATTCTGGCCTCCTTTTTGAAGTTTATGGCCTTTCCCTGGCCACTGCCTTGGTAATGATTTGGACCACTTCCCCAGACCTCTGGAGCTGTGTTACCCATTTATTTCATCATGTAGGGACTAACCCCAGTGTTGAGCAACTTGGGTTATTACTGGTATGTTCAAAGCTAAAGATAGGTGTTAGCCTTGCCAATGTACTCTACCTAATCCTATGTAAGAGCACTACAGACTACAATAGAGTAGAAATTTGAAGATAATTACGTTTATTGAAACTGGAGTACAATCTAACCAGCAACTTCAATCTATCCAGATATAACTAAGAACTTGTTATCATCCTTTCAGGCATCAGTATCAATATATACTGTAACAATCCTTGTTATTGTCCTTTCAGAAAGTTCTCAGTAGCTACCTTTGCAATAGGTCCATCTTTGCTGGCTGTGCCTATCCTGATTGGCTGTCCTTGGAATGTGTGTTGCTACTGGCCTTATCAGGCGTACATGGCACTTCAGCTACAGCCTACACTCTTCTTGAGCTAGCCTACTGTCATTTATTGATTGGCTGTATCTTACACGCCTATTATTGTGCTGGGAAACTACACTGTATTTAGTTGACACTTATAAATGGTCCCTAATCTGTCCTCCAACATTGGAAGGTAGAATTTTGGTATTCAATTTGCAGGGCTTAATCAGTGATCCTTTTCTGGCTGGCAAGCCTTCTGCTTATCAATTCAACAGGTTGTATTAGGGATTATACACCGTATAATAGCAGACTTGATCCAATATCAACTCATGGATTATCTGCCGTGTAATGCTGACCCAAACTGATAAGGAACCCAATTATATGCCGTGTGATGCTGATCCAAACTCGGTATTTATTAGCCATATGCACATCACTTGTTTGATATACTCATATACGTCCATCAGGTTGGGTGGGACTGAGTTGATAAAACGTTCAGTAGGATAAGATGAGCAATATAAAATTGATGATTTCAAGATTACACACTGTGTATTCAATAATAAACACTATATTGGCTAACATTTATATGGTGTATAATGCTAATATCAATTATAATAAATAGGAACTATACAGCATATAATTTGTACACATTGGAATGATGATCTGTGATAATATGGCATATAATTGTTGCATCTATTATAATAAACTAATAATTACACGGTGTATAACTGCCATATCTATTATAATATATTGGTGATTATACAGTGTATAATTACTATATTTAATAGAATATTGTCCTAGTGATAATACAGCGTATAACTGATAAAGATCTATGTGCAATGATTAGCCTGATCATTTGTGGTCAATCAGCCTAATCTCACATTTCCCCCCTCTTGACCATAAATAGGGAGGGTAAGAAGAGAGTAAGGCATATGGCTTTTTCAATAACCTCCTCCCGCCTCAGTACTAAAGAAGAGTACCAGTAGTTCTTGGCAACCATGACAGAGGAGCGCCAGCAGGAGTTCAACCGCCATAGTAGAGAGGCACACTGCCTCCAGTTTTACGCTTGGCGTTCACTACATGCTCACAAGAACAATACTTGCTCAGAGTTGTCCTTGGCTACTACTGTGGTCACTAATCCTTTCTAATGCCTGCATAGTCCAATCCTGGAGCAGGAAGTTGAGCAAGGAAGTTGTTCCCCTTTGGTGGTTGTGGGTGCCCATTGGGCTTCCTTAGTGGACCTGGAGGCTTGGAAGTCCAGGGCAGTTGTTCCCTGCCCACCTACTGTGCCCTACACGCCTGATCCAGCCTTGCTGGGGTCCATGGTACTCACGTACAACTCAGATCATGTGGACTTTGAGGTGAATGGCCTGTTCCAAGGCTATGAGCTTCTGAGCAAGTTCCTCTTTGTCCTTCTGTCTTGTGGGCAGGGGGTGGATATTCACTCCCATCTTTGCCACTCTGAGCAGTACCACCCTCCTGCCATTTTTTCTGTGGCCCTTCATGAGCTGGCCTGGCCTCTGGAGGGGTTCTTAGTGGAGCCGCCTTGCGCTAATGTGGCATTGTATGCCAAATATGCATGGGTGATAGATTTCAACTGTGCAGTAGTGCAAGTCTGGCCCCATGCTTGGGGGCCCAGTCCCAACTCTACTTGTCAGTGGGGTCTTTGGCGTGCTGATAACCAGCATAATTGGCTGGCTGCTATCATAAACTTGACCTTGGAAAAGCTGGAGACTGTGGATCCTGCCCAGTATCTTCCCTACATGGCTTTGTTGGGTAACCTTTTTCTGGTCCCAAAGCCATTGCTTCCTTATGGCTCCTTGGCCCAGATGCAAGCCATCTTGGAGTTTTACTGTTGCAAAGTGTTGTGTTGTCAGCAGGGCCTTCCAGTTGAATATCCCTCAGAGGGATTCATTGTGGAGTACCTGGTGTTGGGGGCGTGCTTCCCTATTGAGTGTGGTCTGGGTTGCCTGGCAGATGAAGAGCTGGCCTTGACTGTGCCCATTATGCACTGGGAGCGTCTCTCCCCTGAGGCAAGGCATATGTGGCTTCAGAACGTGGTTGTCCTCTATCAGGTGATAGTCACCCACGCCTTTGATGACTATGTGAAGGCTACCACCCACCATGTCCCTGAGGAGCCTGAGAAGGGAACTCAGTAATAAAGCTTTGTAGGACTAAGTCCTCTTTTAATATAATGTACTTTTTATATTTTTATATTTTTTATATCTTTTTATATTTTTATATCTTTCTATATTATTTATGTCCTTTTATATTTTTCTTGTTATGAATTATATGCTGTGCTTATATTAATTATGTTATTTTCTTTTATGACAAGTTTGGATAGTGTTTAATTAGGCCCTTCCTTTGGGTGAGGAATGGACGTAGAAACTTTGCATGTACATGGTTGAATATGCGTCCACTATCCTTATCCTTGATGGTGTAGGCGTCAGGTGAGGTTTTCTCTATGATCTCAAAGGGGCCTACCCATAGATTGTCTAGTTTGTGGGATCTACCTGTCCCTCAAGTGTGGCAGAATGCAACCCCCTCCCCTACCTTAAAAGAAGGCAACAGAGCTCTATTAGCAGAGTCCCTCTCAGATCTGGCTTGGGTCTTGATAGCTGTGTTACTAAAAGCAGATGCCTGCAATTTGATGAGGGTTTCAGACAGTTGTCCTAGGTACTGATCATAGGAAAGTTGTCCAGAGTCACCTGTGGCCAAGTATAGGACAGGTGGAATGGCAAAGTGGCAGCCATACATCAGTTGAAATGGAGACTCTCCTGTGGTAGAGTGAAGCAATATGTTGTACGCAAACACCGCTGCTCCTAAGTACGTTTCCCAAGAAGATGTACGCAAAGGAGCTAATTTCTGGAGGATATGGGTTAGGGTACCATTGGCACGTTCCACCATACCGTTGGTTTCAGGGTGGTATGGGGTGAAGAGTATCCCACAAACTCCCATGAGATCATTCACTCTCAATATTACTGAGGCCGTAAAGTTAGTCCCATTATCTGAGAGTAGGAACTGTGGGCAGCTGTGGCAAAGTATGATGGCGTCCAATACAAATTATGCAGTAGAAGGGGCATCTACCTTCCTTAGAGGCTGGGCTTCCACCCACTTAGTGAGGTGATCTATAGCCACTATCACATATCAAAAGCCAGGGCTGCTACGTGGGAGTGGTCATACTACGTTCATTGATATGGTGTACCAGGAAAAATGGGGTTGCACCATCCAGTAAGTTGTGCTTTTCCGTAATAGCTTATTCCCTTAGCACTTGATGCAGCATTCAAATGTCTCCTGGATGTTGAAATTCATTGCTTCCTAGAAGTAGGTGCAAGACAGAATCTCCTTGGTTTTCTGAAAGGCACCATGACCTGTTGCTTTATGAGCAGCTGTACCAATGCTAGTCCTTTTAGAGAGAGGAGGAAATATGTGTTCCTTGCCATCCAACAGCTTTTATAGCACACCATTGCGTAGTACTGTATCCTTTTGAAGGTCTTGTAGGATATATTGCACTTTTTTGGGCTCATTGCTAAACTTCCCAGTCATCATTTTGTGGTACAGCTGATATGCTAATGGGCTCACTAAGGCCACAGTGGGTAAGCAGGATAGGCAGTCTGCATTCTGGTGCTTGCTGCCAGGGCAATAGAGGATTTTGTAGTCCAAGGCCTGTAGTTTCAGTGCCCACCGGGCAAGTTGGCCTTCTGGCTCCTTGAGGCTCTGAATACAAGCTAGGGATGTGTGGTCTGTGACCACTGTGAACCGTACGCCATGGATGTAGAACCAAAACTGTTTGCATGTGTAGATGACTGCTAAGCATTTGCGCTCTGTCACCGTATAGTTGTTTTCATGAATGTTTAGCATTCTACTAGCGTATGCTACAGGGTATTTGAGTCCCTTGTCATTGAGTTGGGATAGTACAGCCCCAACTGCTGTAGGTGAAGCGTCTGTATGGATCACAAAGGGTCTGTCAAAGTTTGGGTGTATCAGAACAGGGTTGCTTGACAAGGCCAGGCGTAGTTTGTCAAAGGCTCCTTGACATTGCTTACTCCATACAAAATCAACTCCTGATTTCAGCAAATGGAAGAGAGGTTCTCTAATGGCTGCAAAGCGGGGGATAGAACATCAATAGTAACCAACCATTCCCAAGAAGACCTGCACATTGCGTTTTGACTCAGGTTGCTTCATCTTAGATATGGATTTGGTTTTTGCAGGCTGGGGACGCAGTCCCTGACTATCTATGACAAAGCCCAGGTATTCCAGCTGGTCCTTGAAGAACTGGCATTTGTGCGGCTTTATCTTAAGATTGGCAGTTGCTAGCCTCTTGAAGACCTCTTCCAGGTGAGCTAGATGCTTGGTGAAAGTCCTAGAGAAGACATTGATGTTGTCCAAGTACACTAGGACACAGGAGAGTTTAATGTCTTTAAGGATGGTGTCCATAGCTTGCTGGATGGTTTCAGGGGCATTGCACAGCCCTTGCGGCATCCTCATTGGCTGGAATAGTCCTTGTGAGGTTATGATGACACATTTTTCTTGTTCTTTGGGGGGTATTTTGATCTGCTAATAGCCCAATATGAGGTCCATATCAGAGAAGTACTTGGAGCCTCTGAGGCGGTCTAATGCGTCATCTATGCAAGGCAAGGGGTATGAGTCCTTTTTGGTGACCTTGTTGAGGTGTTAATAGTCAATGACAACTCAGTTAGAGCCATCTTTCTTCTTGACAATCAGGATAGGAGATGCCCAAGGACTTTTGGACAGGATCAGCATGCCTTGTTTCAGCAGTTTGCTGACTTCATCTGAGACAACCTCTTTGTTTGCTTTTTATTGTTGTAGGGGGTGCATAAAGATTGGAGGAGTGGATCCTGTATCAATGTGGTGGGTTACTCCTTCATCACAACCCAGATCATGATTGCTTTCAGCAAAGATTGAGCAGTACTTCTCAAACAGTGATGATGCCTTAGCTTGCTCCTCAGAACCAAGGGAGAAGAGGTCTGTTAGGGGTGTAGTCAGGTGGACTGCTGGTTCAGGGTTGTCTGGTATACCAATTTCCTCAAATGTACCAAATCCCTTAACCTCAGATAGTTCCTCTGTGGGGTAGAAGTGTAAGAAGCCTACCACTTGGTCTTTCTTGATAAAAAGTTTCTTCTTTGTTAGGTTGTTCAAGAGGACGTGTATCTCCTGTTGGCCAAGGGTAACAATGCCTGGTTTAATGCACGGTTCAAAGCAAGAATGGCCCCAGGGTTTGATGACTTCTCCATATAAACCTTCAGGGACAACCACAGACAACCCAGTCTCTGCAATCTTCTGGTGTCCAGGTTTCAGGGAAAATGCAGACCTGGTCCTTAGTGGAATACCCTTATGTTCCAGAATCTTTGTAGGAGGTTTACGTCTATGTTTCCCAACAAGTTTTTATTCCATAGGGACAATTTTGTTGGCATAGGCCAGGTTGAAAATTTGCAGGGCTTGGGAGCGGTGTCTTGACCTTCCCTACTGAAGAACAAGGGTAAGGTTTGTCCAAGGATTTTGAAGGTGGCAATGCCCCCAATGTGTCATGGCTCCATATTTCACCAGGAAGGAGGTGCCTATGAGAAAATTTTAGGTTTCATTTGGCAGTATAACTGCTGGGGCAGATACTGCAATGAAGCCAAATTGCATAGACCGTGCACTGTATGCTCCCACAGAGTAAGTGGGTTCTTTGCTAGCTGTACCAAAGGGCAATCTGTAGTCAACATCTGGGGCTATACCCAATTTCTTCATCATCTTAGTGGAGATGATGTTAAATGGAGCACTACTATCCACTATTGCTCAAATGTGATGTTTGTTAACCAATATATCAATGTAGGTACAATCAATATAAGAGTCATTGAGGCTTTTTAATGTGTGTATCCCATTCTCTTTGTCACTCTCCAAGGTGTGGAGCAGGCTTTTGAAGACATTGGGGTATGCAGACTTAAGCTCCTCCAGAAGGAAAGCTACTTGTATTGACTTCAAGTTTGGGGTGTTATTGGAGCATGGCAAAAAGCAATTTTCTCTGGTGTCCTGTAATTGGGCTGCATATGGTTTTGAAACTTCAGCCAGGGCGGCCTCTTTGTTCTTGACTTTAGTTTTAGAGCAGATAGTCACAGCATAGAGGTTATTGGCTACAACCATATGAATTGCATTCTCATGCAGCTCTTTGGGG
The DNA here is from genome assembly GCA_014839935.2 of Entomophthora muscae. Classification (NCBI taxonomy): domain Eukaryota; kingdom Fungi; phylum Entomophthoromycota; class Entomophthoromycetes; order Entomophthorales; family Entomophthoraceae; genus Entomophthora; species Entomophthora muscae. The sequence goes on along the minus strand of QTSX02006541.1, from coordinate 47,668 downwards.
CGGTGTACTTTGGGGCCAGGTTTGATGGGAAGGTTGAGGGATTTGGCAGAAGTAGAATTTCCCTCTTCTACTCTGCCTTGGCTTTTCCCTTGTTGATGCTAGTGGGATGGGATTGTACAATGTGTACCTTCTTGGTATTGGTTGGGTATTTCAATTCCCAGTGTCCTGTTGTGTTGCAGGCAATGCAGTAGGAGCCCTTCACATCAGGAGTGTTTTCAGAGGACTTAGCAGGATCCTCCTTCTGGAAGCGTGGTTTTTTGTAGGCTGTCTTTGGTTGCTTGGGTTTGGGCCTATTAGGGGAACTGAACGTTTCTGCATGGCTATAAAGACAATCCATGATTTCTGACACATCCTTGCCCTTTTTGTAGGCGGGGGGCATTGCTCTGTAGAGTTCTTATAAGGATGGATTGCCTGCTTCATTGTAGCACAAATGTCAAAGGTGGAGACCATTCCAGAATCAAGGCGTACCAGCGCGTCATGATAGAATATTCCTGCAAATTATTGCAGAGTTTTTCCTGAGGCAAACTTTATGGCTCTAAACTCAGATTTCCTGGTGAAGAGGATATTTTCTCCACCAACCTCCTCAAGTACAGCCTGTCTTGCTTCTTGATAGCTCCAGTCAGTTGCAGGTAGTCATGGAATCACTAAGTTGACACTTACTGCATCTAGGGTGGCAATGAGTGTGGTTGCCTTCTGGTGGTTGCTGGAGCCTCTCATTGCCATTTCAAAAAGTCTTAGGAAGGAATTCACGTTCCTTTTCTTGTCAAATTTAGGGAGGTTGAGAGGTTTGAAATGTTTGTTAGTGATTGTAGGCTCAGCAGGCTGTCAGGGAGAGGCAGTTGATTGCCTATTTGCCGTATAACTATGCCTAGCCCTAGGTGTGGCTTTTGGCATGTATAGTTCTCTGATAGGAAGGGTGGTGAACACCTCAGGAATCCCCCTGTTTGTGTGTTCCACTTCCTCCTCAGAGATATTGTCAGTGTTCTCATAGTGATCAGTAGGCATAGAGGATGACGTCTGTTGGCTGGTGGGGATGCATTTACAGCCTTTTGTTTCCAGTAGATGAACCTGGACTTCCATTCTGGCCAGGCAGTTGTGGACATTCAGATTTTCCATCTGCAGGCTTTTCTGGCAAAGCTCAGACTCTACACCCAGCGTGGTTTTGGACAAGCGTGAAACAGCGTTCTTCATGGCCACTTGTTCTGTTTGTAGGGCCATTACGGTTTTGTGGGCTCTGGCAAACTCCTCCTCATATCCACCAATTATGCTTTCCAGGTTGCTACCTTTGTCTTCAATGCTGTAATCCTGGCACTGTTTGGGCACAGCAGCAGTTTGGACGTGGGTGAGTGAAATACCTTCATATGGCTGTCAATCTTTGCTTCTAGTCTCTGAAAGTCATCCAGAATGTATTTCTGGAACTGGGGGAGACGCAACCCCAGTTGTTCTACCTCCTTGTCTAGGGAAATTCCATTCTGTTCAGTGGTGTCCAAGTCATCTGCCACACACACGCTGAACTGATCTGATTTGGCACAAAACTTGTGTATGTCCTGAAGCCATGCCAGAGAGGCTCCATAAACGTCCATTGTGTTGTATACCATAGACCTGAACTTTGTGTTGAGGATGTCAATCAGTTCATTGATACAGGCATGAGAATTCCCCCATGGACTGATTAGACAGGGCCACAGCACACATCTCCAAAAAGGAGGCATTGGCTGTGGCCCACTGCTCAGCCCAATCACAATAGCAGGAGAGGAGGGCATCACCCAGGGAAGACAACTCAAGATTCTGGAAAGCAGCAACAAGCTGGAGCTGCTTTACAGAGGGCTGTACAAAGCCAGCAAGGTATTCCATAGTGTGTTCTCCTCCAAAAGGCGCTCCTGGAGGGCTTGGAATGAAGTTTTTGATAAAGCCAGTAGAGCTGCCAACAAGTCTCCTGATCACAATAGTAAAAGAAGATGCTAAGGTTCTGGTCAGGTTGGTTGGAAGGACGGAGGCAGAATCCACAAAGTAGGGTCTTGGCCAGCTCTACAATCTGTGTGCTATCATAGGCACCAACCAAGACGGGTCCTCAGGAACAGAGGGCAGGGGATCCACAACCAATGGGATGGTTGTGGGAGGGTGAATAACCATGGGGTTGCTTATATTAAAGACAGCAGTACTCTCCCTGTAAGATGATTCAATCTTGTACCCATTCTTATCAGCAAAGCTGGGCAGAGGCAGAGCCAAGGGCAATCCTTGGTGGGTGGGGACGGTTTCTGTGGGCATTAGCAGAGGCTCAATTTCAAGTGTGCACCAGTGTTGAGCAACTTGGGTTATTGCTGGTATGCTCAAAGCTACAGATAGATGTTAGCCTTGCCAATGTACTCTACCTAATCCTATGCAAGAGCACTACATACTACAATAGAATAGAACTTTGAAGATAATTATGTTTATTGAAACTGTAGTACAATCTAACCAGCAACTGCAATCTATCCAGGTGTAACTAAGAACTTGTTATCATCATTTCTGGCGTCTGTATCAATATATACTGCAACAAACCTTGTTCTTGTCCTTTCAGACAGTTCTCAGGGCTACCTTTGTAATAGATCCATCTTTGCTGGCTATGCCTATCCTGATTGGCTGTCCTTGGCATGTGTGTTGCTACTGGCCTTAGAAGGCGTACATGGCACTTCAGCTACAGCCTACACTCTTCTTGAGCTAGCCTACTGTCATTTATTGACTGGCTGTATCTTACACACCTATTATTGCGCTGGGAAACTACGCCGTATTTAGTTGACACTTATAAATGGTCCCTAATCTGTCCTCCAACATTGGAAGATAGAATTCTGGTATTCCATTTTCAGGGCTTAATCAGTGATCCTTTTCTGGCTGGCAAGCCTTCTGCTTATCAATGCAACAGGTTGGATTAGGGATTATACACTGTATAATAGCAGACTTGATCCAATATCAACTCATGGATTATCTGCCGTGTAATGCTGACCCAAACTGATAAGGAACCCAATTATATGCCGTGTGATGCTGATCCAAACTTGGTATTTATTAGCCATATGTACATCACTTGTTTGATATACTCATATACGTCCATCAGGTTGGGTGGGACTGAGTTGATACAAAATCCAGTAGGATAAGATGAGCAATATACAATTGATGATTTCAAGATTACACGCCGTGTATTCAATGATAAACACTATATTGGCTAACGTTTATACGTTGTATAATGCTAATATCAATTATGATAAACTAGGAATTATACTGTGTATAAAAAGTACACATTGGAATGATGATCTGTGATAATACAGCATATAATTGTTGCATCTATTATAATAAACTAACAATTACACGGTGTATAACTGCAATATCTATTATAATATATTGATGATTGCACAGTGTATAATTACTACACTTAATAGAATATTGTCCTAGTGATAATACAGCATATAACTGATTAAGATCTAGGTGTGATGATTAGCCTGATCATTTGTGGTCAATCAGCCCAATCTTACACCCAGCCAATTCATGTATATGCTTGAGGACCTCCCAGGACGCGCTCAGGATATTCTTATCACTAGTGAGAAAGTGGTGAGAAGTCTTACCTGTGACAATCTTGATTTTCTGTCCTTGAACTGGTCCCTTTAACGCCCCCAAGTCTGGCCCCTCCAATGCCCCTCCCCTCTGAGGACCCAGTTAGCCCAGACCAAGGAAAAAGTTTGGACACCCAAGAGCACATCCCCAAGTGCGCCACCTGGTTGCTTGGTAGGATATTTTTGATGGGTTTGGATTCCTGCTTCCCCCAACTATCTGCTGCTTCCTCTTTGTGGACGCCACTTCAAGCGGCCATACCAGTCCTGCACTGGATGGCATCCTGGTGGATCCTTCCCCTGGGATGGGAGCCAAACTTAGTTAGTTTAGCCCCCTCTCTCACACTGTAATCTCTGAGTTGTGGTGGTAAATCAATATGTTGGTACAGGTTGGGCCCTCAGGTACATAGATCCTATTGTGGAGAATCAGGGTGGTGCCTTTTAGGGAGTAACATTTCTTTGAGTGAAGACAATCAGGGTCCTTTGCCAGGGTGTTGACTAGTTTGATTGAGTGGGTGTCCCGTTTCTGTGCTTCTATCACATCAGGTTTGCTGACAGCAATCTTCAAGTACTTCAGCTGTATATCTAGGCTGACAGGGTCTAACAGTGTGTGGGTATTGTGGTCCTTGGTTTCTGTGGAGGAGGGAATCAGGTCAGCACTTCTACTCAGGGCATCAGGTACCACGTTCACTTATCCTGGCTTGTAGTCTATGGTCAAAGTGTAGTCAGCCAATTCAAAGGCCCATCTGGATTGCCTTTGGTTCAACTGTCTGGGTTTAAAGAATTAAACCGAGTTCTTGTTGTTGGTTAGGGCCTTTACTGGGAATTCAGTGCCAAATAGGTACCAGCGCCAATGTTTCAGGGTCTTCATTATTTTGAGCATTTCTTTGTCATATATTGGGTAGTTTCCTTCAGCAGGCAGCATTTTCTTGGAGTAATATGCTACAGGATGTAGCATAATATCATCTCCTTCCTGAAGAAGGACCCCATCCACCACAAAGTTGAATTTGTTGGTTTCCAGTACAAATGACTTGGATGGATCAGGCATGGCAAGGATGGGGGCAGTTGTGAAGGCCTTATTCAGAGTCTTGAACAAGGAGGTGCATTTGTTGGTCCAGAAAAACTGAACTTTGTCCAAGCAGAGTCTGGTCAGGTGCAGTGTAATAGAAGAAATTATTTTATGAAATCTCTGCAATAATTAGCTAGCCCTAGAAAAAACCTCTGACATTTTTTTGACAAGTGGGGGTAGGCCAGGAGGTCACTGCGTCCAGCTTGTCCTGGGCCATTGCAAATCCTCCAGGTTTTACTACTTAGCCCAGAGATTCCACCTCTGGCTGGAAGAATTTGCATTTTTTGAGTTTCACATGTAGGTTGGCTTGTGAGAGTTTGCTCAGGATCAGGTCCAGGTGATGTAGGTGCTCTTCTTGGGTCTCACCGTAGATGAGGATATCATTGAGGTGGGCCACACAGAACTGGTATAGGGATTTTCCCAAGACTGAGTTGATCATTTGCTGGAATGTGCTAGGAGTGTTGCATAGACCAAACAGCATCACCAGGTATTTGTAGAGTCCATACCTGGTCTTGAACACTGTTTTGTATTTGTTGCCTTCTTTGATACAGATTTGGTTGAAAGTGTCTCAGAGGTCAATCTTGGAGTATACCTGCGCCCCAGTCAGAACATTGAACAGGTTGTTGGCATTTGGAACTGGGTATCTGTTATTCACTGTGATGTCATTTAGCCTTTGATAATTTACGCACAGGTGCATCCCACTGTCCTTCTTGCCCACAAACAGCATGGGCAATGAGCAAGGGCTCTTTGACACACAGATGAAACCTTTCTTGGACATGTCTTCAACATATGTCTTTAGGGCCAGCTGTTCCTTGTGATTGCAGATATAGATGTGGCCATACCAGGGCTTTGTGCTGGGTAGGAGATCAATGATGTGGCTGTACTCTGTATGTTCAGGAAGGCAAGTTGCTGCTTCCTCACTGAAGACATGGCTCCACTTTTCTAATGGGGCAGGCAGGGCATCCACACTAGGCTCCATTTTCAGGGTCAGGAGAGTGCCAGGTTTTCTTTTGGTTGGGGCCATCTGGAATGGTGCTACGTTGCACAAGGTGGGCCCCTTTAGCGCAACTGTCTGGTTGCAGAAGTTCAGGATGGCACCATGCTTTTAGGACCAGGAGTTGCCCAGGATCAGCAGGTGAGGAAGTCTGTTCAGGATGATGGTAAGTGTCAGGTAGGTATTATGACCAATTTTTAGTGGTAAATTGGTTTCACAACTGAAGCCAAGATCATGGGAGCTATTTCCTATGATCACATTAACATCTTTGGTGGTAGCCTTTAGTCCTAGAGTTCTTTGCAAGTGTAGTGTTAATGAAGCTTTCTTCAGCTCCTGTATCAATGATTGATTTTATAGTTTGGGTTGATGTGAAGGTCTTCATTTTGACTTGGATAAACTTGTAAAACTGAGTAGAAGTGTTTATTTGTGCTAGAAAAACTTTAGGGCCACTTTTTTGGGGCAAGCCTTAGTGAGGTGGCCAGGTTTGTGACAGTAGAAGCACAACCCTTTGCAGTAGTGGCATTGCAACTCTTTGGGGTACATCCCTTTTCCGCTGGGCGTTTGAACATGGTTTGAGCGCAGTGCAGCAGGGGGTGTGCCTTATTGGTTAAAGCTCAAACCTCTACACAGAAGAAGTAACTCATCTAGGCCAAGCGTGGGGGGATGATTATTGAGGAGTTCCTTCAAGGCAGGGCAGTATCCTCAGCGGTATAAGATGGCAGATAACTTGTCTTCAATTTGGATTCTAGTCTTCAGTTTGAGGAACTCACCAGTGTAAGCTTGTAGGGTGCAGGATACTTGCTTAATATCCAGTAAACTGATGAGGGCATGGTGGTGAGTGTCTTGATTGTTGCCAGTGGCCATCAGTTTGCTTTCAAATTGGGAGTAATCCAAGCAGAACTCAATGTCCTCAGCAGTGGCTTTCCCAAACCAGTCCAGGGCATTGCCAGAGAGCATGGAGGCCACAACTAGGACCTTTTCTGTGTCATTTGAGTAAGAGTTTGTGTTGGCCTGGAAGTGAAGACAAAGGACAGGCGTGGTTTGGTGGGCTTCTTCCAAGGTGAGCTTCCCCATCTGTGGCATGTCCACCTTGGTTATGGACTGGTAGACTATGACGTTCTGGACTTGTGAATTTAGGGTCTTGGGGTTCTCAATGCCAGATGTGGTGTCCTTGGGCTCTATACTGCTTCAGGGTTTAATTGCTGATACAATTGGGTTGATAACTAGCTTATAGGCATAGTAGGCTGAAATCAATAAAAATAGCATACAAGATTCCCCAAGAGTTATTAGCCTCTTGGGGCTCAGGTTACTGTGGTTAAGGTAGATTGCCATAATGTCAGGAATTCATCCTGTGGGGGGTTCCTGAGAACTTGTGGGCAGACAGCCCACAGGCCCGGAGGGTAGGGCCCACCATAGAATAGGAGCTAACTTTAAAATATAGGATAAGGATTTGCCCAAGATGGCCCAGGGCCTGTTGGAAGGGACCATGGAATCCACAAGCCCAGTAAGGGTAATATACATCACTCCAAATAGTTGTGTTGAAGTGGATTCACTGGCAGCCATGGATTCCTGCGGGCAGTCAGGCTGCAGGGTGAGGGGCGGGGTCATTGGAACTTGGTAGGCTGGTAGGTAGTTGTATTTATCTTGGAATAGCAGTGGGGGCACAATGATCTAGGCTTCTTCTCTGCCAATAATCTCAGTCTCTCAAGTTCTATCTTCAGGGTTGTAAATAAGGCTTTCTTCTAGAGTGAACTTTGAATATGCCGGGTGGGAGGATATTCTGTGAAATGTACTGGGCCAAAGGGTGCTCCAGGGGGACAATATAGCTCAGGCGGACAGTCTGTGGTTTCTTGGGGTTGTCAGACGTGGGAAAAAAGGCTGCAAAAGTTAGTCTTCAAGTGGAATAGAACTAAATCAAATATGGAATGATCTGGTTAAACCAAAGGATCATATCAATTTATTGCAAGAATGGCAATGGGCAACTTCCTGGAAGCCCAGGGTATAAGTATGCCCATCTACCATGAAAAAGCTTTTGTAATTCTTCTCAGGCTGGGTGATACCATCTATCAGGGTCAGGAAATCTTTGGTGCCATATTGCATGGGAGATCTTTCATTGTCTGGGTTGAAATGAGAAGACTTGAATTCCCTTTTCAAGTTGCAGGATTGGTCATCTTTGGGCGGCCTGCATTCCATGGGAAGTTTCTGCAATTCCCCAGCTGTGGTGGCCCTAGTTATCTTGGGATCATTGGCCAAGCCTTTGCTTCCATTGGTGGGACTAACAGGATCCTTTTTCAGGATAGGCATAGGAGCTGGTGACTCTAGGTTGATGGGCATCAGGAGTTTCACTGACAGCAGATTCAGTTCTGGTTCAAGCCCAGAAAAACGCCAGCAGCTGGGCCTGCAGGCTGACGGCCCATAGGGTGTTGGGGTTCAAATCCTGTAGCCAAGATTCTTCCATAAGCATTGTTAACATGAGTTTGTAATTTGTGACAGATAGGTCCATGAAGCTGCTTGCTTTTGCTTCCCAATGGAGCACACCATCTCTTACATCCTGGAGAACTTCAGGCACACAGTGTCAAAACTGGCTGTTACAAATGCAAAAGCTGTAAAGAAGACAAAGATCCTCCTTGCTGATTTTGGGCTGATCTGGAGTTCTGACAAGATAAGGCTCCCTCAGGACATGGATCTCACATTTGCCAAGGCCAAGTACAAGAAGAATATTAGTGCTGTGTATAATAAACTTTGCAAGTTTATAGAAGCCTTTGCTGGGAAAAGGCTTCATCTTGTGGTTTACCTTGAGAATATCTTCTACTTTAGGATTGGCACAAATGTAGAGGTCCTGTATGGGGTCCTTATTGGGATCAACAAGGCAAGCTCTCCCTAGATGATAAGAAGGTCCCCCTAGATACAACTTGGTGGACCGTGTGATACAAGACGCACTGGTCCTGGCTGGCATCTATGGTTTTACAGCTCTGCCAGAAAATCTGCCCCTGAAATCTCACCTTACTATCCTCCCTTTTACAAGCCGCTAATAATGTTTTGACAACAGAGTATCCAATGTGCATGGTGTGGCAGTGGAGGTTATGTGCCACTTCTATTGCTGGATGGGTAAATACCGTAGAACCCACTATAGGTGCCCTTGATAAAATCTCTTCTACAATAAATCTACATTACAATCTATATTATTTTTAACTATAATTAATTTTTAAACAGTTTTTACTTCAGTGATCTATTACTAAAACAAAAAAATATCTTAAAGCAGATATTTATGCAGTTATAATAATATTTAATAATAAAAATCACCATATACCTTGAATGCTTTACATTTTAATTTTTTAATTAACTTTATATATTTATTGCCTGTAGTGACATGGACATATATTTATTATACTTTGTTATTAATTGTTTGGGAGATCCACCATGTAATACAAAAGAAGAAATAAATTTTAATACAAAAATTAAGCGTCTGCATCAGTGGTGCCATTCTATGTGATTGCGGGCTTGGAAGCTTCAAAATATAAAATGATAATCTATAAATCCAAAAGGGTTAATTAAATAATATAAAAAATAGTTAGAATAGTTAAGCCTTTAGTTGATTGGCTGTTTGGCAAGGCACATAGGGAGAAATGAATCAGTGTGGCCATAGAATTTGGCCACTGTCTTGGCTGGAAGGCTGTGGATCCTGGCCTGCAGTAAATCAAAGAGGTCCTTGGTCCCAGTTGGTGTCCCCTGCTTGACAACTTGCTTGAGCCACCCAAAGACCCCCTTATAGGGTTTAGATATGGAGAATAGGCAGGGAGGAATATGAGGCGCAAATTTGATGTGGCTAACTGTTGAGTGCAAACTGCAATGCCTGTATTAATCATTAGAAATTCTTTGAGAATATCTGCTACCTTGAGGATTCCAGCGTTATTCAGAAAAATGACATTGATGAAGTCTGGGCTTTTGTGCCTCAGGTGCTCCTGGACCAATCAGAGGAACAACAGGAAGGTCCCAATATTGTGAGATCCTAATATCATCTGATAGAGCTCAATCCCCTTTGGACCAAGGAGAGCCACCATCAAATAGGCTGTGGCGTGGGCTGCAGTATACTGAGCTACCCTGTCATTGGAGACTTTTGGGACATATGTTGCAACTGAACCAATGGGGATTCAGTATTTGGGATTGGGGAAGACAACAGTCCAATAGAAAGGACAAGAATGAATAGAATAAGTTATTGTTTATTGTAGAATATTGTGATTAATATACTATATGGACCATGCCACCATGCCACCCCCTTGTGGCCTTGTGGCTTTCCCCATATGGTATATTAATCACAATATTCTACAATAAGCAATACCTTATTCTATTCATTCTTGTCCTTTCTATTGGACTGTTGTCTTCCCCAATCCCAAATACTGAATCCCCATTGGTTCAGTTGCAACAATACATTAGCAGGCAAGGAGGGAGACTCAGTTGCAACACATAGCCATAGGCATTTCACATAGACAAGGCAATGATGATTTGTCCATATAAAGAATTTGATGTGTCCTTTGTTTTTGAGGGCAGTGTACGCCTCAGTGTATTTTTTCTGGGTCTCAATATTGTCAGGGCTGTTTTGGTTATAGGGAATACCCCAAGTTTTTCCAGGAAAAGCACATTTCCTTCACCAGATTGTAGTAAAAGAAAATTGAAGCCTCAACCCCAAAATTAGACTTGACTATTGCCTGTATATTTTCTAATTTGAGATAGCAGTCTCAGTTTATCCACTGGCAGATTGCCCATTTGTGCTCCTTGATGAGCATGCCAGAAATGTGCAAGGATTTCTCTGCGGCAAGGACACAGCCAGTATTGATGAATTTTTTGAAGGTCTTGGAGGTGTACTTGGGATCCACCCCAACAAGAGCTGCAGCCACCTTGTAGTCACCAGATTCCTGCATTAGCTTTAGAAGAATGATATGCTTTATATCACAAATCTGCTTCTGAACGGGCTTTGTGGGTTCAAACAAGCCAGGAGCCTGATTGGTGACATGCTTGCAAGGCATGGGTACCTTGTTGTAGAAGGCTGAAACCTTCTTTAGAACCAGCTGTCCCTCTGTAGTTCTATAGAACTTGGGCTTGTTGTTGTCTTCCTGGTTGTCATCACTGAAGTAAGACTTGGAGCTAGTGTCAAGCACAGGCTTAACCTTCTCTACCATGGCTGTTGGGACAGCTTCCTGGCGGTACTGTAAATTCAAAACCTGAACGTAAAAATGCAGGAATGTCAAATCCTTGGTCCAAATTTAGAATCATTTTTGTGGGATGGCCTTTTTTAATTAAATTGATTTTTTGTGTATTTATTTGAATTTTTTAAAATGCTGTAACTCATAGACACTTTTCAAAGTTCAAGTCAAACTGCATATTTCAATGGACAAAATGAATTAACTGGAATCAGATTTGAAGCGTTCAAATCCATCAACCATTTTCATTAAGTTTACTATGTTTTTTGAAATTGCAGGATTGTCAAATCCAAGAACCAAATTCAAAATCACTTTTGAATGCCACTAGTAAACTCAGATATTAATTGCAGGAACTGGAATCCAATTTGAATGTACAGTAAGCACACTAGGAAACACCAACCCAAATCAAGAAGCTCCACCACAACTAAAATCAAACTGAAAGTTCAATCTCAATAACCATTTTTTGACATAAAAAGTCATTAAACTTTAAAATTATCCAAATCCAGAAAGTATACAATATTATACACTTCAAATCATGGATATAGAAATTCTGTTACTATTCAAGGCTAAATCAAGAGAAAACAACTACTGCAACTAAACCAATAAATCCAAATAAATACATATTTAACCTAAAATATATTTTTTATTTTATTTTTATGGATGATCAATTGCATTGTCAACCAGCTCTTGCACCAGCCTGCAGGGAAGCCTGTCCACAAGGGCATCCCAGAGGGTCCAAGAACAGACCCAGAACCCAACTCAAGGGGATTAATGCTGACACACAGGCCTCCCAAGGTATCAGCGCCAGTCAACCACCTCCTGCATCCCAAGCCCAATCAACCAGTCTTAATCCAAGACATAAGCTGCTCTCAAGGCCTGCCAACAAAGTCTCCTACACCAGGGTCACCAGGAACACTGAGGTTACTTGCATCTCCACTGTGTACCCAGTTGTCACCCAGCCCCGCGCTCTTGATCCAAGAGTTGCCACTTCCTGCCCCTGCATCTTTGACACCACCTATGAGCCATTGGCCACAATTGAGGAGCCATCTGCACCTGTGATGTATTCCATCATTGACAGTGCCAGCGCAACCAAGCGTGATCCCATCTTCTACAAAAAGGTCCCCATCCCCTGTGTTGAGCCTGCCTGCCAGGATGCTGTGGTATCTGTCAAGGGCCGGCGTCAGTTGAAGATAATGAGCATGAAGCTCTCCTCAACTGCTTGAACAGGGGAATAGCAGTTTGGGATATTGCATCCTGATTTGGTGTCACAGCCAGATATATTGCCAACATCAACACCAAGTATGGTAACACCAGGCAAATTGCAAAATCTGCCAAGGCTGAGCGGCAGCCCAGCCTACTTCAGCCCACCCATCTCAAGGCAATCAAGCAGTGGGTTACCAAGGATTGCCACCTGGACTCACTTGCTTTCCAATCAATGCTCACCACAGAGTTTGGTCTTTCTGTTTCTAAAACCCTTGTATACAAAGCAATGGTCAAATTGGGCTTCTTGTGGAAGGTGCTTGGAGTTTCTCTGTACAACAGAAACAATGAGAAGACCATCAAGGATTGACACATTTATGCCAAGATATATCTGGCCCTAAAGGAGACTAGAAATGTCCAGTTCTTCTACATTGACAAATTGTTGTTTTCCTCCTCACTCAGGTCAAGGCATGGGTGGGTCAAGAAGGGGTCCAAGAATGGCGTAGCCCATTGTGCAGCTGTTTGTTCCCAGACATATTCAATGGTAGCGCTTCTTGGTCCTTGCAGATTGGATCAATACCAGATGATCAAGGGTTCCCATAATAGCAGGACATTCCTTGATTTTCTCCAAGCCATGAAGGAATACCTCCAGATCAATTACAGCAGCACAACCAACATTGTTGTGTTGGATAATGTTGGGCTCCACAAAGTGGATCTGGTTGTGTCCAAGTTTCCACCCATTGACAAGAATAGCCATTCCTCCAACCACTGCCTTGCTGATTGTCCAATGAGACTCCTCTTCCTCCCCCCATATTCTTCATTCCTTAACCCAATTGAGGAGGTCTTTGGGTGGATCAAGAATAAGGTGAAGAAAGGCCTCCCTCAGGACACCAAGGATCTATTCAATATTCTTGAGATTAGCTAATTTGCAATGCCACCCAATGTGGTGGCAGCTTTTTACAAGCACTCAGAATCCTTCCTCCCCAAAGCCCTGGCCTCTGAGCCAATCAGATAAATGGACACTCTGGGCTTTATTTGTTTTTATTTTTTTTTGTTTTTATTAGGGCTCAAAAATTATTATTTATACATAATGATGTGATGTTTGAATGTATTATAGACATATAAGAATACGTACAAAAGGCAAGTAAAATTAACTATATTAGATAAAAAACACATATTTTTATTATAATGCACTAAATATTGTATTGAATGTTGTGCTAAAAAATAAATAAATTAAAAAAGATAGAAATAGATTAATTTTATTTAAACAATTGTGAATTCTTGTTGATACTTTAGCTTTTTTAAGCACAAATTGGACCTCACAAGTCATCATCTGATCCTTAATATTTTAGTACCACTATAGCCACACAACACAAAAACTAATGATTTTCATGTATCTCTTACTAATTTGTACTTATGACGCGGGTCAAGCATATCAAATATATTTATCAAATCATATTACAAGGGAAAGGTAATTCAAGTTCTAAACAAGCACTTGTTTAGAACATAAGTGGAGCAGGCCATCTGTTGTGGATAAATTCAGTTCTTGATGTTTAACTATGTCATAAATGAACCCGTACTCAACAAGCTAGTAAATAAAAACATTTTTAATTATTTTTTTATTATTTGACATGTTTGCAACTATAAATAATGTCTTATAATATATTTAGATATATTACTATTATAATTTAAATATTAAAAATTTAATATTTTTAATAAAAAATAAAAATAAAAAGTTAAATTGCAAGGGAAGATGATTTATTAGGGGGATGCAATTATTCCGGGGTATTATACCCCAAAATTATATTTTCTGCTAATGCGTCCAATTGGGATCACATACTCTTATGTACGTGGTGGACAACTCTGGCGCCATTTGCTAGAGAGGTGGCGCTCAACACCCTGTTGGTTGCTGAACGTCTTATAAAAGGCAGTTGCAAAAGTGAATTGATGAGGATTTGGTTCTCAGGAGGTATTGTGTATCTGTACAACAAAGCTAACATAAAACAGTTGTATAGGACATGCTCTACAGTTTGGTAGCCCTGCGGTGTCTTCATTTTATCTAGTGCCAGCTGGTAGACGTCCATTTGAAGGTAAAGTCCTCCAGCTTCTTCACATTGGCCTTCATAATGCAGTTTAGTACTACCCAAAGGTAAACAGCAAGATGCAGTTGCTGTGAGATATAGATTTTGGCAAATAAGCAGAATTTCTTGTAGATAATAACTAAGCAATTTGTATAGGATGTATTTAAAAAATTGATTAAAGGAGAGTCAGGCATTTTTGAGGCATCCACCACCCATGCCTCTGCAAAAGATATGAATAAAGGTTTCATCTTAGTGACTAAAAATGCATTGCCTATTTGATTTGATATTGATTTTATTAAGTTATTAAATATTGCAGCTTTGATGTTTTCTTGTGGAACTTGAAATTGACTTTTTTCAGGTATATTTCATGTGTTCATAGTTGAAAATTGAAATTTTTCAAGGCATTCAAAGATATTTTTGTCAAAATTCATGTTGACATTTATTTGGATATCCATCATTCCTTTGAAGTTGATACTTTTGCCTACTTCATAGGCTTCTCTGACCCAAGTTAAACTTCCTTCTGGCACTTTGAATTCCCTGTCCATTGCTTCTTTTGTTGCATATTGATTGATGTTATCTTGAATTATTTTACTTATTTCATTTTTATTTATTTGCTTTACAGGGGCTACCAGTGATGGGTAACCCCTGTAAAACCAGCTTAGCATGAAAGCCGCCACTTCTGCAACCTCTTCCTCATTCCTAGTTATAACTAAGTAAATATAAGTAAAACATAAAAAGACTTACTGATTGTTTCCCCTGAGGCCCCCTCAGCCACAGGCGCCCCTTCAGCAAACTTCATGAGCGTTGGCTCTCTTCATTTGTTTTTCTGGGTTTGATCTTCCTTACTTTCTGTGTTATTTGTGTTTCCTCTTGATTTTCATTAGTTGAATTTTCATTGTTTCTTGAGGCGCTTCTGCCTCTTGAATGTATTTTGTTTTCATCTGTTTCCATTTGATCAGTTTCCTCTTCATTTGTGTTAATTTCCTTTGAGCTTTCATTTCCTTCAATCAATTTGATTTTTTCAGTTATTATTTCTGTTGGTTTTTGCAAATTCCCACAAGTTGTAACTTTCACTTTTGAAATCTAACCGCTTGAGTATTTCTGTTTGAATATTCAAAACTATTTCCTTGTGTTCTTTGTTGACTATTGTTCCCAGGCTATTTATTGCAGTTTTGTTTTGCTGGACCAAGGCCCTTCCCTCATTTCCCAGGTGATTTACCACAATTTCCCTTATGTTATGTTCAAGCTTGACAACTTTTTGGAGGGCTGACTCTAATTTGTTGATAAGGCTGTAGATATTTGACATTTTGTTTAAATTACATCAAAAAACTGGTTTTTATAGTACTACCTTCAGTGCATGAATATTTTTCATTGTCATTAATAAACTAAAGACCATAAATGTAAATATTACATTAGAATATTGCAATTAGATGTCAACTCTTGATATTTTGATATTATGTGCATAACTCAATGCATTTTGTTAAATAAAATTTATTGTAAATGAGGCCGTTTTAATTGTAACTTATTTAAATGGACTATGTTTATATTAGAGAGCCATTAACGCTTAGTGCAAATATTGATACATAGTTCATTTTACAGCCTGTATATTTACCTATTGGTAATAATTCTGTAAACTTTTCAGTCAGATTTTGTGAGGTAATAATACTGTTATGTGTTAATAAATTACTTTTTATTACCATTAATTGGCTGATTTTCTTTGCTGTGGCAATTTTGCATTTTATGATATTTACACACTGGTATCCAATTGGATGTGAAACCAACCAATTGGATACCAGTGTGTAAATATCATAAAATGCAAAATTGCCACAGCAAAGAAAATCAGCCAATTAATGGTAATAAACAGTAATTTATTAACACATAACAGTATTATTACCTCACAAAATCTGACTGAAAAGTTTACATAATTATTACTAATAGGTAAATATACAGGCTGTAAAATGCACTATGTATCAATATTTGTACTAAGCGTTAATGGCTCTCTAATATAAACACAGTCCATTTAAATAAATTACAATTAAAAAGGCCTTGTTTAAAATAAATTTTATTTAACAAAATGCATTGAGTTATGCACATAATATCAAAATATCAAGAGTTGACATCTAATTGCAATATTCTAATCTAATATTTACATTTATTGTCTTTAATTTATTAATGATGATGAAAAATATGTATGCTCATAATTTTAAGCTATTTGTAAATTTTACAACATTGTAATAATTATGGTAAATGTTGATAATATAAAAAGAAAATATTATTAATTATGAATTGAAAGAGAGATATCAATTTTAATAAGTTGTCACAAAGAAAAGATTTATTTACTAATCAAAGGACGGGAAGGGGAGGGAATGGGCAGAATGTACATTGTCTTCATCTGCACCTGTGAAAGGGACAGCATCAGAGATAGTGGGGAGGGAATGGGTGGTGGTTTGGGAGTCAGGGTTGGAAGGCAGGTGACTTGATGGGGGGTTGGGAATGCAGGGTTTGTTGACTGGGAAGGGGTAGCAAGAGCTGATTGCTTCAATTGCTCAAATTTGTCTTCTGTCACATATACAGGCTTGATGAAACAAATGGATTGGCGTGAGGGGAGGCGGGAGTTCTTTCTGGACTTATCACTATCACTTGTATAGAATATGACAATATAGGATAAATCCTGGACAAATATGGACAGGAAAAGCTCATAACCCTTATCAATTTGGGTGCACAATTCATTGTATGTGGCAGGCTTTAAGCGCCTGAGAGCAGAATCAAATTTGTAGAGACATACATCTGCAAGATGCATGGCAGTGTGGTTGTTGGGTTAGGACCAACAAGTATGCCCTGAAGCCCTGATTTCTTGGGTTGCCCATTCCCGCTGCTCCATCTTGGCACTCAGTACAACTGTGTACACAGTGTTTTGGGTAGCCCACTCCTCCAGCATGACCTTGAGCTCTGTCTGGTAGGCATACCCATATGCTGTGTTTGACAACGTGGAGTAATGATTGACACACAATGGGGAAACTGCCAACAAAACCCTAACAAATCAATACAGGATTGTGCTGCGCTTGTATACGTCAGATTGAATGCGCTTTTCCCCAAAGTCTTAAATACTTGCTGAAATCTTGGAATATGTCAAAAAATGATGTAATTAGGGGCTCTCTTTGCCCTTCCTTTGATAAAATTAATGATTGTTGCATCTTAGGTATCAGTATCTACCAAACTGGGGCCATTGAGAACCTGATTAGATAAGATTCTGGCAGCAACCACAACTCTGTGCATCCACAAATTCACTGTTCTCTTATTGATGAAAATGCTGTGGAGTCCCAGTTGGAGACAGACCTGGACCAGGGGCATCCGCGGGTCATGCTCCATAATAGCCATCATGAGGGGGTGGAATTTTTCACCTTCATTTGAAGTATAGGCACCAGTTGGTGTCTTCTTGGGAGGGGGGCCACAATTGGTGTGGGCTTGCAGGGCTGCAGCCACAGTGGACTTTGCAAAACCCATCACAGCTGCAATTTCCTTAAGGGACATAAGCATCTCTTGCTTTTTAACCATTTCAAGAACAATCTCTGGAGTGATCAATTTTCTTCTGTGTCTTGCAGGCTGATTGTCTGGGGGAGGGATGTGTCCATCCTGGGAACTAGTCAATACCATCTGATTGGCTGTTTTAGGATTCTGGGCTCTCTGGGTGACCCCATGGCTCAAATGGCTAGTTCTGGATGCCATTGTTGATATGGGATTTAGGTTGGCAGCTGCCTGTGCATGATGGGCAAATAGGGCCATGCTGGAAGTTGCAGGAGAAAAAACACACTCCTGGGTGGTGCTTGCAGAGGGTCCTGTGGGTTGAGAGTGGCCATAGACAGAGGCTTCACTGTTAAGAGACCCAGCGTAGCCCTGCATGATTTTTTCAAGGCCAGGGAACAGCTTGTTGACTTGGTTGCTATTGGAAGAAGACATAATAAATTTTATTAAAAAAACTAAACTCAAAAAGAGGAGTGTACATTTTAGTCAATTTTATTGTTAAGTATGTTAATTTTGTGAATAGTAGGATCTAAATTTTAGTTGTCCTAAAATGGAATAGGGTGATTTTTGAGAATGCCTATGATTCCTAAAAGAATTAGCACAAATCCACTCTAGATCTTTTGGCATCCTTTTTGGGACACCCATAAATTATATTTATTTTGAATTACCTCATTTTTGATTTGAAATTTGGTTCTTGGATTTGACAATCCCACAATTTCAGATTCATTAAGTTTTACATGATGTCTATAATTTGTTTGAAATAAAGTGAATCTCAAATTGTACATTAGAATCCCACATTTCTGATTCATGTATCCTGCATTTTTGCTGTATTTTGTCTTTTGTTAGTTAAGTTATTTGCTCAAGGGATTTGAAATTTTCCAATTTAAATAAATCAAAAAAAAGTCAAATTAAATGGTTGATATTATTAAATATTTTATTTTTTCCTCAGCTGAGTTGCCTGCAAAAGTGATTCAAAATTTGGACCAAGGATTTGACAATCCTGCATTTTTACGTTCAGGTTCTGAATTTGCAGTACATGGGGTCAAACACAAAGTAAATAAGCTCAATTTCCTTGTTTCTAACTTTCTTGGTGGTGATAACTTTGGTGGGCTTTCAGGTCAGCTTGGGGGCCCAAGAGTTGATGCTCTGTACCCTTGCATGTTGTGCTCCTTGAACTATTTATGTCAGCGCAACCTCACTATTGAACTCTCCTCTACTGTCTCCTTCCTGAGTAGGCACTTGTGTTGCACTGACACAATTTTTTTGGCATGCTGGGGCAACTGCAACCGCAACACACAATAGGTACATTGTTACTCTGCTGTTGTGGACCTTCCATTTCAAAATTTAATAAAATACTAAACAAATTTCAATTAAGTGACTCCCTGGTTTTAATTTTTGCTTTTATATGAATATGGATATTTAATTAGAGTTTTCCCCACCCAATATTATGATTATAGAATTTTATTTCTTAATTAGTTGTTTTTGGTTTAACAACACCCATTTTAGAATACCCAAAATAATTTCCACCCTTTTTCCAAGATTTCACGCCAAATTAAGCACCCACACAATTATTTTAAAATTTATGTTTCAGATCTTGTGTCATATTTTAGATACCTTGTTATCATTCTTGTTTACAATTCATTTTACACAACAATAGAGTGGTTTTGTTTACATGTTGAGTTGCTATTGTGTTTTGTTTTTGATTTGAGTTTTGAGTTTTGACTCACCACACATGAGTGTATTTTGTCACCAATTTACATAGTAAACATGTGTACACCAAAGGTCAACTCACACCATTTTGTTTGTGAATCCATGTATTGTGGTTTTTATTTTAAATAGTTTAGTTTGTTGTGTGAGCACTTTGATGCTGTGTTGACCCATTTTGTCCATTAACCCCATAAATCCCTTTAACAGAGTGTATATTTTACACTGATAGTTGGAATTTGCCTAAATCAAAAATCATTTCATTTAAATCTTAAGTATTTTCAGCTGTTGCCAAAGCTTTTAAAATTACTGTGTTTATAGGCTTGGATTACTTACCACATGTTTAATTAAATTTTGTTTAATTGCTTTATTAAAAGGTAATTTCAATCATATTTATTTAAATTTAAAATTCTATATTCCAAGTATAAATAAAAACTAAACCTAAATAAGTATAGTATCACTATTAAGTTTTGTGAATCTAAACTAATTATTTTAAAATTTAGTATTTTTTGAAACAGCAGGCTTGACCTGCCAGCAAGGTTCCAAGTAAGCAGGTTTGTGACCCGCAATCCAATTACCTGGCCACTTGAAGCCAGACTAAGAAGTCAACTCAAATTGCCAAATCCAACAACATGAACAAATGCTGATCCCATACAGTGGATACCTTGTTTTGGTGCTTGACTCATTACCAGGATCAAGCCACCCCCTCACCATCCCACTCTGTGATCAGCCCTATCATGTTCCTGTTATCCATGACTTGCATTAACTATATAATCATTATCTCCCAATAAAGAATGTTATCTAGTTTCTAAATATTTTTCCCCTTGTAACTCTGCTAAAAAAGCACAGTTATAACATATTTGATTCTTTAAATACCTTCAAATGTAAAGCTAATTTGCAGCTTTAAAATAAGCTATTGGACATCAAAATTGGCTTAGTATTCACTGAGATGATTTGATTTTAGTTTTTTAGTGTGTATTCAAAGTAACTTTAGATAATATTAAATTGAGTCTGAGTCTTTGATTATGACGTGAACCCAATTCCAGAACTTAACTATATATCTCAGCATCTAGAGCTATCATGTTTGGTACCATTTTGATTGAAATCATCTGAAAAATTAATCTACATCCTCTGAATTTCATGAAAATCATTATATTGAATCATAATTTTATCATAGCTAGTTTACTCTGCTGATGTTCTTTTGGGATGAAGCTGTGGCAAGAAAGGTTCACTCTGAAACAATATGCAGCCACTTGGGTCAGCTGATGTATCCAAGTGGAATATTCTATTATTTCACTTTGAAATAGATAGATCCAAAACTTCCAAGCTAACCATCCTGTACTTATACTAAAATTTATGTATCTTTTTCTTTTAATATATTTAAAACTGATCAAGCTCTCTTTTCATTGGTCAATTCAATCATTAGCAGAGCTTAAACATCCAATCAATAAAACAATCCTTAACAATTGCTATTTCCTTTCTTTTTCAATCCACCCATTCTAGAGTCAGGTAATCTATACAGATAAGCCACTTTGATATGATTGAATGGGGGTATCCATCAATTTAAAATTTAAGTAATCAGATACAACTTTATTGAAGTTTGAGTGGCTTATATTTAAGTTCAACATGATTTAGACCACACTCCACTGAATTCAACCTTAGTACTTTCAAAGATTCATATAAGGGATTGAATGTAAGGATGAGCCAAATCAAGCTTTTGATTTAGCCATTGACTTTAAAATTAAATTTAAAGAGAAATCAATTCAGTCAATTCCCTTACAGCTTAAGCCCACTTGAGGTGACATTACATCCAAGCAGATATCCAGACAGGTAGACAGACTCACTTATATATATTAATTTTATCTTATTTATCCTTATTAAATTCAAAAGCATATATGTATTTTTAGGAAGGGTTTTTATTGATATAAAAGGGGCTGAGGGATCACAAGAAGAACATGGCAGAATTTAAAGCATTGATAAAAGAGTTGAACACAGTGGTGACCAAGATTAAGGAGGTTAATCAAAAGATAAAGCACATGCTCAAAGAGGTGGTATTATAAGTTGGCAAACTGAAAAATTACAGTGAAGGCATTGAAGAAGAAGATACCAAATACAACAGAAAAGCTCACAAACAGGCTCCTAAATGTACAGAAAGATGTTCTTGCCAACCTGTAGTTCAAGCCACAGGGGTTTGCAAAAGCAGAGACAGAGGTGTGGGCTAAGGATCCAGATATCTTTGAGCAATTAAAAAATAAAACCTGCCACAAGATGACCAGCAACCTGCAATTGAGAAGACACATGAAGCTACTCCTGTTAAGGGGGCAAACGGACATAATATAGAAGGTAAGAAGATAAATAAAAAACAAAAAATAACATTTCTATTAAGGTGAGTATGAAAGTGCACTACAACAATTCCTAAAACCACATGTAACCAAGACCTTATATAGCAACTATGTTACTGTATTGGGTGTCAGCTGTTTCTGATGCCAACTGTCTGATATGAAATGTTATAAAAACTGAAGCAGATACACCCTATTAATAAAACTAAATTTATCAAAATCCAACCAGAACCAGAAGACATCAAAAGACAGGTTGCAGCTCTGGCCCTAGCCCCAAGGATCTACCTCAACCAATATGTTCCACCCCTTAAATTCTTCAAGCCCTTCATCCTTCTTGTCTGAGACTTCATTGGTACCATGCCATATCACAACATACCAGAAATAGAGAGAGGGCAATAAGAAGTCAGGTTTTGTTTCCCGCTAAAGTACAAAATATTGCACATGAAAGAAATTTTTTAAGAAAAGGTACCTTACTAGTGCAACTGAGCTTCCAGACTTGCCTGCCAATGTATCTTACAATACACAGGGGGCGCTCAATGAGTCGCCCCTTGACGTATCTAACAACATGAGACATTCTGATGGCAATATCAAATTGCGGGCACTTTCTCCTAATTAGGAGCGCTATAAATTTGACCTGTTGATCCCCGCACAAGTTATTCCTTAGCTCTAATCCTTACATGGAACAAGCCACCATGCCACCCCCTTGTGGCTGTGTGGCTTTCCCCATAGAGTATATTAATCCCAATATTCTACAAAAAAACACCTTATTCTTATTATCCCTGTCTTTTCTATTAGACTGTTGTCTTCCACAATTCAAATACTGAATCCTCATTGGTTCAGTTACAACATTACCTTAACAGCAATACCTCCGCCATCTTGTCCCACATTATGAGTGTCCTTGGAGACTTTGGGCCTCCTGGTGCTCCAAAAAGACTGACATCCTGCTGACCATGGAAAACCCCTTTGCAAAAACCTCCCAAAAAATAAAATAAGTACCTTATATAATTAATTCTGTGGGTTCTTGGCCCTATTTTCTGGGCAAAGACTTCACTTAATTGTTTATCTAGGTCTTTTTATAACAATGGGGATTAAATTAGAGGCTTGTTACACACTTGATATTACAATTAAACTGGACAAAGTAAAGCAATATCTAGATGAAAAAAGGATTGCATCTGGTTACAGCTCAATTGAACATGTTATCCAATATGCAGTTATTCTTGTAGCCACCTATGGAATGTCTGCACCTCCTGAAAAGATAATCCTGACCAACTGTATCACAGTGTTGCCGTACTCAAGCTGCCTTGAGCTCTATAGTACAGGAGCCATGCCAACATACGCTTTGGCAATAGAAATTTCCTGTTTATTCCAAAAACAAGTCCTAGAGCTCCACCAATCCAACTCCCAATAAACCTCATACTACCCTATTCATATATAATGCTACTTATATATATTTCATTAAATCTACTATATTTCCAGATAATTATCTCAAATCTAATAAATATATGTTAAAATATTAAAATTTTCAGTAGATCAACTTTCCTTCACTATTTTAATTTATATTAAATCTGACAGTATATTATGAAGAATTATAAAAAGTATGTTGATAAATTTACTATTGAAAACAAATATTAAAAAATTAAAATAAAAAAGATAAGCCACACATTTAATTAATTGACTGTTTAGCAAGACAGCCAGGGATGAACAAATCAGAATGGGTGTAGAATTTAGCCACAGTCTCTGCTGAAACAGTATGGACCCCAACCTGCAGAAAATCAAATAAGGACTCAGGCCCAGTTGGTGCCCCCTGCTTGACAACTTGCTTGAGACACCCAAAAACCTCATTGTTTGGGTTCAGGAATGAGAAATAAGTGAGGGAAAATAAGAGGTGCATAGGCCCTGTAGACAATTGCTGCTGGCCAATTTTCATGCCTGTATCAATCTGTAAGAGAGGGGGCTAAACTATATAAAGTTCAGCTCCCATCCTGGCAAAACAAACCACCAGGATGCCGCCCAGCGGAGGACTGGGATGGCTGCTCAAAGGGGGGACCACAAAGAGGACACAGGGGATAGCTGAGGGAAGTACGTGTTCAATCCCATCAGTACTAAACCAATGAGCAATCAGGGTGTACGGGTGGGAGCAGGAGGCAACATCACAGGGGCCTGGAGGGGTTCTGAGTTGCTTTTCTCCAGACTGAGGAGGGAGGACATCAGCATCTCCTCACCCACAGGAGCAGACAAAGTATAGTCAACAGTGTTCAAATCCAAATTGTCGCAGGTCAAGCTCTTGACTATAGCCTCTCCAGAGAATAGAAGTCCGCTGGGGAGGTTCAAGAGACTGGAGGGGTTGTCTCCTACAAG
Source organism: Entomophthora muscae (assembly GCA_014839935.2). NCBI lineage: Eukaryota > Fungi > Entomophthoromycota > Entomophthoromycetes > Entomophthorales > Entomophthoraceae > Entomophthora > Entomophthora muscae. The sequence continues at coordinate 23,625 of QTSX02006541.1, read as the reverse complement.
ACAAGCAGAAGAGGAGATCTTGGACCACAACCCTGGAGAAGTCAACCAAAGGAGTAGTAAAAATGAGGCCAGGGAAAACACTGCAAATTTTAAGACAGGGAGGATCATAATTGGAATCACAATAAAATTCTGATTTTTTAAGTGAGGGTTTAGTCCCTGCAACTAGTAAAATTGGTGTGTAGTAGGGGTGTCTACAAGTGGGAGCCAGAAGAAAGCATCAAGAAGCTTTTTGAAGGACTTGGGGATGGTCTCAAGGGGCTTGGTGGATTGGAAAACAAAAGGCGGGTTCAAAATCAAAAGATATAAGATAAAATTCAAAGTAAAAGTAGATTTAATATTGAATATTAACTAAATTTTTAGGTTCAAAAGCTGGTTTCAAAAGCAAAGCCTAACCAGATGATGGCTATATGCTAAGTTCTCTGCTGGGGGTGTCAGAAGAGAAGACAGGTTCAAAACAGAGCAAAACAAGGTAAAGTTTGATAGAATGACTAACACTTTAATTATAGATGATAGGAGCTCCAGTAAAGTAGTTTTAAAAGCTATGGCGACAAGCAAAAACAATCCAGATTTAAACAAAATGAACTCAGATTTAAAAAAAATTGAAATGAATCCAAATCTATTGTAAATCAATATAAATTTGTTTAAAATTAATTTTGTTAAATCTGAGTTCATTTTGTTTAACTTGGATTGTTTTTGCTTGTTGCCATAGCTTTTAAAACTACTGTATAGGGCTCCAGGCAAAGATAACTAAAAAATAAAGTGCAACAGAACCCAACTTTTAATGATATTGGAAAATAGACAAGCAGGGGACTGAAAGTCCCCTTGTTGTGTAAAAGGGAGTGTGTTGCAGGGTAATGAGTCACATGACCACCAGACTTGAATCCAATTGGCTGGTGGGGAAATTTTTCTGGTCAGGACCAAGGAGACTGGAAAGTTTCACCTTAATTTCTGCGGTGCTATCTGATTGGATAGAGGAACTCCAGGCATTTGGAATTCATTTAGGTTTTTGAGTGTTGATGTGGCGTCACTTGATTGGTTAGATCTGATGGTTTTCAAAAGTGGGCAACATCATGCCAACAAGCAATCCAAATTGATCAATGTTTCTTCCCATGAGGGAACAACCAGAGTTGTTGGATCCGCGGGGTAGGCCAGCACAAATCTCTTGTCAACTGTGTGTGCCAAATCCCCTAAGGAATTAAGCGGTTTAGCTGATATTTTTGGGCCTTTTTTGGTGCAACGGGGGGAAATGGTTCAATCCAAGGTCAAAGGTGGCAGTGAATTTACACAATCATTGGGAATTCTTCAAGAATAGATTGCACCTTGTGGAGCCTAACATTATCCAGCACAATAATATTGATGAACCCCAAGCTAGTAAGTCTGAGGTGCTCCCAAACTAATTGAAGAAACACAATGAAGGTCATGCAATTATGGAAATCCTTAATCATATGGTACAGCTTGATATCAAGAAAAGCAAGAAGGGCTGACATTGAGTAAGTCACAGCACAAACAGATACATGCCAGGATACATCATGCTTGGCACCTTTGGGCATATAGCTGTAAGCATTGCACATGAAAGATAAAAATAAAAATTCATCAATGTAGTAGAACTTTACTTTGCCCTTGTCCTTTAGTGTGGTGTATGTCTTGGCATATTTGTGACAGGTCTTGATGTTCATTGGGCTATTCTGGTTGTACAGAGATACCCCAAGTTTTTCATGGGAATCTCAATCCTCTAACCACTTAATAGTAAAATGAAATTGAGGCCTCAATTCCAAAAACAGATTTAACCATGGATTGCATATTTGCCAGTTATAGATGGCAATTTTGGGTGATCCACTGCTTGATTGCCCAGATGTGCTTCTTATTCAAGATGTTCAACTTGTGCTTGGATTTCTCTATAAGGAGAACTTTGACAGGTTTAAAGCAAGTACTATACAGTCTATAAGCTGATTTTTCCAATACCCTGACAGTTGTTGTGGCCTTATTGTAATCCTGAGTTTTTTATAAGCCTGATAAGGGTATTGCAGGTGGATTTGGAAATAATGGTGTACTTGGGCTTTTATGTGTTGGGCAACAACTCATCAGGTTCTACCATGACACAAAGCATAGGCATTTGGCTGTAGAACACAGCAAACATATGAGTATCTTTTGCCTATTCAAAGTTTCAGGAAATCCTGATCTATCAGGGTTGACTGATCCATATTCCCATCACTAAAGCTAATTGGCAAACAATAGACGGGACACAGCCAGGTTGAGACTTCTATTCCGGAATACGGAGAAACTATATCAAGATTGTTATAGTTTGAATCCAGAAGACACCTGAGACATTCCTGGTCTCAGGTCACAGGCCAATCCAGAAGCTTATATAATTAGATGCTAGGCATTCGGGGATCCCTAAAACAGACGCAAACCCGCCCTACAGAATAAAGGTGGGAAAATATAAACATCCTGTTTCACCAAGAAGTGAGACGGAAGACCGCCTGGGCAAATCTGCACACTAGACCAAAAATGAGACGGGGCCCAGGCTATGGATGTCAACTTAGCCAATTGCAACTAAGTCAAGGAATATATAGACTGAAGAGGAGAAATCAGCAGCCTAGAATATTACCTCATTCCAAAACCTTATTCATGTTTGGAATCCAACTCTGAAAGTGAAACTAGTAGCTTGGGGATGATAGGCTAGATAGTAAGAGTTGTCCACAGCAAAACGCCAGTCTGGCTGCTAGCTGCATACTATAAAAAGTCCTTCCAGGATCACTTGGAAGGCAGAGAAAAATAACAATCATCAACATTACTACTAAGCCAAATAGTAGTAGTGTCAAGTACAATAAGAGTGTATTATTGTTACTTCTGAATCCTGCCAAACTATCAAAGACGGTGTCGTTTCCCACAGACCACATGACTCCCATATCACTTGGCTTGAGCAGCAACAGAACACAGCCCGTTGCAGCACCCATCCACTCCAATTGAAAGCGCATCTGTCTTCATACAGATCTCCCTATCCTGAAATGCATAATACAATTTATAAAAACTATATCTCTTCTTCCTCAAGATCCAAAAATCTTGACACATAGTTTGGTAATAGTGTGGCTCTTTGTCATTGTTTTTTCTTTATAATCACTCACATAAGGCTTATAGATGGTATCCAGAACAGACTTTATGCTCTCTATGAGACTGGCAATAAATACTATATTGGCAGTATACAGGGGTGTATACCAAAGACACACTCTCAGTGGTGGTGTCATTTATTGTTCTGAAGGCGGTGATCTTGCTGGCTTTCCTAGATAGCTTTGGTACTCTTGGGTTAATAATAGCCGCTCTTTCAGTCTGGGTGCTCTGGGTTTGTTCTTGTTTTTGTGTGGCTTGAGGTTTATCATCTAATTCATAACAACTCTCACTGTCCACCTCCTTGACTACCGCCACTCTGTTTTTTGACCCACAAGAGTGTTCACGTCCAGAGCGTACTCCTTTGGCTCCTTGACTCTGCTGTTGTGATGTGTCTATTTTGATATAACAATTGAATAAAATTAAATTGATTTAAATATATAGTTTATTTATTGTAATTTTTATTTATCTAAATATAGTAGCATAAAAGCTTGTAGTCAATACCATTTATTTCACATTAGGTTTTAAAATCTTCTAAATTAATTATTTTTGCTGTAAATTTGTACTTTCAGCTGTTCAGATTGATAAATTGGATTTTTTGATAGTTTTAATCCCAAAACAGACACTCAGAATAATTGTTTCTGTTTTATGTTCTAGATTGTATATCTTAATTAGGATGAACTGGTAACAGCATTATATATTCATTGATTTGTTTTAATATTTGATATTTTTGTTGTCTGTTTCAGTTGCTATTTGGGTTGTTATTGAATCAAGTTTTTCACTTTAGTGACTGAGTTCATTTTTTTCTTAAAAATCATAGTAAATGTAGTAGCTTTTTTGTGACTGAAACTCATTTATTCTAGCACTTGGTATATTATTGTTGAATCATCATCCATTTGTTCTCAGTTTACAAAAAAAATGTGTCTGGATATTTTTTGCCAAATAGTGCATATTTTCTGCGGAATTAGCATATATTTCTATCTAAAAAGTTGAAATTTTTTATGTGACTGAATCCATTTATCTCAACAGGGTTGAAAACTACTGTAAGTAACCCCAGCCTGAAAATCCAGTAAAACATATTGGATTGATATATTGAATTTCACTTTCTACCTGTCCTTGAAGGGCAACTGCATAGTGTAATATAATAGGCTTCTTTAGAGCCATGATGTATTTTGGAAACTTAATTGTCATAAATATTTGTGATGCTCTTCTGATAGCAACTTTGGATAGCATTTTGAATTTATTTTTAGGGGATTTAATAATTTGCTATTGTATAGTTATTTTAATATTTATTTAAAGGGCTCTCAGAACATTTAACTATTTGCCAATTGGATTGAAGTTAGAATATGTTGCATGATTCATTTAAGAATTTTATGATTTAAATTCTAAGGATGATGGATCCACATTTAAATTTTTGCATCCTTGTATTACAAATGGAATTTTATGGATATATTTACATTATGGATGCTTTTTATGGTACAGTAGTTTTAAAAGCTATGGCAATAAACGAAATGAACTCAGAATTAAGCAAAATTGAAAATAAATGAATTTATATTGATTTACAATAGATTTGGGTTCATTTCAATTCCACTTAAATCTGAATTCATTTCGCTTAAATCTGAGTTCATTTTGTTTGTTGCCATAGCTTTTAAAACTACTGTAGCTGGGCATGAATTTGTTGAGCCAAGGGTGTGAATATTTTTATATCAGGCTGAGTATAGGAAGTGCATGGCGAGTTTCATCGGTCCATTCACAACTGGGTGGCGGTAAGAGCACATCATCATCCAATCAGTAAATAGTATGCTGGGCCTATGATTCAGGTTTAATTCATGTGCTAGGGGTTTGATTCGCTGGCATCCATGGTTCTTGAAAATAAACACAAGGCTGAATGATGTGTTGCAAGGTTAGGTGACTCAATAAAGCCAATCTGTTTTAAGATCAAATGGCAAGTTCTATTGAACACCTATCACACAAGAAGACGATTTGCTGAAATGGCTGCCAGTGCCAGATGTGGCTTAGTCAATCCAGCAAGCGAAAACTGCCTTGGGGTGTATTGGAATGTCTATTTATTAAGAGAGTTGAAAGGGATTCTTTATTCAGGCAGGTTTCAAACTGGGTGTGGTGACTTTGTCCATCGTGAAGGAGCAGTCCAAGTCATCTAGATGATGTTTATAATGCCTTTTATTTTCTGTTGGGTTGCTGGAATCTGGTCGAGGATATTTCCGAGTCAACGTTCGGCCCAATGACTGTTCGATGGTTAAGCCAGGCTTGTCATCCAAGGATAGTTCTATCCAATAGGATTATCTGTTTGGCAGGAAACTCGTCAGAAGTCCGTTGGGCTTTTCGAATTTGACGGATCTGCTCTTGACGATTGCATAGTTTTCGGATGGCTTTGCCCTTAGCTAATCCGGAATCAGCCAAGTGTCTTGTAGCAGCACTCATTCGTGTGGATTACAAGGCCAGCCTAGATTGATTATCCTTGGACACGGTCTCAGGGAACAACTGTATCCCGTCAGCCGACTCCCACCGACTTTGTCGTCAAGTGTAACCCATAAGAAATTCTCCAAGCGCCACACAACTTGAATAGTTTAGCAAAGAAGGAGTTTCTTATATTTGCAAAGCTAACTTTGTTTAGTATCCCAGGTAAATTTGCTTTCTTATCCTTAGTGCTGCCACTCATTTTCCTGAGTTGTTGTTATTCGCCTTTTTTCCATGCCCAAGTGAGTTGACTGGTTTTTAGAGAAATTCGTTTTATAAAGTTTTTTTGGGGTGTGTGATAGAATTCCTTCAATCAGCTTGAAAATTGAATACCTTTACTATCTAACGGAGTCTTTTAGTTTGGCCACTCATAAAGCCTTCTTCTTTGTTTTAACTAACGTAGCTTTTCACCTTTATTTTTTCAAATTATGCACAATTTGATGCTCAAATTAGATTCACAAGGCATTCTCATGCCATGTCTGGTTTATTCTTTGCTTGCTAAACTAGCTTACTCTTTAACATCTGTTGCTGAACTCATAGTTTACTTATCTCTAACATATTATAGGCTTTTGTTTCCTTTTTTCTAAAGAAAATAAATATGATGTCTTCTTCAACAGGGCATAAAAGAGCTTTAGGATTAAATAAAGATTATTATGAAATAGTTACCAACAGCAATAGTGGCTCTGCCAACTCTATAATGAATGATGCCAACCATGGACTTAATGCTTTGGCTCGGGCTGCTCACCATCCCCTAGTTGGAGGAATGGAACCTTCAAACCCGGCGTCGCTTGATCATATCTACAACTATAATCCTCCAAACCAGGCAATCCTCCCTCCGATATCACAGATCGAAGGGTGTGGATATAAGCGAACTCGCAAAGAGGATTCGTCAAGTGATTTTCCCAGTGTTCCTATTGGAGGACCAAGCCATTCATCTAATGGCGCATCCCACTACGACAGTCAGTATAGCTCGTCTACCAACTATCTGCCTTCGCTGCGTTTCGATTCTAGCCAGAATAGCCATGCCCCACGGATTGAGTATCCCAATCAGTTGCCAAGTAGCAGTCACGCCTCAGGCTATCATTCTTCCCACAATAGCTCCTTCAGCAAGAGTGGTCCCTCGTACTCGGGGTATTACGGTTCAGAAGTGGTCCAGCGGCCTCCAACGCCAGCGTACTGCTACCCTCAACAGCAAAGCTACCATGCCATCGCCCCCACCAATTATTCTTCCCGGCAGATCAATGGTCCTTCAGCGCTCTATGGCCAGGATCAACTTCAACAGTTGCTACTGCGGGTTCAGGAGCAGCAACAACACCAGCGTCACCCACCGCTTCCTCCATTCCATGAAACGCGCTTCAACAGCGCATACCAGATTCAGCCGCCACCACCTTCTCCCCAAGCTCACATCCCCGCTCACGCCATCCATGTGTCTACTCCATCCATCCCAGCAATGGCCAAGCCCCCACCGCTTGAGCCTCTTGCTCCCGAGTTAGAAGTGCCATGCGATGACAAGGATGGTCATTTTATTGTGGTGCCCGACCAGTACATCACACCGCGATATCGCGTTGTCTCGCTGCTTGGCCAAGGCACATTTGGGCGGGTTGCAAAGTGCTATGACCGCCTCTCGCGAGGCTACGTCGCCATCAAGGTGGTGCGTGCCGTTCCCAAATACCGTGACGCCGCACGTATCGAGATGCGTGTCCTGTCGACATTAAAGCAGCACGATCCCCTTAATCTCAACAAATGTATCCACATGATTCACGACTTTGAGCATCGCAATCACATATGTATGGCTTTTGATTTGCTGGGACCATCCATCTTTGACTTCCTCAAGTCAAATGGCTTCCAGCCCTTCCCACATGCCCACGTCCAGCACTTTGCACGTCAGATCCTTACTTCGCTTGCATGTAAGCTATCTCTTTGCCACATCTAATCTTTAGTCATCCACAACTTGGGGCTTGTGCACACCGATCTCAAGCCAGAAAACATCCTTCTAGTGAGCTCTGATCACGACCTAGTCCCCGCCAAGGTATTGCATTGCTACTGCCCTGCTAACTCTCCCAGAAAAAGAAGGAACACAAGCACACAAAGATTCTAAACAGCACTGAGATCCGATTGATTGATTTCGGCTCCGCCACCTTCGAGACTGAATATCATTCATCCGTCGTCTCTACCCGCCACTACCGCGCCCCCGAGATCATCCTTGGGATGGGCTGGTCATACCCATGTGACATATGGTCCGTGGGATGCATTCTAGTGGAGCTATATACCGGTGACGCATTGTTCCAGACGCATGAAAATCTCGAGCACCTTGCCATGATGCAGGCAGTCTTGGGTCCCATTCCGCTCCCCATGATCAGCAGGGCAAAGTATGACGCATGCTGATGTCACACTAACTTCCTTAGCAAGGCAGGCCAGAAGCTCTTCAGCGAGAGCGGAAGGCTCTTGTATCCAACACCCGAAACCTCCAAGCAAAGCACCAAATTTGTCAAGAGCATGAAGGACATCTCGGTAAGTTTGATTGGTTTGGTCTCTAATTCACTAGAAAATCGCCACCCGAGCTGGTATTTTTACTAAGCTTTTTACCGATCTGCTGTCAAAACTTTTGGTTTACGTTCCAGAGCAGCGCATCCAAGCCACCGAAGCCTTAAAGCATCCATTTTTCTCTCTGACTTTTGATGACGAGGGCAAGGCCATCAAGCCCAACCCTTCTTCGACCGCCACGCCCACCCCAGGCCTAAATCTGCGTTGACCGTTCTTCCAATTAGCTTAAGCCCTGGTAGCATTTAGATATCTTCCCGTTTAGGCGCCCAAAAAAACCCTGATGCATGCCCCTAATTATGATTGATTTTCCCACCCTAGATAACCTTCTTTCCGACATGCAAAATATGTTAAAAAGCTTGGCGCCTCTGAATTAGACAGGAATTCACTTGCTAGCTCAGAGTGTGTCGATGTCAAACTCGAACTAACTTGGCTGTAATATCAGCTTTTGAATGCTTGAGTTGCACTTCTAATTGCTCTACCTTCCACTCTAAACAGCCACTGTATCTGTTAAGCATCCGAAGTATACTCATTAGTCTAATAAACTGTCCTCATCCTAGCTTATTGCTTCGTTTTACCAAAAACATTACATTTAATCTACCTCAAATGAGTAGGTAAGCCAATCACATTTAAGCTTTGATACTACATCAATAGTGGTGGTTAATCTATGATATAGTACTATTTAGTTGCCACAATTGATGTCATGAGACACCTACAAACCCATATATTGACTCCCGAGTCCTATTCAGCAGCTATCAATATCTGCTTTACCAAGTCTGAGCTAGCTGAGTCAACAGCAAAATATATTAATGTCAAATATATGCTTTTTAAAAGTATATATAAAGAGATAAAGGGGAAAATTAAGAGAAATGTACTTTACTAATATAGAAGAAGGATTTTATATAATATCATGGCAAGCCACATAGTGTCCTTGTATGTCATGGCAGTCATGGGACTTGTCCAGGTAATGTTCCTCTTTGGATTTGAAATATTTGATCCTGTACAACACAGGGGCATGGCAGGAGTGCCACCAACTAATTGATAGCTGGGTCAATCCTTGGAGAAATTCTTTCTCAAGAGGGAGTAATCATAGCTGTTGCAACAGTAATTAATGTTTTAATATTTATTTATATTATAACTGAATCTTTGCACAATGATATAATAAAAAACATCTAATAAAACAAAAAATTCAAAGAAACAACCAATCAGAATTGACATAAAGTTCCTTTGTTTTTGACAATTGTCTCAGACAAGACACACCTATGTTATTACACCCAGTTTAACTTAGTAAATTAAGTGTCAGAGCCATCATTTTTGATAGTCCTGACAACTATCCCTCACTTTTGGAATTTAGTTCTAAAATTATGAGCTCAGAGAAACAAAAGTAATAAATAATCAGGTTAAATGATAATTTTAAAATAAAGTTACTTAAATCAACCACCAGTTGGGAATTTGAACCCAGTACTCACTCTCTAGAGTGTTTGCGCTCTAATTTAGGCTAAAAACCACATAGATGAATTAGAAGTGCAAAAAGACCTAAACTTACCTAGTTCTAACCAATAGCAGTTACACTTTCAGCTAGCAACAACACTGACAGCTCTGTGTTTGGGGAAAGCTCCTTAGCTGTTGAAACTGACCTTGCAACAGCCCAAACTAAAATCAAAATTATCCTGAACCATTGTCTGTTACCTATGATCATTGTCCATCTTCTATAGTTAAACCAGGCCATCAGATTAAAAAAGTGTTAAGAGTTTAATAGAGGTTAGTTAGAGGGTTTATGGTTAAAATAATATAACTGTCAGGGATCCAAGCTTGGGCAGCTGGCCCATCATTTTTAGGGAGCACACAGGCCGTGGGCTTTGCGGGCAGAGCCTACCATAAGATTGGGGCTAACTTAAAGAGGTATGAGAAGGACTTTCCCACCCAGGACCACAGGCTGCGGCCGGAATTATAGTGTCAATAACCCCAGAGAGAGTGATATACACAATTCCAAACAGCTTATTTGTGTGGTCCAAGGGAAGTTCAGGTGTGGATGTGGGCATTGGCTTCAGGGTAACTGGGGGTTCCATATCCAGTTGATATGCGGAAAGCAAGTTGTACTTGTCTTTGAAAAGGATGGAATTGGAATAATGCAAAGACCTTGTCTATTAAATCTTACTTGTGAATTCAGCTGGGCCAGGGGATCTTCTTTAAGTATATTCTCAAGGGTAAATTCCTTGTATTTAGGTTTCAAGGGGTATTCTGTAAAGTGGAAAGGACCAAAGAGAGCACCAGGAGAACAATAAACTGAGGGCAGAGGGGCAGGAGGTCTGGAAGATCTTGAGCTGAACTGATAAATGGCAAGAATAAAATAGGATAATAAATGGGGAAACCAAAGTCTAATAACATTTTATTTAAAAATGGTATATAAAGTCTTAGTGTGTGGTCTATAGGTCTATATAATACCCCGTCACCAAACTTTACATTTTCCAACTGGGGTTCATCATAGGGTCAGGAAATATGAGGTCAGATGGCCAGGACACCCGGGTTTAGAAGCAGCAAAATGGCTCTGCTGCTGGGTGTTTGCTTATTGGTCACAGCTTCAGAATAGGTCACTCAATTTTTCTGTTCTTGAGGTGTAGTCATGGGAGCGGGCTTCTGGCCCGCGTTTTCTTCCAATGATGGCTCTTGATTGATTACTAGTGTAGATTTCAAGCTCATTAAACTAATGATGGAATTTATTTGCCTCCATTAGGCAGTTTGTTTGATATTTTGTTTTGCGCTGCTCTTTTCTAGGTTTGGCTGGTATTATCATCTCAGGAATTATGCTTGGCCTCAGCTCAAGGGGGCTTGATCCCAGGAAAACACAGGCAGCCCATTGGTTCTTAGGGCTGGCGGCCCACGGGAAATCAGGGCCAGGGTTCAAATCCTGCCCTTGGGCTTGGGTTTCAAGGGGAAGAAAATTGTCAATCCTTATAATAACTTTCTTGAAACTACCACTCATACTCTAACTGATCAAGTTTTGATTCATTATAACTGTATATTCCAGGGTCAAATGATATTTTCAAGTGCTCAATCAATAAAGATTTAAACCTACCAATTAATTTTTTTGTAAGATTCTCTAAAGTAGCTACCATAAAGTCACCTAAGCTTCCCATAACCAGGGGAATTAGATTCAAATGGTTATTACTCTTGCTGGTTTTTCATGTTGTACAGAGCTCTGTAAGCATGGACTCCAGACCTGGTGCCAGAACAGATACCAAATACTATCATAATAGGCAATGGGCTCCTGTGGTACCTGGAAAGTGGTACACTTCCTCCTTGTTTTCAGGAAATCATCCTGTTAAGGAAAAGGCCCAGTTGGTTATGAAAAAGCCTGCTACTACCAGTGTATTACGTCTGTTTGCCTCTGTCTTCTTGTTGCCGTATTTGGGGATCTACACATTTCTAGGACAATTCAATTCCTTTCTTGGGCATTACCATATCTTTGGCAAATGATCCCACTTGGGAATGATGCCATTACCCATTAGATCTATGTTTACTGGATTAAATTCTTCTGCCTTAATCCATCATTCAGGGAAGCTATTTAATGCAGGATGGGTTCCTGACATTAAGCCTGTTGGCAAAAAATGTCTGTGTTTGCCAATTGGCACAAAAACTTGTGGTCAATCTAGCACTCAACTGCTGTCTTCTTGGGTGCTAGATTAAACACAGGTTAGTGTGCCAATGGGACAACAGAGACAGGTTTTTTAGGCAAAATTCTTATTTTACTAAGTTAAACTGGGCATAATAATAGATGGGCATGACTTATCTGAGCCAATCATCAAAGACAAAAGAAAATTGATGCCAATTCTTATTGGCTGTTCATTTTTACTTTTATTTTTTAAATGAATTTGATTGTATAATACACAAATTTTTAAGCTATAATATATAAACGTAAACTACAATGGTAAATCACAGTATCTCAAAGCAGCATATAAAAAACCACCAACTCAAAATCATTAGTAAATACAGTATTTCAATTTACAGCATTGCGGCTAAGAAAAACACCACATAAAATTTCAGTTATGTTTGAGGCCAAAAAACATAAAAATCATTTACAAAATAACTTTAAAAACATTTATAAATATAAAAAGGCTTATGACTCCAAATCTTCAATAAAAAGGGGGTCAATTAGTAGCAACAAGGCTGCATAAAGCCCCAAAGTACAAATTAACCCAAAAACTGCCACTTTTATCTAATCTATCTATGATATATACTTTAAAAGATGCATATAATAGTACCAAATACCAAAGAAAAGCCAAATAATAAAAAATTAAATGAAACATATAATAATAAGAGGAATTATTTATTGGAAAAGAGCTCAGACGTTAGTTGAAAGAGCAACAGAAATGACTGTAATATGTTCAAGCTTTCTATCTTTAGGGTAGTAGACAAGGATTACCTTGAAGATCTCAGTATACTTTTTCAATGTCTTTTCCTGCTTTGGGGGTTAATCCTTGTTATTCATTCCAGTCTTGAAGAGGTAGGCAGAGATGGCTTGTTGGGGTTTTATATGGACCATTATCCTGCTAAATTTGGGCTTCATGACTTGGATCCTTGTAGAAAGTTAGATATGCCACCCTTTAAGGGAAGAGGTGATCTTTATAAAATTGTCCTTGGCCTGTTTAAGGATGTTCCAGATTATTGACTACCACCTTTTCTGATACAGTGTTCTTCTTGAAAAACCCAACCCACTGAGTTTTAAAGTACTTGATGAAGGGGGCAAATAATTCTTGATTGGAAATGGTTTTAGGGTGAAGGAGGAAGAATTTGTAGAAGGCAATAAATCTCTCCTTCTTCACTAGGGCCAGGGAAGAAAAGCAGTTAAAGGTATATTTGATCTATCTAATTTCATTGGTATTAAATAGCTTTTTCAGATCTTTGCACTGTTGAAAATGATGGCAGAGTTTCTGGAAAAAATGAAAATATAATAACTTATGTGAGCTTTAAAAGACTTTGATGAATGCATTGGTTTGAGCCTAATCAAAATCAAAAGCCAAATATGCTTGCTATTTTAAGCTTTCTTCCTGATTCTTGGTGATGGCAAAGAAATCTTTTTACTGGGAGGGAGTTATTTTTTGTTCCCTCTTGTCTCCTTGGGATTTTCTTCAATAATTGGAAGGATTTTATTGAGCTTGTCCTTTAAGATGTTGAGAGCATGGACATAAATATCCTGATTCTTGTTTGGAAAGAAGTAGAAGACAAGAGGAAGGATAAGATTATCAATCTTCCTGTGAATGTTAAAAAGCTGGCTAAATATCTTTGGGCAAGTGGAGAAGGTGTCATCAGCTAGCCAGGTTTTGCATTTGAGGAGGTTTAATAAATCCTGGCTTATGGCAAAGAAGATTATACAGTAGTTTTAAAAGATATGGTGATAACCAAAAATACCTCAGATTTAAACAAAATGATTTCAGATTTAAGCAAATTCCAACTATCAGGTTAAAATATACACTTTGTTAACAGGGATTTTTGGTGTTAATGGGCAAAATGGGTCAACACAGCAAAGAAGTGCTCACACACCAAGCTAAGACTATTCAAAATACTATCTGAAATACACTGATTCACAAACAAAATGGGGTGAGTTGACTTTTGGTGTACATATGTTTACTATGTGAATCCATGACAAAATACACCCAAGCGCAGTGAGTCAAAACTCAAACCAAAACCAAAACACAATATCAACTCACTATGTAAATAAAATCACTCAAATGTTGTGTGCAATGGAATGTAATCAAGAATGATACTAAGTTATCTAAAATAGGGTAATCAATCTGAAACACAAAATTTAAAATAATTGTGTTGGGTGCTTAATTTGGCATAAAATCTTGGAAAAAGGGTGGAAATTATTTTGGGTATTCTAAAATGGGTGTTATAAAATCAAAAACAACAAATTAAGAAATAAAAAATCTATAATTGGGATATTGGGTGGGGAAACTCTAATTAAATATCCATATTCAGATAAAAAAGCAAAAATTTTAAAACCTGTGTATAACTTAATTAAGTTTTATTTAGTATTTTATTAAATTTTAAAATGGAAGGTCCACAACAACAGAGTGACAATGCACCCATTGTGCACCGCAGTTGCAGTTGCCCCTGCAGGTCAAAGAATAGAGTTAGTGCAATGCAAGTGCCTACTCAGGAAGGAGACAGAGGAGATTTCAATAGTGAGGTTGCACTGACACAACCAGTTCAAGGAGAACAACGTGCAAGGGTGCAGAGCACCAATCCATTGGGTCCCCAAGCTGACCCAGAAGCCCACCAAAGTTACCACTACCAAGAAATTTAGAAACAAGGAGATCAAAATTACCTCTTTTGTATTTTACCCTGTGTACTGCCAGGAAGCAGTGCCAGCAGCCATGCTGGAGAAAGTTAAGCCTGTACTTGATACTAGCTATGAGCCTTATGTCAGTGATGGTGATCAAGAAGACAACAACAAGCCCAAGTTCTATAGAACTACAGAGGGACAGATGGTTCTAAAGAAGGTTACAGCCTTCTACAATGAGGTTCCCATGCCTTGCAAGCCTGTCATCAATCAGGATCCTGGATCTTTCTGAATCCTCAAAGCCCGTCCAGAAGCACATTCCTGACATCAAACACATCATCCTGCTTAAGGCTTATATGGGAATCTGGGTGACTACAAGGTGGCCGTGGCTCTGTGTTGGGGTGGATCCCAAGTACGTCTCAAAGACTTTCAACAAATTCATCAATACTGGCCATGTCCTTGCCACAAAGAAATCTCTGTGTGTGTCCACCATGCTCAACAAGGAGCACAAATGGGCAATCTGCCAGTGGATAACCCAGGATTGCCATCTTGAACTAGCAAATATACAGTCAATGGTTAAATCTACTTTTGGGGTTGAGGCCTCAATTTCCTTTTATTATCATTTGGTAAAGGGTCTGCAGTTTTAATGGAAAAGATTTGGGTTATCCCCCTACAATTGGAATAGCCCAACTAACATTGAGACCCAAAAAAATATGCAGTGGTTTACACTGTCTTAAAGCCAAGGGGACAGCCAAATTTTACTATATTGACAAATCAGCATTTGCCTCATAAATGCACAATGGGTATGGGTATGTCCCCAAAGGCTCAAATAACAGGGTAACTCAGTGTGCTGCAGTCTGCACCACAGCCTATTCCATGGTGGCTCTCCTCAGTCCAAAGGAGATTGATCTGTATCAAATGATATTGGGTTCTCACAACAGCTGTACCTTCTTGTCATTCCTCCAATTGGTCCAGGAGCACCTGAGGCACAAAAGCCTGGGATTCACCAATGTAATAGTACTGGACAACGTTGGTCTCCACAAGGTGGTAGATATTCTTGCTGAATTTCCATCAATTGACACCAGCATTGCAGTGGCCCCCAGCAATTGCCCACGGCAAATTTGCGCCTTCTCTTCCTCCCTGCCTATTTGCCCTTCCTAAATCCCATTGAGGAAGTTTTTGGATGCTCAAGAAAGTTGTCAAGCAAAGGACCCTAACTGGGACCAATGACCTATTTGATTTGCTGCAGGCTGGGATCCACACCCTCCCAGCTGAGACTGTGGCTAAATTCTATGGCCACACTGATTTGTTCATCCCTGTGTGCCTTGCCAAACAGCCAATCAATTAAAGGCTTAATGTGTCCGGCTATTTTATATTTTCTAATTTACTATTTAAGATTTATTAATTATTGTTTTATATTTAAAAACTTCCAAGAACACAATCACATTTGACTGGACCATAAATGAAGGTTTGTAATTTATTTATTTATGTTAAATTATTTTGTTATGGTATCTGGTGCTATCCTGAACATTAAATACTGGATTACTAATATAGATTTATATCACTCTTGTCAAATAAATATAAAAGTGAAATTAAAAAAAGTTAAATGTAATTTTTAAACAGTAGAAGTAAAATTTTATTAAAGTAAATATATTTATGTGTATATGATGACATTCACCGGAATTTTTTTTCAAACCAGTGTTTGCTAAAATAAGAGTTAGAAAAATCAATTATTTTAAAAAGTAAAATTTAAAAGTGAAGAATTATATTGATGAACAAGGTTTTTATTGGGTGCACCTGTAGTGGGTTTGTTGGTATGTACCCACCTGGCAATGGAGGTGGCACACAACTTCCAATGCCACACTGTAGACAGTGGATACACTCTGGTTGAAATACTCCTGCCTGCTGGTGAAAGGCAGTATGGTCAGGTGAGAGTTCAGGAGCGGGGGGCTGCAAACCTGTAAATTCTAGTCAGGACCAGGGCGTCCTGAATGATGTGGTCTACCAAGTTGTATCCAGGGGGACCTTCTTCCCATCCAGGGAGAGCCTGGCCTTGTCAATCCCTAGGAGGACCCCGTCAAGCTCCTCTACAGACACACTTATCCCAAAATAAAAGAGATACCCAAGGTAAACCACCAGATGAAGCCTTTGTCCAGCAAAGGCTTCTGTGAACTTACAGAGTTTATTATACACAGCACTAATATTCTTTTCATGCTTTGTCTTCAAGAAGGTCAGCTCCATGGCTGCAGGGACCCCCATCTTGTCAGTGCTCCAGGCCAGCCCAAAGTTGGCAAGGAGGATTTTAGGTCTTCTTGATAGCTGTTGCGTCTGCAACAGCCAATTTATCCACTGCACACCCAAATTTATCCAACAGGTAAGAGAGTGTGTGCTCTACTAGGAAGAAGAAGAAAGCAGCTGCATGGGCCTGGCCCATCTCCGGTATGTTATTGAATGGGAGCGTCACCAGGACGTCCCAAACAAGCTCAATGGAGTTTACACATTAAACTCCACTGAGAGATACTGGGTCCAGGATGGACCAATTGGGCATCCTTGTAGGCATTAGCTGCCCACTCAGATGCCCCCTTGCCATGTGTGAGGCCGGCCAATGCCTCCATGGACATTGGTAAGGTGTTGTTGATTCAATCCTTGAGCTCTTGCAAAAGAGGGGGAGACAAAAACAGCTGCCTTACCACATGATTGGTGTAGTTGGCGTAGAAAGTGGTGGGGACAAAGGGGACCAGAACCTGGCGAGAGTTCACTGTCTAAGTTTTCTAAAAAAAGGTAAGTATTTACA
The DNA here is from genome assembly GCA_014839935.2 of Entomophthora muscae. Taxonomy (NCBI): domain Eukaryota; kingdom Fungi; phylum Entomophthoromycota; class Entomophthoromycetes; order Entomophthorales; family Entomophthoraceae; genus Entomophthora; species Entomophthora muscae. Next base: position 6,424 of record QTSX02006541.1, on the reverse strand, counting down.
AATTTTTATTAGTTTTATTTTTATATTACCTTCACATGTATCCTCTTTGCCAGCAGCTTTGGCAGGCTTAGCCCTTATTGGCGCAAGCAATTGTGCTGGTAATACTTTGTCCTTGGTTTGGGCTTGGGCTTGCTTGGCTGGTTTGAGGTGGGCATACATTTCAGGGTTGTCAACCCAGACGGACAGTGCAGAAAAATTGTACACCTTAAACTGGAGGCCCTCAACCACTGTCTTCTGAATGTTGAGTAGGCGCTCAATTGTCTTCTCAGGGGTGTCCAGTATTTTGGTCATTAGGGCCTTTGCAGACACCTTGTCTATTTTGTCCCCTTTGAGGATGGTGGACTTAACTCTTGCTTTGACCTTGCGGTCAATTTCTTTGATCTCTGCAATTGCAGATTCAAGGTCCTTCAAAAGCTTCTCCAATTCTCTCATTGATTTTTTTACTAACATTTTCTTATGTTTTTATAGCTTTCACCCCAATAAAATCTGTATTATTCTGATAATATTGCCTCTTTGTCTATCCCTTTTTGTTTTCAGATTACTCTAATATCCCATTTTTCACCCATTTTGTATATGTTTACGCTCAACTCAATATGTGTTGCTTGCTTTGTGTTGGCATTGTCCCTTAATTGGTATATTATTTTTAGCACTTTGCACAGCCCCTTGTAAAAATATTAACAATAATTTTGTAATCAGCTAAGTTTGAATTAGAAAATTATAGTGTTAATTGTTTTTAGATAAAGTTGTTACTGATCCAAATTCAAAACCTTAATGATAAACTTTAATCCAATCAGGAGCCAAGTGATAAAGTGGTTGTTGTGACATAAAGGGTCATTCAATAACTCTTTGATGCATGTGTGTTAATTAATATGATTAGCTTGTTGTTTTGCTATTGTGAGCCATTGCTGCTGTGGAAAGTTGTTGGTGGACTAGTGCCCAATCAGCTGCTAGGTTAGCATTATTCCATTAACAACTTGCTACAGCAACAATGGTGTACAATAGAAAAAGATCCAGCCAATCATATTAATTAGCGCGCATGCATCAAAGAAATATTGAATGACCCTTTATGTCACAACAATCACTTTATCACTTGGCTCCTGATTGGATTAAAGTTTATCATTAAGGTTTTGAATTTGGATCAGTAACAACTTTATCTAAAAACAATTAAAACTAGAATTTTCTAATTCAAATTTAGCTGATCACCAAATCATTGTTAATATTTTCACAAGGGGTGTGTTTAAGTGCTAAAAATAACTGTGTTCTGGATCTAGATACAAAACATAGTAAATATATGATTTTATAGAAATAAGCTGAACATAAAGAATAAAACCAACTATGAACAAAGAGAACATGAACAATTGAAATTCAAAATAAAGATAATATAAATAAAAAATGTTTGGTGACAGGGAGTTTATTGGGGGGCAGGGAAGAGAGATACCTAGTAGGTGGAATAGTGCAGGAAGGAAGGCGTAGAGCCAGTGCTTGCCTGGGGGGTCTGGGATTGGGTGGGTGGGGCTGGCAGGTAGGGGGTAGTGGTGGTGGGGGTAGGGGTAAGAGGATTGCATGTGATGGCTGCCATATAACACTTGTTATATTCCTTGTCTGTCATTGGCTGGATTGGTTGGTAGACAGCTGTGGCACAGGGTGGGAGGTGCTTGTCTTTCCATGATTGATTGCCCATATTCACATGGAAGACAAGTTGGGCAAGCAAGTTGGCCACTATATGGCAACCAAAGAGAGAATCATGGTTAAGGACCCCAAGATAGAGGTCTTTGAAAGCCTGAGGGCAGCGCTCCTGTACTATGTCTCCAATGTTGAAGAGCACAACATCTGCCAGATGGATGTCAGTGTGGCTGGCAGGGTAAACTGAGGCCTGATGCCCGCATCCTTGGATGGCCTCAAGGGCAGTGGAGCTACCCTCCATCTGGTGGCTCAAGAAAGCCTGGTAGGTGGAATTTGAGCTATCCCATAAGTCAAGTAATACACCAAGGATATGGCTGTACTTATAGAAATTGGTGTAATTGGGGGTTTTCTGATAATAGAGAGAATCCTTGGCCAAAAAATCCATAAATGCACCAATGAATGTCCCCCTCTTGACCTTCTTCCTTATATTCTTGGCGGCAGCTTTTCCTTGCTCACCAAAATTTTTGAAAGCTATTGATAACTTGTAGTAGGCTATGAACAGGACATCATCTGATAAAATTGTCAAGCATTGTACCAGGGTGGATTTGATGGCATGATCATATAGTGAATCCTCAGCACCATCACATTGATTGCCATCAACATTGGTCAGCACACAGACTGACATCACCTTCCCATACATCCAGAGCTGCACCATGCGCTCAGACACCCAAATGCCATGGTGCGCAAGCTGCTTCTGGACCTGGGTCAAGGGAAGCTTGGGGTTCCGCTGTAAGAGATCAAGCATAATTGGGTATGCCTCATTGATTTGGGACTTGGGGGGCCTTCTTGGTCTTCTTGGTTGTCCTGAATCAGGTTCCCCTTGTTCATTAGATTGTTGAACTCCCACATTATGGTGGCTTAGGTTAAATTGCAATTGGGCTAGCAATCTATTCCCAGGACAGACCATGTAGGTTCAGTGCCACAATTTCTTGGAGAATTTGAGGCAGTGATGATTCTGTTGTTTGGGGCACTCGGACTGGGGGAGCTGAAGCCTGATTGGCTGAGGGGGGCAGGTTGGGTGGTGGCAGGAAGTTGTTCTGGATTGAGGTTGCTATCCTGATTGGTTGGTTGATGGGCTGCTTGTGCGGGGGTGGGTACAGGAGCAGGGGCAGAGCTAGACACTAAGAGACTCTCAAACAAGTCAAAGCCATAGGAGTTAGGGGTCAAGTGCAGGTTGGCTTCCTTGTTACCTGCCTCAAAGGCTTGGGTGTAAACAGGTGCCTCCACACCCTAAGCCTTGCCTCCATTGAAGCTGGCTTGGCTGCTGGTGCCATTGAAAATGTTGTTGTTGTTGAAAACCATTTTAAAAAACCTAGTATAAAATCAATAAAAGTAGAAGTTTAAAATTTTATGATTTATTTTTATTGTAATCATCATTCCATATTTGGAAGTTCTCAAAACCATTATACACAAATATGGAGCCATGAAAATGAATGATATGCCTCTGTTCCTAAATTTTATAGCTGTTGACTGGCTATTAAACTGTTATATTTCTATTTTAGGCTGCTCATACTAAACATCTTGTGTGACTTCATTTTGTTTTGTGCTTGTGGAATCTCACTTTCAGATTGCTCAAATTTTGCTTCATTTTAGTCCTTCTTTTGGAGCCTCATATGAATCCTGATTGGATTTTAATATACTCCAGAATAGCATCCATACATCTCACTTGTTGTGTCAGTTCATTTTGTTTGTGGTTTAAACAACACTGCTTGATATTTGATATAATTTTGTATAATGGGCTAGTAAAATAATTTTTTTGTTTAACAGTTCATTTATTAACTAAAAATATTTAAATTATTTGTGTCCTGAATCTTGCGCAACTTGGATTCTGTTTGAATCTGAAATCATTTTGTTTAAATCTGAGGCATTTTTGGTTGTTTCCATAGCCTTTAAAGCTACTGTTCACTTCTTTGCATTTACACTGTTATCATGAAGGAGGAGTGCTCCTTATAGCAGGGTAGGTTTTGCTCCTCAGTGAGGATAAGCTGGCCAATGGATGTGGCAATGGCTCTCTCAGTTCTCAGAGCATTTGCACTGATCAGTAAAATACCTCTGAGGTTTTGCTGCATCACCAACATAGGCAAGTTAGAAGTTATTTAAATTGATCAGGGTGACATTGGCAACCTCAGTTGAGGTTTTGTCCTTGGTAGTTGGGGTCACCTGGCAGAAAAACTAGTGTATGCGTTGGTAAATAGAATAACAGGGCTTAGTAAAGTTGTGTTAAATAGCAAGGGACTTAAAACTGTCAAAATCATATGTATCAATCCTTTCAGGGCAGCCAAGGTGATCACATTTGAAATGGCAATGACAAAATAGGCTTTTTTCATCATTACAGTTGAAGCTGTACACCTTTTAAACAAACCCAGTACCCATTCTTAGTCATAATTGAATATATCTCAGGGAATTTTGTGAGCACTGCAAAGGCAACATTATGGCTGTGGATGTTATGGAAAGTGTAGATATTATACAGATCAGTTTCAGTACCAATAGGAGCACCTGGATCAGGATGCTTCTCCTCCTCTGGATCCTAGGTGGGGTCAGAGTGGCAGTCAAAGTCAAATATTTTCTCTTGGGGGTCTGAAAAGAAGTAGAAAAATGGAGAGAAAGGAGGTGTGAGAAATAGAGAGTACATTTTTAAGAAAAAAGCCTTGGTCTCAACCATAAATAAGTCATAATTTTAGCAAGAACCAAAATGTTATTACCAACAATTCCTGGGAGACCAAAGGGGGGGGAAAGAATAATCTCAACAACATAAAGTAACAGATAAGACCAAATAGTCAAAGTTACTAAAAATTCTGAGCTTTATTATATTGTAGAGTTATGGATCAAGGTGTTTTAAAAATCTTGAATTCATTTAAGGAATGTAATGGAGTTTGAGTGGGGGGTGAGATGTCCCAAAGGAATCAACCAATGATATGAGGGGTATGTTTGAAATTCTTGAGGCAGAAAAATTTGGACAACTTAGTTATGGACAAAATAAAAAGGGAAAACTGACTCAACTAACATTGAAGAACCTGTCTTGGCTGCATATAACACTGCACCTGGCTGTTCTTGTACATGATATTTAATTTGGGGTGTCTCTTTGGTGGTTTAGGTGGGGGAATCTTTAGAACAATTCCAAAATATTAAATTGAGGACTTTTCTTGGGCTTTTTCAATAAATATTTGGAGAAATATCCAGGTACAATTTTTTAGAGATCCCCAAGCATGTGGCAAGGATTGAAGTGGAGGCCCAAGGGGGAGACATAACTTTAAAGGAGGGTTTACACTGTTTTCCTCAGGCTCTGGTGAGGATTTGAGGGTCTTGACAGAAGTCTTTGCCTTAGCAAGATGCTTTTTGGGGTATTCTTTGGATTTTTGGCATTGGATGACTTAACCTTGCCCTTAGATGCCTTGAGTGTAGCTTTGGATTTGGATTTAGAAGGCATTTAAATATAGATTATTATCAAAAAGGGTGCTTTTGAGGCCAGTTTTTAAAGAAAAAATGGGGACGCTTTTAAGGTAAAAGTATCACATTGTTTTTACATAAAATTGTGGAAAAAATTTGAAGCAAATATAATATCTGAATTTTAGAGTTTACATTATGTAATTTTTTTCTTAGTAGCGTAAATATACAAAAAATTTGAGTTTTGAATGCAAACTCACAATTGATGAGGAGCAACTTGTGGGGAAGCTTTAAATATTGAATTTAAGAAGAGAAGAAGTATATTTTATTGGATAATACTTTAGACTTATATAGCATGTGCTGTGGCAGGGATTTATATTGGATCAAAGATAAGGATGATCATGTGCAGGATGGGTTCAAGTCACTGGATAATTGAACAGTCATGTGATATTGGCTTGTTGCCATTTCTGGCATGTCAAACTGCATATTGAAGAGGCACAAATTGAACAATGTCTAGATGTTAAGTGGGTTGGAAATAGCCTAGAATACTTTTACATCCAGATCCTTGACACTCCCCTTAAGGGATTACTCTGATACATCAGGAGGGGGTTTTGTCTTGACAGCTGCCGCCTGATGTTCCTGGAGTTGTTTGCTAGTTGGTACCAGTTGGGTCAAGTGTTTTCCTTTGCTAAGGCGGAGGCAGGATCTGTGATATTTCTTGATGATGGGGTCTTTGGAGCCCTGGAACTTAACCAGGTAGGTGTTTCTGTCTGGTCTGTATGTGATGACTCTTCCCAGTCCCCTGTATACTGAGTCCAGCTTCTTCCTGTTTCCTGCAAGGACCCAGACAGTGGAGTTGATGGGGAGTGTTTCCTCTGTATAGGTTACCTTTTGTACTTTGAGTCTCTTGGTTTCTGCTATCTTAGTTTTAAGGCATATGTGTTGTAGTGCTGGCTCCTGTTCTACTTGGGAGGTTTTCCTGGGGGAATCTTCACTATGGTTGGTTATTGAAGGTGACTATCTCTGGTTTGTATCCATAAGATAGTTCAAATAGTGAGTAGCCTATCCCTTGGTTAGTGCATACCTGAGATACTAATAATGCATGTTTCAAGTATAGTGGTCATGTGCCTTTAGCTTTGCCATCCATTATTTTCATAAGGGCTCTGATGAGACTGCTGTTTAAGCGTTCAACTCTACCGTTAGCCTGTGGCCTGTAGGGCAAGGTTGTGGAATTCTTGATATTCTTTGATTTTAAATTATTGTTCACTATGTGTCCTGATAGTTATGTGGCTCCATTGGTTATGATGTAGTATGGAGCTCTGTAGTTAGCTATAATTGCCTTGTTGATAAGGTGGTT
>QTSX02006540.1:0-213724 GCA_014839935.2 Entomophthora muscae | reverse complement strand
CCTTTAGGTTCTGAATTTACAGTAAGAGTTGCAGAAGAAAGACGCAAAAATGGTTTTTCAATATAAAAAAGTGAACATTCACATTGGCCTTGAGTACAGTATATGCTTTGGTATATTTGCACTGAATCTCTATATTAAATGGGCTACTTTAGTTATAAAGAGATAACCCAAGCTTTTTTATGAGAAGCAAAGCCCTCTGACAACTCAGTAGAGACAAAAAATTGAGGTGTCAATCCCAAACATTGAATTTACAATGGCCAGCATACTTTCCTGTTCAAGATGGTGATTTTGATTGATTCATTGGCAGATTTTCCATTTGTGTTTTTTAGGGTATTTGGTAATTGTTTGGGATTCTTATTAGGGTAATTTACCTGGTATTTCTATAAGCTTGATATAAGTAGCTGACTGGCTTTGGAATTTTTTGAAAATATGTGCAGCCTACTTGTAGTCAGTCATACGCTTTATAGGCTTGATAGATATGAGATACTTTATGTTGGCAATGTGCTATCCAGCTTTGGAGTGCACTGTGTAGTTTTTTATGAATGGTTGATGATAAGCATTGATACCTGGGTGTAGTATTTGATGAACTTCAATACCTTATGCCCCTTTAAAGTGTTGTAGAATTTTGTCTCTTTCTCTTCCTTTACATCCCCTTCACTCATATAAGGATCATATCTAGTGTCAATTATAACCTCACACTTCTTATGCATACTTGAAATAGGTAAATATTTGTAATATGAAGGTGGGTATACCAGAGAAACACACTCAACTATTTTTTAGTGACAGTTCTGGATGTGGTAGCCTTTTGAGCCTTTCTTGTCAGCTTTGGTACCTTGGGATTGATGCTCTCAACTTTCCAAGTGTAAAAATCCTGGATCTGTGTTTTTATCACCATATACTTGTTGTCATTGGATGTGCTATTGACTTCTCTCTTATCCTGGAATACAGGGGCTCTGTTGATAGGCTCTCTTGGGTGCCTGCAGCCTTGGAGCTCTCTGCTAGGTGCACTTGCCTGTTGTTTAGGCTGTGTGAATTTTTCCATTTAAGCTAATAAAAATCACTATTTTTATCTTTATAAAGTGGTTTTCAAAGCTATGAAGCTAAGTAAAAAACTCATCTCTGAGAAAAATGACTCATCTGTAAGCAAGATCAATTCAGATGCAGAAATAATCAACACATATCAGAAAGAATAGAAGTGGACCCAAATATATTGTAATTTGATACAAACTCATTATTTTTCTAATTTTTTTGCGCCTGATTTTATTTTGTTTACAGATGAGTTTTTTCTTGGCGTCATAGCTTTGAAAAGCACTGTACCGTATTTTTGTACTTTCTATACTATTCTGGATACCAATTTTTTGTATGTTATCATATCAAATGCTTATGTGTATTATGTTTCTATATTTGAGCTAATTGGCCCAATTCTTGTTATTTTTATTACTTTTACCAAAATCCTTTAGTTTTGTGCAGTTTTTACACCCAAAAAAGACATTAAAAAAATTTCCATCCAATATTTGTTTCACATAGAATGTATTTATTTAGGCAGCTCAGCACTGAGATAGTGTCTGACATGAATTGTTTATGTTTTAGTTTGTGTGTTGTGACTTTGAATTACTGTTGCTCTGATTTTTATGTAAGTTTTGCATTACCATGTACAACCTTTATGTGCCTTTCTCAAAACATAGTAAGCATAAGATAAAATTAGATATACATGAGTTGATTTTTTGTATTTTTGAGATGCTGATCTTATTACATGACTATGCTGTGTGTCTGGTATGAAAGTTATGTATTTGATTTGGTTTGCTTATTAATTGCTGGATCTCTGTTGATTTGGCTTGAATTATGTGTTCAATGTTAGATTTTGTTTTGTGGTTGACTTCAGTTTGCTTTAATCTGACTTTGGTATGTTCATCTCAACAGCTGTGAAAAGTACAGCAGCAGGAAAACATTTTTTAAATAATGGAAAGGTGAGGAAATCAATGACAGCTTGAATTGATTGGTTGTGATAAAAAATCTGCATGCTTTTAATTATTTAGATCTCCATACTTTTTTAAATTCTTTCAATTTCCTTTAAAATTTAAAGTGAAAAATCTGTCAGATAAGATAAAAAGGAGTGTATAATTTAGAAAATAGTTTTTAGCTGGAGTCAAGTACATACGAAAACAAGCCAATCAAAAGAAATCCAATCTAAAAAATAATTGAAATTAAGTTGTGCCAACCCATTGTCTATTACTTTGACTGAAAGTTGGTTGATAGAACAATAAGTGACAGAAAAACTTCCTGCCCAATTTATCTTTGCTTTTCAATGCCTGGCTGAAATTTATCGAGCTGGAAGTGTGGAGATAAATTTACTATCAAATGATTGGCTCTGTGGAGCAGGGACACTAAATCTGAGGTTGATTGTGGTGAGTTAAAATGGTTTGGTTTGCTTAAGAATCCCTGGAAATTAATTTAGGTGGTTGTCAAAATAACTTTTTGAAATATCCTGTGAAAATTTAGGATTTGTTTAATATTTTAATAAATTCTCTAATGCGGATTTGGGGTTGGAGAATTTTATGCTTATTGAGAAATGAATTTTGAATTTTTTTGGCTGTTTCCTCTCTTCAGCCGGGTTTGATTTTTACGGTAAAGGGTTTCCTTCGTCGGGAATTAAAACTACTGAATGTGATTTTATTTCAATTAGAAGCCCTTAAGCCTGATGATTATTTAAAGATTTTTTGCATCTGTTATTATTGTGCTTATTTTAAATTATCATAAGATATTAATAAACTATATTTGTGTTTTTAAACCTTAAAGATTGCTTATGAGAACTGATATCTATAAACATTAAACTAAACGACATTTAGCTGAAGCACGTTGGTATGATGTCAAAAAAGCTTTCGACTCAGACCATGTCGAAGCTTTTGGAGCTCTGTAAAAGGACAGGGTTCCTTTTTCCTTCAGCTGAAATTCACGGCGGACTTAGAGGTTCCTATGATTATGGCGTCCTTGGTACAGAGCTCAAAAGAAATATCCAAAATTTATGGTGGCAGGATATGGTTCATCGTCGGCCAGAGAACATTGTGACAATCGACACTTCGATCTTGACCCCTAAGTCAGTATTTGCGGCCTCTGGTCATCTCAGCAACTTTAGCGACTTGCTAACCGATTGTAAGCTTTCCAAAGAACGGTTTCGACCTGACAAAGCCGAAGAACTCTCGTTGAATAAGTTTCATGGCAACGCTTGTTTTCAAATTAAAGCCAAAAATACTGATGAAGCAGCACAGTGGCAGAATGAGCTGTCCTCTCAACATCTCAATGGCATCAGAACTATCCGCAATGGCAGTGATATTTATATATTCTACAGTGTTTTCAATAAGCCTTACTACGAAGGCAAATTGTTTGTACCTGGACTGTTAAGGATAATCAACTGTCCCGAGGAACTCTTCAACTCTCCTCCTAGAGAAGGACTTATATTCTCGGAAGAAGTTTCAAACATTGATTACATAGACTTCCCATATTTGGGCTACGTTAGTTCAGCCAACTCCCCCTTTTTGACTGACCCACGAGCATTTAACCTCATGTTTAAAACTTTCATGGGCCCAGTCGACCCAGTAAAGAAAATCATCGACGACACCCTCATCCAATACAAGGAGGGTACATCGCGTGGTGATCAAGATGCACACTTGCACCAGGAGGTTGAAAGAACCGTTCTCCAAAATATTGATGGACCCACAGTTTATCTTCGGCCAGAAACAGCTCAGGGGGTTTTCGTCAATTACCAGTACAGCCTCAAGCACAGCGGAGGCAAGCTGCCTTTTGGTGTTGCTCAGGCCGGAAAGGCTTTCCGGAACGAACTAGCGGTTGAATATGCCATCTTCCGTACACCTGAGTTTGAACAGCTTGAGCTCGAATTCTTCACGGCGCCAGGAGAAAGCACTCAATGGTTCCAGCATTGGGTCAATGTCCGTGCGGATTGGTGGAAAAGATATTCCAATAACTTTGATAAATTCCGTCTCGCCCAGCACGCTGAGCATGACCTTGCCCACTACGCACAGGCCTGCACTGATATCGAATATGACTTCCCATGGGGCTGGGGCGAGATTGAAGGTGTGGCCAATCGATCGGATTTTGATCTCAAATCCCACATGGATGCTACTGGGCGCAAGCTGGGCTACTTAGATGCGGAAAACAATTACATCATCCCACATGTCATTGAGAGCTCCAGCGGCTTAAATCGTGCTTGCTTGGCTTTCCTGTTTGATGCCTTTACTCTTGAACCAGAAACCAACCGAGTCATTCTTAAGCTCCATCCAGCACTCGCTCCAATTAAAGTAGCTATTCTTCCTCTGATAGCTAAGCCTGAACTGCTTGATGTATCACAACAGCTAACCGACCGCTTTCAAAACAAAGCCATCCCCTGCAAACTAATTTCCCAGACTCTCAAAATTGGAAAGCGCTACTATCGCCAAGATGAAATTGGCACCCCTTGGTGCATCACTGTAGACTTTAAGACTCTTGAAGACCACACTGTCACTCTGCGTCACCGTGATACTCAGTTGCAAGATCGAATCCACATAGATTCAGTTGTAAGCCACATCCAATCTCTCCTTCTGGCTTCACTTAAATCTCCTGAAGATACTCCATTCCGTATTCCTAAGATAGAACCTTCTGAAGTACCCACACAAGAGTAAACAGCCCCAAAACTTTGCCGCTTTGACATTTAAACCAAAGCGAGTATAACCCTTGGTGTTCAACTTTTGATGTTTTACACTCCTTGAAGTTCTTAGCTTGATGCATTTGAGTAGAATATCAATTGAACCTCTTCTTTGGAACTATTTATAACTCCAGTCAAAATACATGTATTCAATACCATTTCAGGTAAACTAAACGGAAGGCAATGGCTGCTAACAAGCATCTGTATAGGGCCCTAATGAGCTGGTAAGTGCTGATAAAATTGAAGTGAAAAGAAGTTGTCTGGCAATTATTTTGGGAGCTTATTCTGGTGATTTATTAGCAGCTGTACTAAAGTTGGCTCACTGGTAGCCAACTTCAAGAAATCCAAGTCCCAGAAAGTTGACTATTGGGTAAAGTGGAGCTTCAGGATTTCAGAAAGCGACACTTTTTTAACAGTACTTGATATCATGAAAACTTTTAAGTTAAAAAATATCCCATGCATATGTAATTCACTAAAAGAATTTAAAAGAGCTCAAAAAGACAATAAGAGACACGCCATGATTGATAAAACTAAAAAGAAAAACAAAATTATTAATAATTTCACTATGTAAGTTACACCATTTACTATGAAACCATTTTAATTTTTCATAAAAATAATAATGGAGTATAAATAAGCCAAAAAATAAGTCAATAAGGATGTTTATTATCCTTCATATATCCACAAATAAAAACATGGTATGCTTTATAGTAAAATAACAAAATTTAAGATATTTCATATACTTCCACTTATAAGAGTACTTACAAAGCATACTGGTTTTACTTAAAGGAACTATTCGTATCTAAACAAGAATAATTTATATAGAATACAAGTAAAAGGCATAATTAGTAAAATCAAGTGCAAGTTCATAATTTAAACTTTTGAGCCTTTATTACCTTTGCCACTCCAAACAGGGCAGTTGCAATTAATTCAATCTGTTGACCAATTTCTGAGACCTTGTACCTATTGTTGATGGTATCATGGATGGTCTTGATGCAGCAGGCAGACTTGGTGAGGGGCTTGATGGGAGGCATCTAGTTGGTAAGTTCCTGCAGCTTGGAGATAGTGTTTTACTGCCCATACTGAAGCTTACCAAAGAACTTGCTGGACTTGAGATAAACCTTAAAGTTGCCCTTAAGAGGGCTTGGGATAAGCCTTTAAAGCTGTCATAAAATTGTGGACCAAGGTCTTTTATCATCCACCAAGATGATATCCTAAATATTCTAACATTAGGAGAGTATAGGAGGACCTGTGACTTTGGCGTAACCTGCGACCTGAAAGATTTTTTTGTGATCATCAGAAGCAACAAGTCTGACTGGGCCCACAGCCTAGAGGCAACGGGACATTATTATTACTTATAAAATATATCCATTCTTGTGTCTCTATACTTAAATATAGAAAACTATGCTATATGAAGAAAGTATCATCTTTTTCTCTACACCAATAGGCTTAAATAAGAGAAGGGAATCAGAGGAATGAATTATGCTTTATTGTAAATCTAAAAGAGAATTGATATATATAAAAATGACTCTGTCTGTCTGTAATGTCCCCTTGAGTGGGCTCAAGCCCTAAGGGATTTGAATGAATTAATTTTTCTGCAAATTTGTTTTTCTCTGAATTCATTTTTAAAAGTTAATAATAAAGCCAAAAGCTCAATTTGGCTCATCATTACATTCAATCCCTTACATGCATCTTTAAAAGTTTAAAGGTTAAATCATATGGATTGTAGTCTAAATTATATCAAACTGAGAATAAAGCTACTTAAACTTCTATAAATTTGTATTTAATTGCTTAATTTTCAAATCATGATTCAACTATTGCAGTGTGGCTTATTTGTATAGCTTATTCAACTTTAGAATGTCTAGATTAAAATTGGAAGTGGTACAAGAAGTTGTTTATAGTACTTTTATATGATTGGATGTTAAAACTCTGCTGAGGATTAAATTGACTGACAAAGAGAGCTCAGTTAATTTAAAGATAAATAACTCAAATTATATGTATAGATATCAATTGATTTCTAAATTCAACTTTATATCTATCCTTGGACAGGGCAACCTCCTAGTAGAATAAGAAACATCAGTCTTTATTCATATAGACCAATACTGAGGTTGGATCAGCTGTCTGTGTTATTTCTGCAATACGGCAGGTGATCTAACTATGAGGGGTAGATTTCAGAAGAAAGTTTGTTTGGCAGCTTCCACAGTATCAGTGTTCTTCTTGGCATGATGAGCAACTGAGTCTCTTAATTAAGCAGAGTCAGGTGTTTATCTGGGCCACTACCCAGGGTTAGCCAACCAGCGGATTTCTACTAGTTGATAAAGGTGATTGTTTCACTTAATCAGAGCTACTCTAATACAATAAGCTTATGGAGCTTTTATCTTAAAGTGGTTAGTTTGATGGCCCAATCCATGATGGATTCTTTCAGCTGTTATTCAGGTGATAGCCTATATGAAGGCTATTCTGTTCTAAGATATAATTAACAGTTAGAATAGTTAATATTATAGCTTTAATATGAAGATGATTTTTAGGTGTTCTGATTAATTTTATACTATCTACAGGTTTATTAATTAATTAGTAATACTAGTTTGATTTATGCCAGGATGTGATTTAATCACTAATCTTATCATTTCTGCAGCCCAGACACTCTCTTTTTTCTGTTGAACTCATTCTTAGAGTTGCATTGCTGCACACTTTCAATTATTGGTTGAATCTGTTATTTACTTAATATCCCAAAATCCTGAAAGATACATATTTTAAAAGTATTAATTTTTTATCAGAGATGGTATCATGATGAGATGTTTGGTATCACAGAAAGTTTCATATTAGTTGGCATCAACTGTTGCTAAAAATAGAAAACTGGACAGCTGGGATTGATTTATGGGCCTTTGAAATTTTATGCTGACTCAAAAAGGCTATTGAAATAATTATATCACTGTTAATCATGCAAAGACTCAAAAAGAAGTCTACCAGAAGTCCCAACCCCTTTTAAACAGCTGAAAACAAGTAAATTGATATTTTTGGTTCCATAATTGATTTATGATGTCACAATAATTTTTGTTTAACTCAGATAGAGCTGCAACTTCTCTTTTCTTCTAAATATGACTAGAATTGTGAGAGAGGGGGGCTAAACTAACTAAGTTTGGCTCCCATCCCGGTGAAACAAACCACCAGTGTTGCAGATTAAATGGATTAGACATTAAGTTGTCCATCTAGGAATTGAGCAACAAAACAATTTTGCGATTGCGCTATTGCATCCTGATTCTACTAGTGATAAAGATGTTTAAAACACCCCTAAAACAGGTGTTCAATTTGCCTTTTGAATGCGCACAAGGCACAGGCTTCACTTCTGGGATTATAAATAGAACAACAAAGTTATTTATATCTACCTCCTTAAGGAAAGCCACGAGGAAGCAGTTGTTCTCTTGCGCGGGACTTTTAGCTGTGCCAATCCACTCTCCTCCGTTTGGGAAGTCCTTCTGTCTGTGCCTCCCTGCCTCTAGTGGCAATTCCCCCACCTCACACTATATAAGTGTGATACTATCTAAATAAGTACCAGTTTTGTCTATACACCTTATTATTCTTCTGTCCTTCATAGGCTGTCACTATACCATCAGCAGGTATAGTATTAAGAATTAGGTCACTGAATAACTGTTTGTAGAAACTAGCAACCCTTTGCTACAACTTTTAAGACATTGGCGCTCATGTCTTACAACACCACCAGCCCCCACCCCCGCAGTTCTTTCAATGAGGAGGGAGGATTGCCCCTGGTCCAGTCTCCTGCCACTGCTTCTCCTTACCACCATACACTGGCCTTTGCTGCTGCTAATGCCCATGCTGGGGAAAGAGTAGGCGCTCCCTATGGCCTGCCCAACCTAAGCCAATTCATGCCATAACATCAACGCCCCCAGGCTATTGTTTTTGGTCAACCACTGCTCCTACAAGCCCCTGCCCCCTTGGAGATGGACACCAACTCTTCACCTTCTGAGGACGCCATCTGTAATGCCATACACGCCATGGATGCTGGTGCTGCTGGCAATGGTTCTTTCTCTAAAGACCTGGCCATTCAGCAGCCTTCTGCTGAAAACGCATTGGGCCGCTTTCAGAATATCTCCCAGTTCAACCCTGACCAGCTCTGCCGTGACCTCTGTCCTGTCAAACATATCAAGGACTACCTACAACAATTCACCCATCCTGCTGTATGTCACAACCAAATGCACCTGGGCCGCATCCAAAGCCTAGTGCATGACCAGGGAATACTGGTATCTAACCAACAGATGTTCCTCCAGGTCCTTTACTCTGAGCTTGGCAATACTTTCACCACTGTCAATCAGTATCTTGCCAAAGTCACCAAAGCCCAGAACACCATGCTCCACTGGGTTGATGCCATTGAAGCGGGTATAGCTAAGCTAGTCCCAGTGCATGTGGTACAGACCCTCACCCATCAGGGTGTAGACTCTAATTGAATTAGTGTGTTTACTACTCACGTGCTGGAGACTGGCCCCATGGTTTGAAGCCTGACTCATGAGGTGGAAGTCTTAGCCTGCCGCCTTGCCACCATCCCCTTGTTCACCCCCACATTTGCTGCCACCAACAACTTCCCTTCCAGTGCCCTTCTTGGTCAAGATATCCTTGAGCTCTTTGATCACTATAAGAATATGCAGACAGAATTGGTCCAGCAGAGTGCTGATCTTGCCTTCCTATTTGATGGCTACCACACTGTGTCAGAACTTCAGTATTGTCTTAAACTTTGCCAATTGCATGACAGAGCCAACAGCCAGACCCAAGTCAGGAAGGACAAGGAAGTAATAGCCTTGCTCCAAGATGAGCTTGCCACCCACAAAAAGCGCATCACCTCTCTGGAAGATGACTTAGATATCACCCATCGGGAGAACAAGGTCTACCAAGATGAGCTGGAAAAGCAATGGCTTCTCCTGGAGGCCTTCCAGAGTCAATTGGATAGGATGGACAGTAAGATTATGGCCGTCAACTTACAGGCTATGTCCATCTACTCCAAGAGTCACCACAGTCCACTGAAATCCTCTAGTCATGAGTTCTATCATAGCTACAAAAGCAATGAGGACCACACTCAGTTGGCTCCTAACGCTGTAAGAGTATTAGAGCCAGTACTGGAGTCTGAGGATGACGTCCTGGCCACCCCTGAAGCTTCTGGAGCTGCTCAAGACAGAGAAAGTGAACACAAAGCCCAGCAAGAGGAAAATTGCCGCCGCGCCTCTGAGGCTAGATTTGCTGCCTCCACTCTCAGCCGTTCCTGCCTCACCCGCTCTCCAGTGAGGATCACACCTGCTCCCCTGCAACATGGCTCCAACAACTTCAAGCCCGTCAATCTACCCAAGCTTGACTGCAAGAGCAATGTGGCCATGTTCTTACGTCTGTACCAGAACTCCATATATGGTGCAGACAATGCCATGAGGGACTCCACAATCATCAACTGTCTGGATGCTGAGACTCAAGCCATTATCTTGCCACGTCTCCCTGAGAATGGCTGGACTTTTGCAAACGTCTCCAGAGCTTTGACAGAAGAATTTGGTAGCCAAGAAGCACTCCTTGGTCGCAAGATGGACTTTGCCAATACCAAGTTAAAGGTGGGGGAACCCCTAGAAGACTTCACTTCTAGGTTCTACCTTGAAGCTCAAACTCTGTTGTTCATGAGTGCAGTGCAGTTTATTGATGTGCAGTCAGCACTCCTTAATGCTGTGCGTGTCAACCGGGAACTATCTCTGGCTCTTAAGTCAGGCATTTACAATACTTGCACTGTACCAGATCTTATCCACCTCCTATGCACCTACAAGGAGGAGTATGAAGTCCCTCTTCCTGAAGGCCGCCCTTGCCAGCAATCTGAGCATAGACCCCACGTGGCTGTTGAGATGCCCAAGCTTTCTGACAAGGTTGGGCCTGCTCCAGTCAACAATGGCCCCCGTACTTGCTTTAAATGTGGTATGGCTGGCCACTTCTCTCAGGAATGTAGGAATTCATGCCAAAAGATCCATCATGTAGGCATGGAGGACACTGGGGAGGACTACGCCAAGGATGCTGATATTGAGGAGGACAATGAGGACCAGTCAAAAAACTACTAAGCAGCCAGGACAAGGAGAAATCCTTGGCTGCCTTTGTAATTTCAACACCCTCATCTCCCCCCATACCACTTCCCCCTGACAAACCAGATCAGAGACCTGCTGCCTTGCCATCCTCTGGGACCAACCCTAATGATGAACCCTCTCTGATTGACTTCAACTCCCAACTAATACATGAGGATGCAGAGTCTGACAGAGTTCAAGAGGACCTCCTCCATTAAGTCCTCACTGTTAACATGCAAACTTATCAGACTACACTTTGCCCTGAGGTGGTTATCCCCCAAACAGCTCAGAGAACAGTGTCCTTACCTTATTCTGAACAACTGGCTCAATCAGGCGTTGAAGTCACTCATGAGGAGGACAGTGCTGAACAACTGGCTAAACTGCTCTGCACAGTAAACGTCTCAGCACTGATAGAATCCCTCAAGGAAGTAAGCCCAGCTGTGGGAGCTGCCATGGCTACCTTCCTGGAAGTGTTCAACGGACTAAGCGTACACCAGGTCTCAAAGATTGTGGAGATCAGAGAGGACCGCCAGGATTGCACCTATATCAACCTGGTAGTGAACAAGACTCATGTCTGGGCCATACTGGATACTGGTGCCCCTGGGAACATTATATCCTCACAGCTGGTTAAGAAGCTTAAGCTGGCACCAGACTTGGCCTACCATGAAGAGTTTGGCATTGCTGGCCCACTGACCACTAGAGCAAAAGGAGCCTACTCTTCTCTCCCTCTTTGCTTTGGGAAGCTAATGGTCACTGCTCCTGCTATAGTTCTGGAAAACAACAGCTATGATATTCTTATTGGGACTAGCTTCATGGTTCAGTATGGCACTGTGACTAACCATGGAGATCATACATTTGGAATCTTGGGCCATTCCATACCCATTTTCTATCATGGTGATTACCTGTCTGACCTGCCCTTACGCCGTCTGCACTACATCAATCTGGAGTATGCCAACAGAGAGCTTCCAGTTGCTTATACACTGTGTAGTAAGAAGGTCAAGGTGCTACCTCTCTCAATTGGGGAAGCCAAGGGTATCCCAGTCTACGCCTCCTGTAATGTGACTATCCCACCTGGCGCTCAGGTGATCCACAACACGGGCCTCTTGCTGGCTCTACCAGCTGGCACTCATGGAGAAATCTTTGGCATCCCTAATGCCTCTAGACTAGAACCATGGGTTGCACCAGGCATCCTCATGCCAAGTGAGAAGGAGGTACTCATACTCTTGGTCAACATGAGTTGTGAAGCTATGGTTGTCTCCAAACACCAACTTCTGGCTTATATACAACTGGAAGAGCATGACAACCTGCAGGAGACTGCCCCCTTTGCGGACTTCTCTGAGTTGGGTCTACCCTGTGAGCAACCACTGGTGCTATCAGTCATAAGCTGCGACTCTCTATCCAGCCTCTCTGAAGAGCAGAAGGATCAAGCTATGGATCTCTTTTCCCAGTATAAAGATGTGTTTGCCGAGGATGATTATGACCTGGGCAAGGCTGCAGATGTTGCTCATCATATTGACAACCAAGGCAGTCCACCTATCCGCTCCAGACCTATACGGTGCAGTCAAGCAAATCATGCTGTGGCTAACAAGGAGCTTCAGAAGCTATTGGGATCTGGCTTACTGGTCCCCAGTAAAAGCCCTTGGGCTTCCCCTCTCCTGATTGTCAAAAAGAAGGATAGCAGCAACCATGTGGTGATTGACTACCGTTGACTGAATGCTGTTACCAAGAAGGATTCATATCCCCTCCCTCATATTGACAATACCTTGGACTAACTGGGTGGCGCCAAGTTCTTCAGCGCCATGGACCTTATCAGTGGGCACTGGCAGATTGACCTACCCCCTGCTGATCAAGAAAAATGTGCAATCATCACTGACCAAGGGTTATTCCAACCCACAAGGATGCCTCAAGGTCTGTCTAATGCCCCAGCTACCTTTCAACGGGCTATGGATGCAGTGATGGGCAACCTCAAACTCAACAGTGTCTTGGTCTAACTGTATGAAATTAATGTGTTCTCCTAAACCTTTAATGATCACCTACAGCACTTGGAGGAAGTCTTCCAGAGGTTACTTGCAGCTAATCTCAAGCTCAAGTCACGCAAGTGCAACTTCTTCAAGGAGCACCTTGAGTTCTTGGGGTTCATCATTAGCCAAGATGGACTCTGCCCTGTACCTCTGAAGGTAGAAGCCATTGAGCAAATGCAGATCCTGGCCAATAAGCGGGACGTGCAGGTCTTCCTGGGGATGATTGGGTACTACTGTTGCTTCATCCCCAACTTTGCATCCCTGGGTGACCCCCTTTTTCAGCTTCTCCGAGCTGATAAGGAATTCTTCTGGTGCCCAGCGTGCCAGTCTGCCTTCAATGCTCTCAAAGGAACACTGACTGAAGCTCCTGTGCTAGCCTACCCTGACTTTGCCAAGCTCTTTGTGGTTCATACAGATTCTAGTCTGACAGCAATTGGGGGTGTTCTCTCCCAACTGGACTCCGACAAACTTGAACACCCTGTTGGATACTGCTCACGTACGCTTAATGTTCACAAGAGGAACTACACTGTCACCAAACAAGAGTGTCTGGCTGTGATATACTCCTATCAACAATTCAGAGTCTATCTCCATGGGGTACATTTCACGGTTGTAACAGACCATGCCTCCTTGCAATGGCTAAAGACCCTCAAGGGCCCCAAAGGACGTCTGGCGTGTTGGGCCATTAAACTTCAGGCTTATGACTATGAGATCATTCATTGAGCTGGGGCAGCCCACCAGAATGCTGACTGTCTCTCCTGCCTTCCCACTGTTGCCTTAGTATCCCCCATGGCTGACATTCTCTATGACAAGCTTATGGAGGATCCTTCTTTGTGGGGGGAGGAGCTGGTAGAGATACAGAGAGCTCTCAAGAAGCTAACTGTTGATACCAAGGTCTCTAAGGGACAACTCCTGAAGCTTTGCGGAGACTCTTGACTATCCTACATACGCCCATCCCTATACATGGACTCAGTGGTGGCCGCTCACAAGACTACTGGCCATGGTGGCATACAGAAGACGTTAGCTCTGCTACAGCAGCACTGCTTCTGGGAAGGAATGCACACTGACGTAGTGGATACGCTAGCCAACTGTCATGACTGCAACATTGAGAGGCCTAAGGTTGCCAAGTTTCAACACAGACTTGTATGCCCTGGTTTTGCCTTCCACACTGTAGCCATTGACGTAGTGGGCCCCCTGCCAGCTACCAACAGTTGCAACAGGTTCATAATTGTGGTGGTTGACCATCTGACTAAATGGGTAGAGGCCAAGGCAATTCCCAACTAATCTGCACTGGTGACAGCCACGTTCATCCTGGAGAATATCATATACAAACATGGTTGCCCCCAGATCCTGCTGACAGACAATGGTACCAACTTCACCAGTTATATCATCCCCCGCCTCAACCAACTGATGGGAATCTGTGGGACACTATCCACTCCTTATCACCCACAGACAAATGGCATGGTAGAGCGCACTAATGGGAGCCTGGTCCAGATACTCTGTAAGCTCAGTCATCAACATGAGACTGAATAGGATACCTTCCTGCCTGCAGCTACCTTTGCATATAACATTGGGTACCATTGGGCCACTGGCAAGCTGCCCTTCCAACTGCTCTACAGCCGGCAACCAGGACTTCCCCCTTTACTATATTCCTTGGTAAAGCCCATCCTGGCTGTGTCCCCAGAGGCGTACCTCAACAAGCTAGTTCAAACTCTTATTTGCTTGCAATCAGAGGCCTACACTGTAAACTTAAACCATAAGTTGCAGGACCTAGAACAAGCTGCATCCAAACGCCCCGCCTTACCCACTTACCTGGTAGGAGACTCAGTCTACTTCTTCAGCAATAGAGGGTACAGCTGTGAATCCAAACTTGCCTCCCTTTGGCAAGGACCAGTTCAAGTTATCCAGAGGACTGGCTCTGACTCCTACACCCTTAAGGAGCCCCATTCTGGGCAATTAATCACTAGAGTACACACTCATTATATGTGTGCTGCTCCTAGTGACCAAGAGTAAGCCCCAATGAGGACAACAACCCAAAAAAACAAAAGCCTAATTAAAAAATTACATGGGTTGTTGTCCTGTTTGCAATAGTATTGCACCAAAGTATGAGGAATAAGAATGAAAGAACAAGGCGTTTATTGGAGACTGACAAGACTCTTCCAGTACCGCACCAACTATTCTATCACCTGAATGATAGCCAAGAAATACAACTGGTTGCCTACAAATCCACAAAGCTGATGACCAAGGATTGGGCAATGAACCCCCACCTAACAAGACATGTGATTTGATCCCAACATTATAGCTGCTACCTAGAGATGCCAAGCCATTCTTGACCCTTTTGTCTAATCCAGTGGAGGGAAATGTTGCATATTAAATGGATTAGACATTAAGTTTTCCATCTAGGAATTGAGCGACAGAATGATTGCGCAATTGCGCTATTGCATCCTGATTCTACTAGTGATAAAGACATTTAAAATGCCCCTAAAACAGGTGATCAATTCACCTTTCAAATGTGTATAAGGCACAGGCTTCACTTCTGGGATTACAAATAGAACAACAAAGTTATTTATATCTACCTCCTTAAGAAAAGCTGCAAGAAAGTGGTTGTTCTCTCACGCGGGACTTTTAGATGTGCCAATCCACTCTCCTCCATTTGGGAAGTCCTTCTGTCTGTGCCTCCCTGCCTCTGGTGGCAATTCCCCCGCCTCACACTATATAAGTGTGATACTATCTAAATAAATACCAGTTTTGTCTATACACCTTATTATTCTTCTGTCCTTCATAGGCTGTCACTATACCATCAACAGGTATAGTATTAAGAATTAGGTCACTGACTAACTTTTTGTAGAAACTAGCAACCCTTTGCTGCAACTTTTACAACAACCAGGATGCCGCCCAGTGGAGGACTGAGACAACCACTCAAAGAGGGGACCACAAGGAGGACACAGGAGACATTTGAGGGAAATAAGCGTTCAAGCCCATCAACATCAGTCCAGTGAGCAGCTAAGGGGTGCAGGTGGGAGTGGGTGGGAACACCACAGGAGCCACAAGTGGTACCAAATTGCTCTGGACCAAACTGGGGAGGGGAGGCATGGAAGACACATCCCCCTCAGAGGCAGGCAAGGTGTGATCAATGATACCCAGATCCAAGTCATCACACATCAAACTCTTAACCACAGCCTCTCCAGAAAAGAGAAGACCACCGGGAAGATTCCAGAGACTGGAAGGATCTTCACCCACAAGCCAGACCAAAGAGGAGATTTTCCCCAAAAAGTCTGGGAAAGTAGACCACAAGAGCAGCAGAAATGGAGCCAAGTAAAATACCACAAATTTTATAACAGGGAGTATCATGGTTAAGATCACCACAAAATTTGGAGAAGATTGGTATGATTTTCCAAACTACAAACAATAAAATTATGATGAACAGGGGCACACATAAGAAAGAAACCAAGCAGAAAACAGCAGGGTGGTCCTGGGGAAGCTTGGCAATGGTCTTGGATGGCTTGGGAGTAATCAGAACAGAAATCAGGTTCAAAAACAAAGGAATTAAAGGAAAATTCAAGGTAAAAGTAGATTTTTATATTGATTTTAACTTTAAATTTAGAGTTTGAACGTGAATTTTGAAAGCAAAAACAAAGACAACAGCGACTATACACTTGAGTCTGCTCAGATGATGCCAGAAGAGAGCCCAGGTTTGAAACAGGGTGTAGGAAGGTAAGCGTGAAGATAAAGACTAACACTTTAAAATTAGATGATAGGAACTCCAAAACAGGGGCTCCAAACAACACTGCTTTAAAATAAAGTGCAATACAACCAAACTTTTAATGAATTGGAAAATATACAAGCAGAGGACTGAAAGTCCCCTTGCTGTATTAAAAGGAATGGGTTGCAAGGAAATGTGATCACATGACATTTGGCCCTGGATCCAATTGGCTAGAAGAGAAATTTTGCTGGATAGGACCAGGGAGACTGGAGAGTTTCACTCTAATTTCTGTGGTCTGATCTGATTGGCTAGAAGAGGTACCAGGCATTTGGAGTTCACTTGAGTTGTCGAGCATTGATGTGGAGGCCTTTGATTGGCTAGCTCTGATAGTTTTTAAAAGTGGGCAACATCAGGCTAATAAGTAGTCCAAATTTACCAATGTTTCTTCCCAGGAGGGAGCAACCAAAGGCAATGAATCCGCAGGATAGGCCAGCAAAAACCTCTCATCAACTGTGTGTGCTAAATCCTCTAAAGAATGGAGGGGTTTGGCTGGCATTTTTGGGCCTTTCTTGGTGCAGCGGGGGAAGATTGTGTGATCCAATGCCAGAGGTGGCAGTCAATTTACAAGAATAGTTTCTCCTCATGTTTATGATATCTAAAAACTTGTCAGGGATCCAACCAGTGGGGGGTTCCTAAGAACTTGCGGGAAGACAGCCCACGGGCCCAGTAGGGAGAGCCCACCACAAGATTGGGGCTAACTTTACAATATAAGATAATAATTTTCCAAGGACTGCCCAAGGTCCGCTTACAGGCACCATAAAATCAATCAACCCTGTGAGGGTGATATACATTGCCCCAAATATCTGGGTGGAGGCGGATTCATTAGTGGCAACAGATTCTTGTGGGCAGTTGGGCTGCGGGGTGAGAGGTGGTGTCATTAGAACCAAATATGCGGGCCAGAAATTATACTTGTTTTGGAGCAGCAGAGGGGGCCGGATGATTTTGGTGCCTTCTCTGTAAAGGACTTCCATCCCTAGTTCTAGCTTTGGGGTCAAGGATCAGGATTTCCTCTATAGTAAACTCAGAATACTCTGGGTTGGGTGGGTACTCGGTGAAATGTACTGGGCCAAAGGGAGCTCCTGGTGGACAGTAAAGGTCAGGCGGCTGGCTCGCGGTTTCTTGGGGTAGGTGAGTGTGGGGTGTGAAACCGCGAGATGTAGGCTGTAAATGAAATAGAACTAATAACAAGTATGGTATGATCTGGTTGAACCAAAGGTTCATGTCACTTTATTGCAAGAATGGTTATGGGCATCTTCCTGGCGGTCCAGGGTATAAGTATGCCCATCTGTCATGGTAAAACTTTCACAAAATTCCATGGCCCGGGTTTTCCCGTTCACCAGGTCTTCCCAGTTTTTGGTGGCATGAATTGTGGGGGTTATTCCATTGGCTGGCTTGAATTGAGAATGCTCAAATTTCCTAGTCAGGTTGTGGGATTGGTTGTCTCTGGGTGGCCTGTGTTCTATGGGAAGGTTCTCTGTTTCCCCTTCTGTGTGGGCCTGAGTTATTCTGGGATCTGTGGCTGGGCCTGCCCGCTGATTGGTCAAGTTAACAGGAACCTTTAGCGTGGGGAGTATTGATGTAGATGAATTAGATTTATCAAGCTTCAAAGGATTTTCTGAAGTCAAATCCTGCTCTGGTTTGAGCCCAAAAAACTGCAGGCGGGTGGCTGGCCCTGCAGGCTGGCGGCCTGCGGGGAGCCAAGGTTTGAATCCCGTAGTTGAGGCCTTTCAACAATCATATTCAATAAGAATTTGTCACTTTTGACAAAACTATATCTAGATCATTATAAGCTACTTGAAAAGTACACAAGCCATGATCAAACATTTAAGTATCTGTCAGAAATATTCTTGACACCAAGATGAGAGAAATAATTGTTGCCTTCATATGGTCCAGAAACCCCTCCAAACAGACGTCCAACAACACTTCCAATATTGGCAGAAGTTCTCTCTTATTGGGGAAACTGCTTTCTGATTCAAACCTGGATTCCAAGCCTCTCTCACTGGCTCCACCAGCCATCCCAAAGCCCACTCCCCCACCCAGCCAGCTGCCCTCAGGCCATTCTAGGGCTTTATACTCTCACTGAGGGCCAGCAACCCAGGACAATGCCAAATTGGGAAAAATATCTAAAATGGGAAGCAAAAATGAAATTTTGCAGAAAGAAAATATTTTATATCTCAAGCTAAAAATGGCAGTTTCTCAATTTCAAATCCCAAAACTACCCTACTACACCGTCAAGAATCTCTAATAAGAAACTTAAAAAGGTCTCAGAAATGCAGAAAGGTTTGACTCCAGTATTGGGCCATACATCAGACTGCTCAACTATTGAGGACTAGCCAGAAAAGACTATTTATCTCCAGGTCCAATTAATAGGGGCACCAATCCTTTATCTCTCCCTTAATTTGTCTCACATGAGGCAGGTATATAATGCACAACACTCTCTTGTTAATAATTTATACTATCATTGAGAGAATACTTATTAATCAGATATCACATAAAGCACTTTATCTTAATACACAAAAATTAAATACTAGTTTATTAAAAAATCTCTTTCCCATGACAAAGATGAACCACCTCATCTTGTCAGCTGTCTTCACAGCCTGCTTTGGAATTTGTGCCAGCAGTAGAGCTTTGCCCAGTTTGGACTCATGTCAGATATTACTAACAAGACCTACTATAATAAGCCAGCACAACTAAACTTTTCCAGTGTGTCTTCCTGTCACAACCCATACCAGAGTCCGGCTGGACTTCCACAGAAGAGGTGGGCCAGGCCTGAAGAGACATGTACACAATTAATGCTATTATGACTAGGTAATTCACTGCTGTAGCTAGGAAACAACAACTTCCAGTTTGGGCCACAACCTGATTGACCAGCCCCAATACTGTGATATAAACAAACCCCAACTTGCTGAAGTCCTAGGCAGGAGGCATGTTAGGCAGGGGGTGTCACAAGTGACAAACTCATATTGACCATGCTTGTAAGAAACCCTCAACTATGGGATTCAAACCCTGATGCCCTGCAGGCCACCAGCCTGCAGATTTCCAGACTCAAACCAGAGCAGAGTTTGACTTTGGGGAATCTTCTAAGGCTTGATGAACTAAAAATACCTGCATTGAGATCCTCCATGCCAAGGGTTCCTGTTAACCCAACCATTGAGAGGGCAGGCCAAGCCAAAGATCCTGGAATAACCTGGACCTCCATGAAAGGGGAAACAAAGAAACTTCACGTAGAACGCAGGCCACCCAGAGATGACCAACCCCACAACCTGGCAAGGAATTTTGAATATTTTCAGTTCAAACCAGCCAATTAATTAAATCCTGTGATGGATGCCACCAAGGACAGGAAAAATCTGGTAGACAGTAACACCCAGGCCAAAGAAAGTTGTAAAAGTTTACCCATAGCAGATGGGCATACTTATACCCTGGACCACCAGGAAGCTGCCCATTGCCATTCTTGCAATAAAGTGACATGAACCTTTGGTTCAACCAGTTTATCTCATACTTGATTTTAGTTTTATTTCATTTGCATCCCACCTTCCGCAGTTCTGTACCTTCTGCTTACCCAACCCAAGAAACCGCGGACCAGCCACCCAAACTTTATTGTCCATCAGGAGCTCCCTTTGGCCCAGTACATTTCACTGAATACCCACCCAACCCAGCATATTTGGAGTTCACCCTAGAGAAAATCTTAATCTACGACCCAGATGCTAGAACTAGAGAGACGGAAACTGTTTACAGAGAAGGCATCAAAATCACCATACCTCCTCTGTTATTCCGCAACAAGTACAACTACCTGCCTGTGTATTTGGTTCCAATGACTCTGCCTCTCACCCCACGGCCCAACCGCCTGCAAGAATCTGTTACAGCCAATGAATCCACTTCCACCCAGATATTTGGAGTGATGTATATCACTCTTACCGGCTTAATTGATTCAATGGTACCTGTGAGCAAACCTTGGGCCCTCCTGGATAAATTGTTATCTTATATTGTGAATTTAGCACCAATCTTGTGGTGGGCCCTTCCTGCTGGGACCGCAGGCTGTCTGCCTGCAAGTTCCCAAGAGCCCCCCACAGGCTGGATCCCTGACAGGGGGAATGATAGAAATCTCCTTCATGGTAGGCGGAATGGTCACTCTAGGGTAGCCAGGAGGGAGATCCAGGTGATGAGGATGGAAGAACTCCAAGTCAAGAGCGCAAGATGGCTTAACCAAAGTGACAGAAGCTGAACCAGGAGGGAACAGATAGGTGTGTTTATATTATGTAGTAGATTCACAAATAGATAAAAACAGAATAACTATATTGGTGCAAAAATAGTTGATTCCTGCAAGAAAATAATGGGTCCTGGGCTAAAGTTGTTTATTTTATGATGTCAACAGTGAGAATGGCTTTTCCTCCTCACTACCTATAATTACTGGTGAATGTGTAGCCTTTTGTGCCACCAGAGGTCTGATGGCATCATTTTTAGTAATACTTGCAATTTAGCCAGGAATTTGCGCACTTGAGCCTGGGGATGGATGGGCATTGGCTGGCATAACAGGAACCTTGCTTGGGCTGAAGCAAGCTAAGGTGCCACAGCTATTAATAGATCCCACAATCAAACAATTGCCCTCCCAATGTACCATTTCCCAATATTAAATGGCCCCAAATTTGTTATTAGATTTGATGCCAGGGATTTGAGGCTTGTGGGCCTCTTAAATCCCAGGCCATGTGTTATTTGAAAGGGGTTTTTTCTCTGGAAGGCAGTTGGTAAGGTTTTCCACACAGTTGGTTGTACTATTCCCAGAGAGGCTAGTTGACTTTCCAGGGCACTCTGGGCCCTGACACCTCCCTTGGTATGCATTAGATCATTCACCTTGTTAGCTGTGTACACTATAATCAACTACCTATTTACGTACTTCACAGGAAGCTTTGGTCAATACAATGCTCATGCTAAGGTGTTTCATAGGGTCTGTGACTGTCTATCTCATCCTCAAGATGATAGCCAGATTCCAATTAGTGAATGTGCTTTCATATGCTGCAAAACTAATCCCACACTTACTTGGGTACTACAGTATCACTTTTAATTTTTTACTTTTCAATCAGTTCAATAAAAAATAAAATTTGACTTAAATTCTTAAGTTTGGATTCAGCAATTCTTATTGGTTCATGGGAAAAAACTAAAAAATTCTTATTTTCTGGTGAAGACGCTGGTGTTAAGTGATGCTAATTTTATGCTCAATGCTGTCTTTGCACTGATTTACAATAAAATTGAGTCCAATTTCAAGAGAATGATTGAGCTAATTTGAAAAATGTTTTTCTTGGATTTTATATTTATCATTATCAAACTTTACACCTTCTGATGCTATTATTGTCTTTTCAACATGTACTATCCCCTACCCTTTGCTTAGAGCTGGCCAACTTTAAATTTTTATATTGAGAATTACTCATTATAAAGTTTCTCTTTCTTTGACATTGTATTCCACACTTCTTTACCAATTCTGAATTTCAGAGTGGCTCCATCATACAGGTGAGCAGAAAAGTCTTTATCATGTTGTGTCACTCAAAGTTTAAGAAGCAGTCTTTTCCTGTGAAAACAATAAGGTGCCAATCTGATGGGTGCCAAGCACCTCAAATAGTGAAATACCTACTAATTTAGGCTTAATTCTGAACCTTTGATTTTTGGATTTCATGACAACTATTTGACTGTTGAAGTATGTTAAATGGTTGTAAAGTTAAATTTCTGCCTCTGCTAAAATCTATATTAAATCTAATAACATTTGAGGTAAAACGTATGTGGTAGTGCTTGGCAAACAATATGAAATAGATCAAGATAAGCACAAGTGAGAAAAATGATTAATGAAGATAACATTAAACCAGGTGAAATGGTGCTTGAAAGCTTATTTTACAACTCTGAGTAATAATAAAAGACTACTTATAAGTGAAAGGCAAAAGCATATTAGTGTGGATGTGCTTCAATTAAGTAATTTAGTTTTGGCTTAAAAGGTGTTAGTTTGGCCCATTTGGCTTTCAAAAACTTGCTTTTCAGTAGTTCTAAATCATATTTATATTTTTTGTATAAAATACCTTTTATTTTGGTGTTTGGATAAGTGAAACTGTTATCAGAAGTCAACTTTCAATACTTTTGATTTTAGTTTTGTACTCCTAGATTGCTAGTAAAAATAGCTTAAATTTCTTACATATAGAAGTATGTTGGATTTAAAATACTTACGATTACTCACAGAAAGTCAACAAGCTGTTGACTATCAAGAACTTGACTCTCTCACAGTTACCAAAAATACTAGGCAATTATAGATATAAAATGTATTTTGCAAATTAAATTACTGTATCAGTTAACCTTTAATAAAATTTTATTTCTCCATCCTATCCAGTTTCCAGAAATAATGCACTCATTATCATAAGTTGTGTGCACTAAAGATAAAATTTTCATTTCTACCCCTCCACATAATTATGAAAGTAAGGGCTTGCTTATATTACAGTGATGTGCTTTGCCAAAATAATATTTAGGCTTAGTTATTTGTGACTTTGGGTCACCGCTATTAGTTATACCTTTTGTTGCATTGGTGGGATCTGAGATTATCAGTCTTGTTTCCTACATACTGAACTCATCAAACAGCTAATGTACTTTTCAGAGCTGTTGAGATAGAAAAACAAAACCAAGCTCAGCATGCATAGAAGTCACATAAAACAAAAAATCAACAATTTATATTAATTAACAATGTAAGTCAATCCACTGAAGATTTGCTTCGTGCGCTCTGAACTTGATTTTTATTTGCCCATCTCAGCAACTCTGAAAAGTACAATAGTTGGAAGCCTGGGCTGTGACAGGAAATTTTATTAATGGTGTCAAAAAGAGACTTATTAGGGAAGCTTTAAGCATGTTGGAAGGGCCTCTTGAATGATACACTTTGTGCCTAAGCTTAAAATGTAGACTAAAAAGAACTTTATCTTTGCCAGACACTACTTATATTTTAAAGTATAGGTTGCAAGTGGATTTTAAATGCATAGTCAGGCTCGAAAAATAAGCCTAAATATGCCATGCTCATTCCATAACTTTTAAAAAGAATAGTAAGATAGAAAACCTGGCCAATGAATTCAAGAATGGTTAAAGGTGAAAAGCTCATTCTTAAATAACTGAGACAAAAAATAAGCCTGTGCTTCAATACTTAAATGAAATTAATCCGTTAATTATTTTTGGTAAGAAGATTATTAAAAAAGTGTCCTTTTTCAATTGGAATGTTTGAAAATCTAAAATACACTTATCGTTTATCTTAAACACGTTTGATTCGTTCCTTCCATTTGTTTTTCAACAGGGAGGCTATGTGGTCAAACTGAGCTTGGTCTGATTGCTTAGAGATTTGAGGTGTCATGTTTAAGATTGACATCATTTGAAGTAATTTACAGGCAGTATCGTCTCTTGAAGTGGGAGCATTATCCTCTTCTTTAAAAAGCTGATGGATTGAGGCTGTTGTGGGGGATTAGAAAAACTACTGATGATTTGTCACCTTCTAGCCTGGCCATAAAAGGAACAATGACTTGCTCTTTGAAGCTAGTTAAAGCCATGGTTCGGACAGAATTTAAGCTGTTGGAACGCTTTAATTGAAGGAGTTCTATTTGATGAGGTAGAAATACACCTTCAAGATAGGGAAGAACAGTGCCCAGGAAAAAAGACCACAATTCAACCAGCCTTGAAGCCACTTTATCTTCATGAACTCCCACTAGTTTAGCATTAATTGTAAACATACCCGCTGCTAATAAATCGTTGTAAATATCTCTTGTGAGCGTGGCGACATCAACATTTCTTAAGCAAGCTCTTTGAAAGATTACTTTACTATTTGATGAATTCTAAACTTACCTCACCACTTCGTTAAGATCTTCAATATGCCCATTTAACCTTTCTCCATTGAATAAAGGGAGAACCCGGACTACTAAAGAAGGCCAGCTCTCTTCTGCATTTAAGCTATCGCCACCCATTGAAATATCTCTGGTCATCGCTTTTAAATCCAGAGCCGAGAGTGACTTCTGAACCGCTGAAGAGGAGTAGATATTCGTACCTGTAAAGGTATTAATCGACATTGCCGAAGGGGAGAATAATTGAGGTGATTGCATGATAGGCGAAGTCATGAAGGATGTATTTGAATTAGCATTAAGAGGGGAAATTGAGTTTGAAGAAGCGTTAGCTCTTTGATTAGAGTAAGTAAAGGGGGAGTGGAGATTTTTGGATTGATACAGAAGAGAAGTACTGGAAGACGCGTTGGTTGCTGAAGAATAAAAGGCATCTTGGGCATCTTTCGAGATATAAGAGTTATTAATAAAAACATTGCCAGATGTCTCTTTTGATTTGTCTTGATTAGACATTTCGGATCGAACTATTTGATTCAGTATATATTGTCGTGTAGCTGGGTGCAAGCGTGTGTTGTTAAAATATGTTTTCTGTTTTGAGTCGAAAATAAAGATACACGGATTTAGGGGGCTAAAAGAAAACGACTGTTTCCATTAATGGCACAGCTGACAGAGGTTATATGATTGTCAAATATCATATTTTATATACAAGGCCATGCTTAAAAAAGCAACCTTAGTAAATCGTTATAAAGACACGTTTAGCCACATAATTTGACTTTGGGCCAACCCAAGGTGACATTTTACAGCATGCATATCTAATTACCCCAAGGGGAGTATTTAAAATAGAAAAATATGTATATTCAATAATGTTTAACGACAATGGAAGCAACAAAAGAAATATCTTCTCATTTTTCCATCCTCCTGAAGCATTATATTAAAACAATGTTTAATTTTATCATCTCTTGGAAAAAGCTATACGAACCATCAATTTTGATAATTAAATACTGTAGTTTTCACAGCTATGGTGCCAAGCGAAAATAACTCAGATTTAAACGAAATGGACTCAGATTTAAGCGAATTTCAACTATCAGTGTAAAATATACAGTCTGTTAACAGGGATTTTTGGCACTAATTAACAAAATGGCTCAACACAACAGTTAAGTGCTCATATTACAAATAAAAATATTCAAAATACAATCCGAAATACAATGATTCACAAACGAAATGGTGTGAGTTGATTTTCGGTGTACATATGTTTACTATGTGAATCAGTGACAAAAGAAACCCAAGTGCGGTGAGTCAAAACTCAAACCAAATATGAAGCACTATAGTAACTCAACCTGCAAATAAAAATACCCAGTTATTTTATGAAATAAGCTGTAAACAATAATGATACCTAGTGTCAGGATTCTCCTTCTTCAATTTAGCTGCTAGCATCTTCAAGATTATCAACAACAATTTTATTTTCAAAGCCTTGGAAAACCCACATCAATTTTATAACTCAAACATCCCCCTTTCATTTCCTTGTTCTACCAGTCAAATTTATCTATTTTAATGGTTAGATTCCTTTTTCAAAGTTACTTTTTTAACCCTGGACAATTCTCAAACCCAGAACCTAATGTTAAGTTAGTTTTAAACCAAGTCTGACCCGCTTACCTTTCGCTTTTTTGCTTTGGCTTACACCAGCACTTCAGATCTGCTTTTTCTGTCATCTTGCTTGTTCTCTCACTCATCTTGAGCTTTGCCAAACAATCTGCCGCTTTCTCTCTTTCCCTTTATCTTATTACCTAACTTTGTAAGGTTAAAGTAAGCAGAAACATGTGTTTGTGTCTCTTCCACCTACTAAGTTATTCTAACCACATTTGGTTAGTTGTTTCTCCCAATTCACCACCTCAATAACCAGACTTTAATAAAAAAGCCTGAGTTTTATCTAATCTCAACTTAAGTTGAAGTTGTTTGACTTGCACCCCAAAAAGGTACTTGTTATGTTTTGTGGCTTGTGTTTTCTTTTCTTAACTCTTGCATCTCCCCATCTTAGTTCCATGATTTCATTTGATTACATTTTTCATCAGTTAGGCAATTTTTATAGTAGGACTCACACTTTGATTGTTGATGGTTTTAATCCACCAGCTAGTGGTGATCACTTCCCAGAATTAGAAATTGACTTTTTAACTAAATTGTCAGTTATTAAGACTGGTCTTTATTTTTTTCTTAGGATTAATAAATTTCCTCAGCCCCTAATTTATTTCATATAAGCTTTTAGGAGCCTTTGTTCAGTTATTATTGCAAACCTTGCCTACCTTTCTATATTTGATAAATATAAACATTCTTGGTTTAAAGGCTATAGTTTAAAATAATTTACCCCAAGCCTTCAGTTCTTACAGTCAGGCTAGCTAGCCCTGAAATGTGGCCCAGGTAGACAACTACCCCGCTAAAATAGAGGGATAGTTGTACAGCGTTAGAAAAGATGCTGAGCTGTAGAAGTTGTCAAGCAAGCTTCCTTCCCAAACCATACACCCAAGGTTGGGCCCCCTGCTATAACGCCCTAAAGCTACTTCAGTCTCTTTTTAACGTTGTGGGATAACTCAGATAAACACAGGCAACTGGGGCAACCTCAATATCAGACATCTAATAAAGAGTTGATATTCCTAATTCTTTTCCTAGTTTGATTCTAGTTAAATGAAGAGCAAAATATCATACTGTTGCCATACAGTATTATTTCTTATAGTAGAATATAGAGACAACAAATATGAACCTATATGTCAATAATGACATTTCAATACTTTTATTGAAAACCCCAGATTTTAGCCCTGGTTCTCTGGAGATGACTTGTGCCAACCATGATGGACGGGGACTCATCAGCCTGTTGGTTATCAAGACTGGCATTCCAATACTTGTATTAATAACCCCAGGATCAAACCCTGGCCTCCTGAAGATAACTTGTGTCAACCAGGATGGATGGGGACCCGCCAACCTGTTGAGTCACAGACTCAAGTTGTTGAATTACTCCGCAACCTGCCAGCTTGTTAAGGAAGATTCCCTGAATAATCACCAGATTGCTGCCAGCCTTGTGTCACTGAGGACCCAGACCTATGAAGAGGCTATGGCTTGTCTAAAGCAGGTTAAGGCAAGGCCTGATACTGGCCCCACCAATGAGCACCAGCTACTTCCAGTCCCCAGTCCAGAATTGGCAACACAATTGGCCAGCTCAGGTGATTTAGTGAACAGAAGCAGCAGAAAAAAGCATTGCCACTTCTTTTTGCCAGAGCTAGTCCAACCAGGATCTGCTGTCCTCAAAACCCTGCCGTAAGGGCCACGCCCTGCCAGCAAAATGCTCACAGACCTGAAGTCCGCAAAAGTCAAAGAAGCAAAATCATATGGTATAAAAACCCTGGAAGTATGGGAATGATCATATTATCATTTTTGATAATAAAGATTTATGAACCTCTGGTTCCAGAAAATTCTACCCTATTTAGTTTTAGTGATCTTTCATCTTAAATCTATTCAATTAGACAACAAGGCACCTTCCTGCTCTAAAGACCAACCCAATGATCCATTATCAGCACTATACTGTCCTCCTGGAGCACCCTTTGGACCAGTGCATTTCACCAAATATCTCTCAAACCCCACCTACTTTGAGTTCAACTTGGAGAACATGCTAATTGCTGACCCCTTAGCAAGAACTAGAGAGACTGAAACTATAGGTCATGAAGGAAAGTGATACGTGAGACTGCCAAGATTGTTCAGGGACAAATAAAATTATCTGCCTGCTTAGTGGTTCCTATGACCGCACCTCTGATCCCACAACCCAACTGCCTAATGAAACCTGCCGCCTCTGCCAAGACCACGTCCACCCAGCTGTTTAGAGTGTTCTACATTACTCTGACAGGATTGATGG
This sequence comes from Entomophthora muscae, assembly GCA_014839935.2. Lineage (NCBI taxonomy): Eukaryota > Fungi > Entomophthoromycota > Entomophthoromycetes > Entomophthorales > Entomophthoraceae > Entomophthora > Entomophthora muscae. The sequence goes on along the minus strand of QTSX02006540.1, from coordinate 185,422 downwards.
ACTCTGTGGTTCCCAACTCTGGCCCCTGGTCCTTACTTGGGCATTTCATATCTTACATTATCAAGTTAGCACCCATACTATGGTGGGCATTACCCATTGGCCTGGTGGTGCTCTGTCTCAAGTCACCCAATGCCTCTACCTAAACCTGGTTTCCTGACATAGATAAGTGTTATTTCATCTTAATTTATTGATCAAAGAGTCAAAAGGCAATAAAGCTGTTTGAGTCAAGAATGTTCCGCATGTGGTGGAGCCCTTTGTGATAGTGCACTGAGGCCTTGACACAATTGCTCATAATAGGGAATCCAATGTGTGGCACTGAAACTCAGGGTGGTGGGTCCAATTTCTGCTGTCCTCATCCACCAGTGGTCTGACGTCCTGAGGGTCCATCTTTTGTGGTGAAAAAACAAAAACTCAAAGATAAACTGGTTAATCATTGGGTAATAGTAAATACAATGACAAGATCATATGTGTGACAGAAATTGACAGATAATAAGAAGCAGTCTCTATGTGGTGGATAATCACCACCCAAATCCACATAGAGTTGATGATCAACCACCAACGCAGCTTCAGATACTGTTTTGTGAAAATTCCAAATGAGATACTAGGGTTAGATAAAATAATTAACCCTAACCAAAAGAGCCTGAGATAAATGGCCTGCAAGAGAATCAGAGTGTCTTCAGCATAAAATTCAGGACATTGAGATAGCACCAGATTTTCATCTTTGACGGTAGGAGTAACAGCTCCAAGATTGGCAGGCATTGAATTAACATTTGGCGGAGGCAACAACAAAGTACTAACAGCAGGGCCCCATCTTTCCGTAATAATCTGGCTAAGGATTAAATTTTAGGGAATGTAGCACAAAAAGTCAACTACAGGATGCATTTGAAATAAAAAGTATACCAAGGAATATTTTATTTTATTGAGTAAATTTTGGGAGGACTCAACTCTTAAGAGTTGAAACAGTGAAAATTATTCAATATATATTAAAATTTGACTAAGCAATACCACATGGATCCATGACTTCTATTCTGTCTACATCATCTAAAGAGTATCTTATCCAGTATGCAAAAAAACCTTGAGTGATTAATTTCTGTTGACCATTATGATAAATGAGGTTGTATTGAGTGACTCTCATATTATGCCTATTTATCAGTGTCAACTTTCTTGGGGTGATCAAATCCAGCTGGAAAACCAGGGTAGCAGTAACCCATTTCTGATCAACAGTTTGGTTTAAATCTGTTAATTTGGTCAACTTGGTTAACAGTTTATCCAACTTCCTAGCTTTGCAACTAGGACAGTTAATACCAGGCATGATAAAAACTACCATGACAATATGATGATTTCTCACTGCCATCACATTGGTCTCTGTTTAAGTTGATTAACACCAAGACTTAGGTCACTTTATCATGCATCCAGAGCTGCACCATGCAGACTGATCCCCATATGCCATTATGTGAAAGGTGGTTCCATACTTGAATCAGAGGAAGTTTAGGGCCCTGCTACAGAAGATCAAGAGTAATAGGGTATTGCCAGGTATTTCATCTCTAACTCCTTGAACCAATTAAGTAGTAATATACACAACTAGGAGATAAAAACAAGTAACAGTAAGCCCCCTGATATTAAGGTTATATCAGGGTTGGTTCAACATGGGGATTGAACCTGGGTCCCCAAAGATAGTACTAGTGTTAGATTAACTTCAAAGTTTAAATTTACATCACCTTTTTATGTTAAATTTGTTCAATTTATTTTTGCTTTTGCTTTCAAAAAGGTTAATATAAACAATATCAACATCATTTACCGCTCAAACTATGATTGGCTGCCTGAGCAGCTGTTGCCACTCTAAAACCTGCTTCTACTATACCAGGATACTGCTTTGATCAGTTTTATTGTCTTTAATAATTGAAAACAATGGTTATTAATTCCACAACCTTTGGCATGTTTTCTGGACCTCTTCTTCTTCTCTTTAGCCCCTACTATTGGGTGCAACCTTCAACAATGGTTAGTAAAGAACCTCTATCTGAACATAAGCCTGAAGAAACTTTTAATCACTTTCCCTTCTTCTCAATTATTCTCTCAATTGTTTTTAAATGACCACTTAAGTATTTAAGTGAGCTCAACTTCATCATTTTTAGTTATTATAGCAACAATAAATTTACCCTTTTTTGTAGCTTTATTTCTATCTTTATCATCAGTTCTCTTTGATAAATACCTTACACCATGAAGTGGATTTACCTTCTATTTTGGTTGTTAATTTTACTTCATTGGTGTACTCTAGCTCTGGAGAGCCCCACTTGCACCATCAATTGGGCAAACTCCTCACCCAATAACACTCACGCTGACAAGTCCTTGGTTCATGGATGGTTCAAATACCCTTCATGGCACTGGGGACAAAAGTTCAACTACAAACTCACTCTGCCTTCTACTCCTGATGAAGAAGTCTCCTTGGTTTTTCCAAATGCATCCTTCTATCTCCTTTTATACCTAGTTGGATATTACCTCCTAGAAAGGTTCAATTCCTGATGGATAGATTTGCCTTCCTAGGCCAGTTTAGACATCTTGCAATGTTAACAGTGCCAATAGGTCCTGTAGTAGAGGGACTGAATTTGGGGGCCCTGGCTCACAAGATTGAAAGTATTTTTCCTCTCAAGTGGGCTCCTGACAGATATGCTTTATCAATCTGGGGCTTGGGTACCTTTTTCTGTTTCCTGACTATCCCAATCAAATTTCTCTTATTAATAAAGATTTTGGATTCTTGCATCACAGTGGTTTTGGGTATATTTCAATTGATTGACAGTTTTGTCTCAGTTTAAGCCTTGCTGGTTGATTGCCACAATTTTTCAAAGAATTTGTGTGATAATAATTTGATGCTTAGGGCGCTGGACCACAGGAAACAAAGCCTTATTGGCTGGTGCAGGAGACAGCTGGCCATTTAAAGGCAGCTGTTTTAAACCAGATTCATCAATCTGATTAGCTTGTTGGCAGGTTCCTTGTGAAGGGTTGGGAAAGAGGTTGCAAGAAGAGCTAGATTCTTGATGACTGTTAGCCAAGTCAAAACCTATGAGTTGGAGGTCAGATACAGGTCAACTTCCGCATTACCCACATCAAATATCTTGGTGTAAATGAGGCCTCTGCATACTGAGCCACACTGCTGCTGATACTATACAGTAGTTTTCAAACCTGTTGAGATAAAAGTATATTAGTCATTTTAGAACACATAAACTCAGTCTAAAAACAAAATAAAAAATTAAGAAATTTATATTAAATTAAAATATATTTGGATCCACTTTAATTTTGTTTTTAGACTGAGTTCATGTGTTCTAAACTGACTAATATACATTTATCTCAACAGGATTGAAAACTACTGTATTGGCTGATGCCTTGCTTGCTTGCTGAGGTCATCAAAATTACTGTTGGTAGCAAAAACTGTCTTAAAATAAAAGCAATCAAAAACCACTGAAATAATAAGTGTAAAATCTTATGATTTTGTTTTTATTGTTATCACAGGCCCAGATTTGGAAAATTCTTGAAATCTATACACACAAATAAAGATTCATAAAAATGAATAAAATGTCTCTGTTACTAAATTGGATAGCTTTCAATTGGCTACTAAAAAATCTGTTTTAAAATGTGAATATTAAGCATCTTGTATGACTTCATTTTTTTCTGTGTTTGTAAAACTTTGCTTCTGGGTTTATCTATTTTTGCTTCATTTTAGCCCTTTTTGGTGCCTCATCAGGATTCTGATGGGGCTATAACATTCTGAAACAACCTCAATCTATTTTGCTTGTTGTATCAAGTTTTGCTGCTTGTAGTTTGGACTATGTCCTTTTATTCTTGATATGATTTTGTATTTTTATTAGTAGTATTGCATTCATTTTTGCCTTTTGCTAGTTCACCAAAAATATTCAAATTGTTTGCAGTCTGACTCACACAAATTGGATTTTGCTTAAATATGAGTCTGTTTTGTTTAAATCTGAGTTATTTTTGCTTAGTGTCATGGCTTTGAAAACCACTGTATTTTCACAGCTGTGGGGATAAACAAAATTATCTGAGCTCATAAAAAATAAATTTAGGCTAAAGCTATTGTCAATTGATATGAAATCATAATTTTTTATTTCACAGTGAGCTCAGTTGTTTTTGTTTTTGGCTGAGTTGGTTTTTTTTATCCCACAGTTATGAAAACTACTGTAATTCTATAAGCTATCATTGAAGAGTTTGTGCACATCTAGTATAGACTGCTTGCATCCCGGAGGAAGCTTTTTACTATGTTTTTACTTAGAAAATCTTTCCAATTTTTACATCCAAACAAGGCCAACAACAATATCAATTGTGCCTAAATTATAGTAAAGTTTTGGTAGTAAATGCTGCTGCAGGAGGAGTTGTGGGACACTTGACAGTGTCTCACAGCATACTTACCTGCAGCAGTTTGAATTAAAGTAGATTATTATGGGAATAGATGTAAACTATTTCAGTATGCTATTAAGGTAAGACATTCAAAAATGAGGGTAAAAACTTAGTGTAATAATTGTAAAGCAAGATGCCATCATCCAATCTGATTGGCTACTTTAAAGCTTAGATGATTAGATTAGATTTACTAAGCCAAGGTAAGACTTCACTAAACACAATATTAACTTTTTCACTTTAACTTCTATAGCTTCACTTCAAATCAAAGGTAAGCTTCAAAATATACATATAATACTAACTGTTTTAAGAATATATGATCAAGAATATTCAAGGTAAGCATATTTTTTTAAAAAATTTGAAGCTATCTTTGTTTTATAAAGGTAATAATTTTAAAAAAAAAACTAATTAAAAATCAATTCAAGGCTTAATTTCAGGTAAGCTTTTCATTAAATTTACTAATCTTCTTCAAATCCTTTTAGAAAGACTTGGTCCACAGCAGATCTTGGGGTGGTTAAGTCATTTTAACAAATCAAATTTACTAACATAAATTTAAAAAACATGTTTTTGCCCTGAAGTAGATCAAGGTTTGGCAAGTATTGTTTTGATTCACTAACCTTTTTAAACAAAGATGCATTGCAGCAGGTAATCATTTCCAATAAACTACTAACCTTCAATTCTTTTAGATAGGCTTAGTCTACAGCAGATCTTGGGATGGTAAGTTTTTTCACTAAATTACCAACCTAGATTTAAAAAGCCAGATTTTTCCCTGAAGCCAATCTTGGGCTGGGTAAGTCATTTTTTCTGATTATCAATCTTTTTTAGAAAACACATTTTTACCTGTAGTAGATCATGTTTTAGGTAAGTCATCTTTTCCAAAATACTAACCTTGATTTCAAGCCCCAGATTTCTGCCTACAGCAGATCCTGGGTTGGGTAAGTTTTTTTAGAGTAAACAGTTTTTACCAAAAAAATTGTTTGTCCAATTTAGTTCTTTGATCCAACTAGCTCTATTTTACCCAAAATTCATTGTTTTCCTATTAAGGTAATCTCTTTGACTTCATTGCTTTAAACTTTTATTAGCTATTATTTTGAATGTTAAGTTTTAACTTCTTTTCACATGATTAATAAATGTTAAAAAGTATATTTTAAAGCTACTTAGTTTTAAGTTCTCTACCAAGAAATTATAATTTGCTTAAAAACTTTTAATTAATATTCATGGTTTAATGGTTATAGTCAAGTTTAAAGCTAATTGTGATAAAGAAGTGTCCTGTCTCTCCTTAAAATCTTTTTCACCCAAATAGAACATTTATAATAATTTTTATTTCCCTCCCATCTGCAAAACTCCAGCACCACCTAAACTACTTTAATATATAATAGCCACTATATATTTTTTAAATTTCTTCTGCTCATAAAATTAGAGGGTTTCTCTTTTAAAAGACCAATATAATTAATTAACTTTCTGAGATAACAAAAATCTATTAGAAAAACAATTAATCAAGTTTTGACCATATTACAGTAGTTTTATTTTATGATGTTTTCTACTAAAATCAAAAGCAATATAACTTACCAGAGGGTACTAACCCACAAAAATAGAATGCAATCAAATCAAATGCTATGAAGCTGAAATAACATCACATTAGATAACTAAAAATATCTACAAAATCAGACACTATCTTATCAAAAATAGTAAGTAATGATATCAAAAATCAGAGTACCATATAGAATTAACATATATTTAAAAAGAATTGATATCAATTTGTTAATAAATGAAATATGCAGTCACCAACAAATAAAGACTGTATCTTAGTAAAAAGTGTGCTGCAAAAAGAATATATTAAGCCTATAAACTACAAAATAATGTTCAGGAACCAAATATATTTATTATAACATGTACTTGATTTTTATTAATATGGGGAATTGTAATGTCTATTGGAGTTCAAAATATATACTGAAAAAAAGAATTTAAAAGGGCTGCAGCTTCATTATGTGGATAAAAATTCAGTACTTTTCAGAGCTGTTGAGATAGATAACCAAAACCAAGTGCTGAGCACACAGAAGTCATGCACAACACAACTTTTAAGTGGGCTAATTTTATTATTACTGTGTATAAATTGTTGATTTTTTATGTGAGAAAACTTGGTGTTCTATGTTTGTGTTTGTCTGTGTATCTCACTAGCTCTTAAAAGTACTTGAATTAATCTCCAGTCTCTTAAATGTCAAAAATATAATGTATAAAAAAGGTACAACCCTCTTATAAAGCCTTGATAATAGTAAAATAGAGTATTTAAAAAGCATATACCAATACTTCTCTAATGAAAAGTAGTAATCATAATAAAGCTATCATTTTTATATTAAAAAATTACTTTAGATATCATTAAATTATCTTTTAACAGCCAGAATCGTAAATAAATTTAAAAAAGACATACTAAACTATCAAAAAGATATTTCTGCTAGGGAAGAAGAAAAAGATAACAGTGTGAAGCTGTGAATAATAGGGCTGGGTTAGCATAGCTTTTTTCTTTTGGTAGCCTGCTCACCGCTCAACTTTATATGCTCATTGATTTCTGATATTATTTCAATGACAAATCTAAATATTGTTACCAAGAAACCATAAGGAGGCTGCATCTTGAAACAGGTTTTTACTAGGTATGAGACCAGGAACACATACTAGCAGGCTGCCATCACCCCCAGGGCTCACTAAAAGATTTATGATAAAGATCATTAAAAAGCCAAAGAATTTAAAATCCAAAAAATATAACTTCACACCTATTTTTAATCATAGTTTTTACCAGCTATAACTGGAAACACATATCAGTGGGCTGCCGTAAAAGAGTGAAGCTGAGCGTAGCACAGCTTTGCTCTTTTGGCAGGCAGCCTGATACATCTTTTCCTTTACCAACTAGAGTATAAGATAACAATTTTAGAAGACCACTGATTTAAAAAAACAAAAAAAGGATTGCATCTATGATACTTAGACATGTACCCAGGTGGGATGCCGTAAAAGGGCAAAGTGGGTGAAGCTCAGCTTTGTTCTTTTGGCATCCCTCCTGCCACACCACGCTTGTGAATTTATCATATCAAAAAAACTTTGCTTGGTTGTATATTCCTGTTTAATAGTTAATAATGAAATATATACATAATTTAATATTGAAAAACTGGGATAAATGTTTTTTGGGACAAGCTTTTGATATTTAAACTTCCGGGATTAATGTGTGAAACAGTGAGGTTAAAATCAATTTAGGAAGAATAAACAATATTTAAAAAGGTAATATATTTGATTGGATATTCTTGATTGTATGATTTTTACTGTAAAATTTTAGTTGACAAAAATATTATCTTGCTATTTTAGTGATTGTGCCTGTTAGCAATTTGGACAGTCACATTAGATGCAAACCAAAAAAAATATTGGGTGTCCCTTCATGTTGTAAAGAAACTGGTCAAAACCATATTTGGTTTAAGCTATAATTTTTAGGATTATATACAACAATAATAAAAAAATTGTTCTTTACTATGTTGCTTTAATTCTTGATCCTTTTGCATCATATTGAATGGCTCTCTCTTGGAAAACAATTTCTTTTGGGATTGACTCTGAGACTATAAAAAGGTTCATGATATAATTAAAGCATAGTAAATCATCAGGGAAAAAATCTTTTCTTCGAAGAAAACCTTCTTAAAACCTACTAGCTCTAAATTGCTACTCTGTGGTAAAGAATTATGCTATTATAAACCGACATACTATACCATATTTCAGAACTGTTATCATAGTTTAAGCTGATAAGTATTGATATTGATTAAATAGAAATCACCTTTAGTAGAAGAAGTATATATCGATGCTTTAAGCACATTAAATTGATGGTGAATTATTATAAATTACTTTAGAAATCATAGATGTATTTAACTATATATTAAATCTTTTTAGTTGATAAATCACATATCGGCACCTTGGCGGAGTGGTTAACGCGGAGCCCTGCTAAGGCTTTTCCCTTTGGGAGCGCAGGTTCGAATCCTGTGGGTGTCGCTTTTTTTATCCAAGAAGCAGGATACATCTAGGCTAGTTTATTTTTTAGGCTTCAATAAAAATCATTATTGAGGCACTGAGAATCCAGCCAATGAAAGTATATTTGATTTATGCAAAGTTCAGAAATATGGGAAATTTTAAGACAGATAGGACAATGATATTGTCAAGAGTCTGGATGTACATGTATTCCAGCTATTGCCATCACACCTAACATCCAGTCATCGCCTGATTTGGTGCCTTTCCAATATACCATTTGACATACCAAAAATGGCACCAAACCAATATCACATGACTGTCCAGGTATCCAGCAACTCAGACCTATCCAGCACATGACCAGCCCCTTGGTTTGATCCAACTAAATCCCCGCCACAGCTAAAGCTATATATGTGAGAATTGGGGAGCAGGTTAAGAGGAAATAGAACCAAGCTCTCAACCACAATAAAAATTGCAGTTTCAGCAACAACCAAAAGGTTGTGGCCAACAATTCCTGGCTAGGTCAAAGGGGGAAAGGAGTCAACTGAACACTGCAAAGCAACAGATAAAACCAAATGACCAAAATTACTAACAAATTTTGAACTTTATTAGATTGGAGAATAATGAAGCAAGGTCTTTTACAACACTTGCATTCATTTAAGGGATGTCATAGGATTGGGGTGGTAGGTTGAATGTCATAAACCAATTGACCAATGATATGAGCAGATGTAAATGTATTTCTTGAGACAGGAAGATCTTGACAAATTTTGAATGGACATAGTCAAAATGAAAACTGAACCAACTAATATCAGGAATATGCTTTGGATGCAATTATCACTGCTTCCGGCCGCTCTTGCACAAGATATTTAACCAGAGGTGTCTCTTGGGTGGGTTAGGCAGGGGCATCTTCAGAATAATTCCAAAATATTAAATTGATGGCCTTTTTTGGGCTGTTTCAGTAACCTTTTAGATAAATATTCAAACATAATTTGGTAGAAATTCCCAAGCATTTGGCAGTAATTAAAGTGGAGGCCTAAGGGAGAGGTATAACTTTACAATATAAGTCTAAAGTATTATCTAATAAAATATACTTCTTCTCTTCCTACTTTTATATTTGAAGCTTTTTCAAAAAGGCACTCCTTATCACTGGTAGCACTACAGTTTTTGATCACACCAATGAAAGAGAAAATGACTGAACAGAACCCGCCCACCTTTGCCCACATACTCAACCAGGCCACATCCCAGGATACCTGAAAAACGTACTTCTGCACCCACAACATAAATGAAGATATTCCTAGTGGATGCACCATATTTGAAGGTCTGGTCATGCCCAAAGCATGCACCAAGATAATTCAATACAGACGCTCTTTACAATCACAAACAAATGCACAACCACCTATCACAGGTGAAGTTACCAACATCAAGTACATTGAATCAACAAGTTCTTTGGTAAAAACAAAGAAAACATCATCAACTGGCTAGACCACACAGCCGCTAAACTCCGTGCCAGCCGCATCCCCCACAAAAAATGGGTCCAGGAAGCCAGCAAGCGCCTATACAAGGCTGCAGCTAACTGGTTTGCCATCTGGGTTGGCTCACAAACAGACGACCAGCTTGACAACTGGAAAGAGTTCAAAGCAGACATCACCCCCAATTTCCACGTCACTGAATCTCTCTAAGACATTGCAATACAGCTCAGTGATCTTCCTCAGAAGACCACTATCACAGATTACGCTAACAGATTTGAGAAAATACACCAAAAAATTTAAAACCCAGCACAAGCTGACAATGTACACACCAGAGCATCATTTATCAACAGAATGAAACCCTCTGTTACTGCCCTCATCTGCCCAGAAGCAAATACCTCCATGCCTGCGCTCATTGCTAAAGCCAAGCACGCTGAAAAACACGCCAACATGGAATATGCTGCACATAACGGCAACCATGCCTCAAACAGCAACAGCAGAGAAAACACCAATGACAATAAACGCCAAAATACCAATCATAATAACGGCAACTCCAATTGTAACAATGGCAATCTCAGCCAAAGCGCAAACTGCTCCCGTCCCAAGAAAGAGGACACCACCAAAGTTAACAACACTGAAGTAGCAACCCACTATGAATCTGACCCCACATTCTCTGACCTCAAAGGTCTCAAAACAGAGGAACAGGGAAAAGAGGAGGGGTAACAGGCTTAAGTGCCCCTGTCTCCCCCAACTTGACAAGAAACTGTACCAAGGCACAAACTTTGCTGCTCACATCCCACATGTCCCGCAATCCTCCATTTTTATGAACATAAAAATTAAAGATCACTCACAACTTCTTGTCTATTCATGCACTTACAAATCTTATACACATAAAATTTTATTTGACTCTGGTGCACAACACACTATGGTTAGCAAACCTTTTGTAACCAAGTACAAAATACCAGTTGTCAAATCCAACTTCAAATACACTAGAATGGCAGATAAGTCAAAAGTTCTGCTCAAAGGCAAAACAACACTCTTCAAAATTGACCTCCAAGGCATACAAACGTCCATCAAAGGACTTTCCATGAACAACATAAACTACACATTGTAGCAGGCATAGACTGGTTCACCCGAGTGAATCCCAGCGTATGTTGGAAAACAAAAACCATGACCATCAAACACAATGAAGTCAATTTCAACATTCTCAAAGAACCCAACAACCTCATTCTAAGAGACACAATATTTGTTCAAGTCATAAATCAAGATGACTCTGAACATCTAACCAAAGATAGGGCCCTCCACATAATGAGGTACTCCAAATTTAATAATATACAAACACAAAAGATCCAATGTCTAGAACTCTCAGCACTCCTAAATGAATACACTCATGTATTCAAGGAAGAACTCACAGAGTTACCCCCCAAACAAGAGGTCAAACATGGCATCAACTTATGCAAAGCCATGCCCAAACCTGCACCCCTCTACAGACTCTCTCCCATGGAGACCCAAACACTTAAAGCCCACATTGAGGACAATCTAGTCAAAGGATTCATTTGTCTGTCTGAATCCCCGTGGGGGCAGCAGTTTTCTTCGTAAAGAAGAAAAAAGGATCTCTTTGCTTAGTTACTGACTACAGAGCACTAAACACAAGTACAGTAAAAAATAAATACCCACTTTTCCTCATAGAAGACCTATTTGCAAGGCTCTCCGGAGCAAAAATTTTCTTGAAAATTGACCTCACATCTGGTTATAACCAAGTTGAAGTTAAAGAGAAAGACATACCAAAGACCACATTCTGGACGCAATTTGGGTTGTTTGAATGTAAAGTAATGAATTTTGGGATGAAAAACACCCCAGCAACATTTGTCACCATGATGAACCAGGCACTAAACAGACTCTCAAACACATTATGTTACCTTGACAACATCATCATATTTTCAAAAAAAAAGAGGAACACCTCACACATGTCCACAAGACACTCAATCAACTCGCAAAGCACAAGCTATACACTAAGCCTAGTAAGTGCAAATTTATGAAAAAGGAACTCCTGTTCTTGGGCCACATTGTCTCTGACAATGGCATCAAAGCAGACCCAGATAAGATAAAAGCCATAAATAACATGCAACGCCCCACCTCTGTGAAACAATTAAGATGCTTTATTGGTATGGTAGCTTACCTAAGGAAATACATCAAAGACTGCAGAAAGCTCACTGCACCAATCAATGATCTAACCAAAGGTAATGCCAAAAAGAAATTCATCTAGACTCCAGAGTGCGACAAGAATTTCTAGCTATTAAAACAAGCTTTGATTGAAGCACCAATCTTGCAATACCCTAATAAACACAGGTGCTACAAGCTTGAGTCAGACGCTAGTGACACCGCCATTGGCGCAGTCCTACACATCCGCCAGCCAGGGCAGCAAGATTTCCTGCCAGTATGTTACAAAAGCAGAAAGCTAACAAACACTGAGCAAAGGTACCCAATACACAATAAAGAATTGCTAGCAATATATCACACATGCAAGAAATGGAGATGTTATCTCAAAGGACACTTAAACTTCCGAGTTCTAACTGACCACAAATCCTTAATCTATTTCAAAACTCAGAACACACTCGCACAGCACCAAGCCAAATGGATGTCTCTGCTGGAGCAGCTCAATTTAGACATACAATACAAAAAGGGGGCAGAGATGGTCACAGCTGATGCTCTCTTTAGGCTATGTCAGCCAAGAGAGAATCATCTTGACCACCTGGACTCTGACTGGCCCAACCTATACAACACTGAGTACAAGACAAAAAGAAAGAAGCCCTCCACACACCAACTAACCCATGATACGCTAGTAAGAAATGAAAAAAATTTCCACATATCAAATGGCACGGTATACCAAATTATCAAGGATAAACACATTTCATACATTCCACTTGCACAAAGAGTCAACACTATACTAAGACACCACCGCCTGCTAGGACACACAAAGGCCAACAACCTATATCTCACATTAAAAGAGATAGTATGGTGGCCCAACCTGAAGCAAGACATAATTGATGTTCTAAAAAAGTGCACAGTGTGTGAAAAATACGCCAGCACCAAGGCGCCACAGCCAACAGTCAACCCAGTACCTGACCCCAAACCATTTAAGGTTTGGGGACTGAATGTAGTGAGACCCTTCCCAGAAACCAAAATGAATCAATGTTTCCTAATTGTAGCCATCAACTTTGCCACATGTTGGCCTATCTGCTGGGCAACAAAAGATCACAAGGCAGAAACAATAAATTGATTCATCAATAAAGCAATCATAGCGGACTATGGTACTCCAGACTACATCATAACAGATGGAGCAAAAGAGCCAACAGGCCACGTAGTAAACAACAATCTAAAAACAAAGAACATCAAACACTCCACAACCTTGCCCTACAGGCCACAGGCCAACAGCAGAGTTGAACACCTGAACGGCAGCCTTATCAGAACCCTGGAGAAAATAATGGATGGCAAAGCCAAAGACACATGGCCACTCTATGTGAAACATGCATTACTAGTATCCCGGGTTTGTACAAATCAAGGGACAGGCTACTCACTGTTTGAACTAACATACAGGTACAAGCCAGAAATAGTCACCCACAATAATCAACCATATGTGAAACTCCCCCGGGGAAACCTCCCACAGTAGAACAGAAACCATCTCTACAACACATGCCTCAAAACCAAACTGGCAGAAACAAAAAGACTCAAAGCCCAAAAGGTAACCTCAACAGAGGACCCACTTCCCATCAACTCCCCCGTCTGGGTCCTAGCTGGGAACAGATAGAAGCTAGACTCAGTACACAGAGGACCAGGAAGAATCATCAGATACCGACCAGACAGGAACACCTACCTGGTTAAGTTCCAGGGTGCCAAAGAGCCCATCACCAAAAAGTATAACAGATCTCGCCTCCGCCCTAGCAAATGGGAACACTCGACCCAGTTGGTGCCCACTAATAAACAACTCCAGGAACATCAGGCGGCAGCTGTCAAGACAAAGCCCCCTCCTGATGTACCCAAGTAACCCCTTAAGGGAGGGGTGTGTTGAGGGTCTGGATGTACGAGTATTCCGGCTATCGTCATCATACCTAACATCCAGTTATCGCCCGATTTGGTGCCTTTCCAATATACCATTTGACATACCAAAAATGGCACTAAAGCAATATCACATGACTGTCCAGGTATCCAGCGACTCGAACCCATCCAGCACATGACCAGCCCCTTGGTTTGATCCAACTAAATCCCCACCACAGCTAAAGCTATATAAGTCTAAAGTATTATCCAATAAAATATACTTCTTCTCTTTCTACTTTTATATTTGAAGCTTCCCCAAAAAGGCGCTCCTTATCAATATGTAAAATTTGTTCGATGTAAAATCCAGCATTTCCATTTGTTACATGCATCAGTTGCTGATGTAGGCAACAATTATGCTTTTATTTGAATGTTATTGACAAAAATGCGTGAAACAATTAAGAAAACCTCAGGCGCAGGTGGAGAATCGAAAAGAGAAACTGCGATCCAATCTTGAAGGGATTTGCGTAGTTGAGCATCCGTCTGATTCAAAGTGCGCCTGATACACATTAGTGAAGTTTTATAGAAGTGCTTACATTCCACGTTCTTCATTGGCAGATATCAACTCAGCAGTACTTAGATGATCAACTCCCTCTTTTCTTAAAAGCTAGTTGGGGTAAGTAGTGTTAAAAAGCTGGAATACCATATCATCCGATCTAAGGAGCTGAATCTTATTGGATAGTCTCTTCTTCAATAAGCCTGAAAAGCCTAAGGTGGAAATTTCCATGTATCTAAACGTTTAGCACGGTTTGTTTTAGAAATTCTAACTTGCAGTAAGCCTTAAGAGGCTTCAACTCGAGAAGATCCAAGGCGAAAGAAGCATGGTGGGCTTTGATAGCTTGAATGGTTCTTTCGGGAGTGGCAAAGTCCTTGCTACTGAGCTAGAAGGACTTAGTTCACGTATAACAAGGTATATACCAAATCGGGATTAACTACAGTAGAGCGCGTGGCTAGAGCAGTAATAGCGTCTCGTCTCTCTTGGAGTTTGGTGCGTTTTTTAAGCTTAAATTTAGCTAAGACGATATGAAAAATTTACCAGTTGATTTGGGGTGACACAATTGCTTGGCACCATATGAGGTGCACCTACGACGAGAAAGGGAATGGCTTCAGGAAGAATCACAACCAAAATTCCAAATGGAACTAGCTTCTTTGTGTCTTGCGCTGCAGAGCGAATCTGCTGGTTTAGATGTAAGTCGGCTGCTTACCAATTGCTGTTCACGCCAAGTGATTTGATGGCCTTGCTTTTGCTTATTCAAGAGCAATTGGCCTGAGCACGATTAGAAAAAACTTGCTTGAAACCGTTTTTATAAAAGTTGAAGAAGCTCTTAAATTGGCAATGTATCCTTGTTCGACCACTTCTGGTTCTGAGCTTAAGTAGGCATTGGGTGAAACTTTTTTAGAATTAGGTTTAATTTTTGGTGTTGAGTAATATTTATGATTGATTGGGAACCGGGCTATAATTGGGTATTGAATGTGATACTTGAATGCATCTCGAGCTGCAAAAACTCTCAGGGTCGCCATCTCAAATCGTCATTATAAGCTTATGCTAAACACTGGTAGAGCTAGATTCATCATTTGAAACAAAGAAGTGCCATAAGCAAGTAATAACATGCAACTGTAGCACTTTTAAAAATATAGATAAGAGCATTTGGATTGACAAAGGGTCATAATATTTATTAATCATACTTGATTTAAAACTAACTGATATAAACTGTTAGCCCAGGCGCATGTAATAAACGAATCAGCAAATAAAAATGAGAAGAGATTTGAAATGCTATACAATATATAATATCAGAAAATTAAGTGAAGGTCAACAAAGATGCTACATTGAATTTAATCTCAAAGCCAAGCAAGAAATTTTGTTTATTACTGACCTATAATAAATTATATCTAGCCCAACAAGTAGTTGGGTCACCATTGCTATACATGACCTACAATTAGAGCTGCTTCGGCCAAGCCCTGGGCAGCCGCGGCCAGTTTCTGGCTCCTGACTGCTCTGTTCAAATATTTATTTAAAATGTTCAAATATGAAAATAATTTCGTTTTAGCCATAGCGACCTAGAGCTGAAAGCTAGCCACAGCTGAGCGAAGCATCCCTAGGTGCCAGTGGATACTATCGAAAACATGTTCAAATGCAATAATCACTGTAGTGAACACAATTCAGCTCTAATTATTTAACGTCTAGTAATCCTGAAAGATCGCTTAAATACCACCTTGGTTGGAACAAACCTTTAATATTTTTGTTAAGTAAATCCTCGATTCCTTATATCTCCTGTCCATCATAGCAGTTCTTAGATAGAAAAAAGCTCTTTAATCTGTTTAATTTGGGGTAAAATACAAATGGATAAGCTTCGTTGAAAGATTATATTTTTTTTATAAATTTCAGGGCAATGTTGTACCTAATGGCTTTACTGTAGTTTTTAAAATTGCTATGAAGAAGCATATTATCATATCAAAAATGTGATGATCAATTCTTGTAATAAAATCATGCTGATAATCAAAGTAGGTGATGATAATGAGGCTTCAAGGAGTATAACATACAACATGGTTGAAAAAGAGGAAAAGTTGGCAGTTATGTTGTAACTTTGCTCCTCACAATTACAGAAGGAAAGAAAGGAGATGAGCTTGAAAACAGATAAAATTTCATTTTCAAAGCAGAGGGGATCAGCCAACCTTGAGGGTTAGAAAAATAATGAACCACATGGCTGTGGCTGGAGGGGTTGCTTGATCCTAGTTGTTTTTAATGTGTGAAATAGGATCAATCTTGCTAGAAGCCACCAAGCTTGTTAATCCAATTATATATTGACCATTTTGAGTAACAGGTTAAATTAGGTTTTTTTGCAACTGAACCAATGAGGATTCAGTACTTGAATTGAAGAAGACAACAGTCTAATAGAAAGGACAGGAATAATAAGAATAAGGTATTGTTTATTGTAGAATATTGTGATTAATATACTATATGGGAAAAGCCACACAGCCACAAGGGGGTGGCATGGTGGCTTGTTCCATGTAAGGCTTGAAGCTGAGGAATAACTTGTGCAGGGATCAGCAAGACAAATTGGCAGCACTCCTAATTAGGAGAAAGTGCCTGCAGTTTGATATTGCCACCAGATTGGTTCATGCCATTAGATACATCAAGGGGTGGCTCATTGAGCACCCACTGTGTATTGTAAGATACATTGGCAAGCAAGGAGGGAAACCCAGTTACAACATCCCCCTTGCCTCCTGTTCGTCGTCAGACATCAGGATCAGAGTCTGCGGGAGATCTGGGAAAGTCCACACAAAAAACTTTTTGTGGGGATGGTGCTGCAGGGACGCAAGCAATCATGATGGAGCTTTTTGGTGTTTTCTTAGGCATCCTCAAGCTGATAGGTGTGGTTGTCATATATCGCAGCTATCTTGAAGGGTCCCAAGTGGTTGGTTTCTAATTTTGCTGAATTGGGGTTGAGGGCGTAGACGGAGTCACCTACAGCGTATCTGGCCTTGAGGTGTTTTGTCCCTCCCTCAAATCACTTGTGTTTAATATCTCGGGCTTTGGCACACCACTGGCTCAGGGAAGGAGTAGTCAACAAGGGGGGTTTCCTGGGAACTGTGGACCATAATTTCCCTTGTTCTACTCCCATCAAGCTGTCAGGTGTCCCAAAGGCCAAGGTGCTGGGGCTGAACCTGGTGCCCCTGTTTATTATCACTTGTAAGATAAGTAGAGCAGTGGGCAAGTGTTTAGTCCACACAGTGTTGGGGTGCTCCTGTGAGAGCTTGGCAATCAGTTGGACCAACAGACCATTTAGGCGCTCTACACATCCATTAGCTTAGGGGTGATAGGGAGTCATGACTATTCTTTAAAGAGCATTCTTGGCGCAGTACATCTTCATGACGTGCCCTACAAGCTTGTGTCTGCCATCCATGATAAGACATTTGGGCCACCTAAAGCAGACCACAATTTATTTGCCAATGAAGTGGGTGATGGTGGTGATGGTGGTATGGTTGGTGGTTGCTCACACTACTGGCCAACAGGTGAATTAGTCAATGGCTGTAATGATGTACTTCTTGCCTATTCTGTCTTTGGAGAGGAGCCCCCCAATGTTAAGGCCCACTGTTTAAGGGTTTCATGGCTTTGATGGGCAGGACAGACTTGGGAGCGGCAGGTTTAGACATGTTTTTTTTTGCACAACATACTGTTTTGAGGAGGTCCAATATGTCTTGGCGCATACAGAGCCACCAAACCTACTCTTCATGATTTTTGAAGAGGTTACATCTTATGATGTGATACAAGGTGTGGTGGTAGTGTAGTATGGTATCCCCTCACTGTGTGGTGGGAATATAAGGCGTCTTTTCACCTGTCTCTGCCTGGCAGCAGAAATTATCAGCGTCAGTAGTGAACTGGCTCTTGTTGTCCTTCATCTTAGAAATAGTCACAGAATTAAGGCCTTTGTAACAGGTAGCTTCAGGATGTAGATAGAGCATGGGCCAGTCTGGGTCTAAGACGTCATTCCCTGTGATGAATGCTACATACAATCTGGAGAGGGCGTCAGCTGTGATAAGTTCCTTTCCAGGCTTTTATTTGATGCACAACTGGTAGGAGGACAGGCATTTGACCCAGTCTGTCTGACGTTGTGTCAAGCAGGACTGTGTATTGAAGCACTGGAGCAACTTGTGGTCTGTCAGGACGCAGGGTGGAAATGTGGCCCCTTCCAGGTAACAACACCATTTCTCAATGCAGTGCACAATTACCGCTAACTATTTGTCATGTATGGGGTAACATTGCTCTGAGTTTGTGAGCTTCCTGGATTTTTAAGCCATGGGGAGGAAGACACCTTTGTCAGTTTTCATCCTTAGCACACTCCCTATGGCCCTTTCAGAGGCGTCAGTCTCAAGTTAATATTGGCAATTCTGATTAGAAAATTGCAATACAGGTGCAGTTGTAAGTCTTTGCTTCAACATCTCAAAGGCTCAATCTCTGACAGGGGTCCAATGGAAGCGCTGTTTGGTGTTTAGGAGCTCAGTGAGGGGTGTGATTAGTTCTCCACAGTTGGGAATGAACTTTTGCACATGGGCAACCATGCCCAAGAAGGTACACACCTGGCCCACATTGATGGGGGGTGGCATGCTTGTGATTGCCTTAATTTTGGCAGGGTTGGGCTTTATCCTTTGGGAAGAGATGATGTTCCCAAGGAACAAGAGCTCTGACCGGAGTAATTCACATTTGGAAGGCTTGGCCTTCAGCTGGTTTTTATGAAGGATGTCAAGGATAGCACAAAGGTGTTGGAGATGGGTGGTTTGATCTTGACTGAAGACAATAATGTTGTCAAGGTACACAACAGCACATTTTCTAATTAAATCCTCAAATGCTTTGTTCATCAAAATGGCAAAGGTAGAGAGAGTGTTGGTCATTCCAAAGTTCATGACACAACACTCAAAAAACCCGTAGTGTGTGCAGAAGGCAGTTTTTGCCTCATCTCCTGGTGCAATGTGGACCTGATTTTACCCTGCAGTGAGATCAATCATACTAAAGACCTTCACACCCGCAAGTGTGTCAAACAGGTTGTTAATTAGCAGTAAGGGGTATTTGTTTTTGACAGTCACCTTGTTTAGAGTGCAGTAGTTGGTTACCAATCAAAGTGACCTGTCTTTCTTAGCTACAAAGAAGACTGCAGCCCCACATGGCAAGAGAGAGGAGAAAATGAAGCCCTTATTGAACACGTTCATGAGGTGTTGACAGAGAGTCTTGTCTTCCTTGGGCATCAAATGGTAAAGAAGACATGCCTTGGGCAGTGATCCTTGCAATTGGACATCATTCTGTATTTATCAGGGAGGAGGCAACTGGTCTAGTGTT
Source organism: Entomophthora muscae (assembly GCA_014839935.2). Taxonomy (NCBI): domain Eukaryota; kingdom Fungi; phylum Entomophthoromycota; class Entomophthoromycetes; order Entomophthorales; family Entomophthoraceae; genus Entomophthora; species Entomophthora muscae. Next base: position 165,637 of record QTSX02006540.1, on the reverse strand, counting down.
TTACTGAAGACGTCCTTATACTCCTCAAGGAGAGCTGTAAGTGCTGGTGGAGGTGTGGTGGTCAAGGGAGGGGCCGCAGATGATTCAGAGTGGATGGCTTTGACTGAGCACTGATTAAAATCAAGCTTCCCCCTTAAAGTTTTACGTGTCAGTTTCTGTGAGTCTGACAAATACAGTGTCATAGAGTAACTTGCTCATTTTGACAGGATAAATCTGAAAACCCACTCCATTTTTGTTGAGGGTGATTACAGACATATCCCAGTCAATATATGGGCGGTTGTGCCGGAGCCAGTTGAGGCAGCAATGATGTTGTGGCTGAGCCCTGCCATGATTAGCCCAGAGAGCTTGACCTGGACATTCCCCATTCTCACAGAGAAGGGTACTGTCTCATGGGTAATTGCCACTCTTTGGGTGTTGTCTACTCATACTGCTTTGAATTGACAAGCACTTGGTCTAGTTGCTAAGAATATGCGAATTCCTGGTTGACCATGGTATGTTTGGCCCCAGTATCTACCAAAAGTTTGTGGGTGTTCCCACGGAAATGGAAGGGGTAGGCCAAGCGGGTTACTTTAATTGAAGAATGGCTTGCTTGGAGGACAGTGTTGTTGCTGTGGACCTGGAATACATCAAGGGTTTCAACTTCATGCACATTGTAATCACAGGGGTTCTTTGCAAGGAGGGATTGAGAGTGAGGGTCAAGTGGGGATGCAGAACCTTTTGTATCTATAACTCCCATGCTTTTCACGGGTCCTCAATTTGTGCTAACTGGAGCTCTCCCTTGCGGGGGAGCTTTGCCCCATTCTCCTGTTGGCAAGATTGGCAGTGGCCCACCTGATTGTGGACACTGCCAGGTGTGAGACAAGATTGAGATGGCGCGTTGTTGGATCTTCAGAACCCCATTGAAGCTTGGTTATTGGCCTCCACAATGGCCTTATAACAGTTGTCAATGGAGGTACAACAGCCCACAGGAGCCCACTTGCAGATATGGGATTTGAGCCCATTGACTATTAGAGTGAGCAGCATGGCATTCCCGTTGGTGACAGCTTCTGGGGTGGTGGCAAGGGCTTGCTGCCAAGCTGCAAGATACTCAGGGACAGATCCTATCTGTTCGATGACCAGGAGAGGAGTTCCCACTACAATGGGTAAAAAGGTTTCACTGTAGCGGGATTTGGCAGCATCCCTGAATGTTGCCCATGTGACATCTAACTCTTGGCTTGCCTAGTTAGTGAGCCACACTGCAGCAGGCCACGTAAGGCGCCCAGATGCGGCGGCAACCCACATGGGTTCAGGCACCTGGCAGATACAAAGACAAGTTTTGGTAGAATGGAGCCAGCTAACAATGTCAGCCCCTTTGACGCCACCAGCGAAGGATTCTAGCTGAAGGTTGAGCATGCGTTGGGACAGGTCTGACTGGGGCAGGGTGACACTGGCGTCACACTGCCCTAGGCAGAGATAATTTTATACACTAGTGAGTGCCAGCTGGTCCTGGTAAATAACATACCCTTTGAGGATGTCCCCCTTGGAGATTAGAAGGAAAGTTTCTTGATGGGGAGTAGCCACACGGCCCGTACTCCATCCTTTCTTGAGGGAAATTTTCTTTTAGGTAAGCTGTAAACCTACCACTGCTACCACTGTTGCAACTGAACCAATTAGAGTTCAGTATTTGATTGGGGAAGACAACAGTCCAATAGAAAAGACAAGAATGAATATTATAATATGTATTTTATTGTAGAATATTGTAATTAATATACCATATGGGGAAAGCCACAATGCCACAGAAGATGGCATAGTGGTGTGTTCCATGTAAGATTTGAAGCCAAGGAATAACTTGTGCGGGGATCAGAAAGTCAAATTGGCAGCACTTCTAATTACAAGAAAGTGCCCACAGTTTGACATTGCCACTAGATTGGTTCATGTCATTAGATACGTCAAGGGGCAGCTCATTGAGCACCCCCTGTGTATTGTAGGATACATTGGTAGGCAAGGAGGGAAACTTGGTTGCAACAGCAGGGAATGAGGAGTGTCTGTTGCTGATGGCCTAAAGTGTAGGTCACTGATGGGGGTCAAGTCTAAGTTGATTCACTTGTGGAGACTTATTGCCTGAGTCTGAGGTTTTGACTGATGGAGACTAGCAGAACAGTGGAAAGACAATTGTGGAGAGCAGCACCAAAAAGGAGAATAAAAAGTAGGTAAAGGCTAGAAGAAGAGGCTGGAAACAGAAAAGAATAAGAAAATAAAGAACAGAAAAGAAAAATGAATAAAAAAAGGAAAAAGATTTAAGGATATAAAAGAATTAAAAGAATTAATAGTTTTAAAGGAATTAAAGAAACCAATGAGAAAGATAATAAAAGAAATAAATAAATAAATAAAATAATAAGGAAAAAGAAGTAAAAAGAAATAAGGAAAAATCATAAAGAATTTATTAAGGATTTTATTAAAGTTAAAAGAAAGGGAAACAGGTGGAACAGCACAGGGAAACTCTAGGAATGAAGGCTGGGATTTTGCCAAGGCATTAAAGAGAGCAGGAAGCAAGCAACAGACAGTTTCAAGTTTTGCTGAAGGGGAAAGAACACAGGAAAATGTGGAGAAACGTTGAAGAAATTAAGGTACAAAAAACTATTAAGTAAAACATAGGTGAAAATGCTTGAATTGACCTAGCAAAATATGACAGGAATTACAGGGAAACTGTTCAAAACGCAAAGCTATGAGTTTTCCAGGGCAAGAGGACAACAGGTTTGAACCCACGTCAGGAGCAAGTCATCCAGGGAAATGTTTCAGAAAAACAGACCAATCCAGATGCCTGATTGGCTGAAGGTCAAATCTTGTTTGATCAATATGTTCCATTGGTTAAACTGAAAGGAAAAAACCTAAAAAATAAGGGAATTGGCAGGGAAAAGTCCTCTCTGATTGGCTGAAGTAAATCATAATGTCATGGCCCATACCAGAATTTGGCTGGACTCCTGCAGGGGAGGCGGGTTGGGCCTGGAAGGCCAAGTACACAATAGGTGCAATACTGGCCAGATAGTTGACTGCAGTAGCTAGGGATTGCCAATTCCCAGTATGGGGCACAACCTGGTTGGCCAGCCCCAATGCTGTGATATAGACAAAACCCAACTTACTAAAGTCCTGGACAGGAGGCACAGTTGGTAAGGGAGGAGTAGGAGGAATCTCCAGCATGAGGGCAAAATGATCACTCTTGGTGACCAGGAGGAGTAAATAAGCAAGGTTGTAAAGTGTAGTGGAGTTGTAAATAAATGCAAACAGAATAGTTATAATGGTGCAAAAGTATAGAGATATTGCAAGAAAATAAGGAATCCTGAGCATAAAGATGTTTAATTTTAAGATGTCAATAAAGAAAAGGGGATGCCAGTGTTCCCAGCTGTATCCTTCTGGGAAACTGCAATTTGGCTTACTGGCAACTTCTTATTGGTTGTCAATAGATTATTCTTAAGCTGGGTTCCATTGGTGACTCCTGATTTGTCAGTTAGATGGATCATTTCATTATTTTTGCCCTGTGGAAGCTGGCAGGGAGACTTTGGGCCATTTGGCAACCCAAGTCCCCAATTCTGGGTTTCAGAGGGAGTGGGACAATTAAAATCTTTTCCACTTGGCTTTGGGAGGGTTTTCAATTGTCCCCAGGATTGGCATTGACCAGGGTTTGATTCTCCACTTAGAATTAAAGTTTACTTTGGGTTAATCTGCGTGATTGACAACAAGATCATTTGGTTACGCGCTTGTTCCATTGCAGGTGTTGACCCTATGCAACATAGGGTTTTGTCTGGCCCATTCTGGGCCCTGGTATCATCCCCTACCATAGTCAAGCTTGCAGAGCACAACTCTTTACTCCAAGACTTATATTCCTTCAGCAGGGTGGCGGCATTTTCCAGGTTGGATTCTGGTTCCCAAGTATTCTCTTTGTGGGAGTATCCCTTCCATTTGACCAGGAAGTGAGGTTTTTGGTATCAGAGTTTGTGTCCCAGGATGGCTTCAAACTTGTGTTCTGTGAAGCTTCCTATTTTGATGGGTGGGGGAGCTGTTCTCACTATTTGATGCGGGAGAAAAGTCCTTTCTTTTTTGATAACAGGGAGCAGTGGAATATGTCATGAATCTTCCATCCAGGGGGCAGTTCTAGTTGGTAGGCTATGGTACCAATGTGTTATAAGAATTTGTAAGGACCTTTTTGTTGAGGGCTCAAGCTAGTGCAAGGGACAGTGGTATTGATGTTCTTTGAGCTGAAATACACAAGGTCTCCTACTTTAACTGGGGGCCAGGGCTTTGTTTTTTGTTGGCAAAATCCTTGTATACTTGTACTGCTCTTCTCAGGTTCTTGGCACATTCTTCTTGGTACGCGTGGATGTTGCTAACCAAGTCTTGTCCTTTGGGGTTGTTGGCTTCCTCTGTGGGGGGCATCCCATGTGGGGTTAAATCTGTAGCTGGCTCTGAAGGGGGACATACCAGTGGAGCTGTGGTCTTGGTTGTTATACACAAACTGAGCCATTGGTAGGTGGGTTACCCAATTGTTCTGTTCTGAGTTAACGTAGCATCATAACTACTGTTCAAGGACCTGGTTTACTCTCTTGGTCTGTCTGTTGCTCTGGGGGTGATATGCAGTAGACAACAATATTTTTATTCCCAAGTCCTTTAGGATTTGGGCCCAAAACTTAGAGGTGAATTGTGGGCCTCTGTCTGAGACCACTTTTTGTGGGAGTCTGTGGTTCATGAATACTTGGTTCTGGAATAGAGTGATGGTTTCCTTTGCGGTTACTTTGGTTGTTGTTGGAATGAAAAGAGCCATCTTGGTGAAAAAATTGACAATTACAAGGATGGAGTTGAATCCTTTTGAATTGGGTAGCTCCACAATGTAGTCCATGGAAACTGACTTCCAAGGGCCTTCTGCAATATGAAGAGGTTGTAGTAGTCCTTCTGGCTTTCCTTGCTTAGGATTGGTACGTCTGCATGTCTCACAACCACTGAGGTATCCTTCAATCTCTGGCTGCATCCTGGGCCACATGCAGGTTCTGTGAATCCCTTTGAGAGTCTTTGTATGTCCAGGGTGTCTTGACATGGGGGAGTTGTGGTATTCCTTCAGTATCTCTAAGCGCAGTGGGCCTTCTGGTACATAGGTGCGTCTGTGTAGCTGCAGGGTGTTTCCATGTAGGGAGTAACTATTTTGGTAGTATTGGCTGTTGGTATCTTTCTTTAAGTCTTCCATGATGAAGATGCAGTGCTGGTCTACAGTCTGAGCTATTTGGATTTCTTCTCTTCTACTGGCTAGTCCCAGGAATAGGAGCATTGGCCCAATCATATTTGGGGACAGCAAAGATTTAGTATTGAATTATTTAATCTCTTTGGCACTAGGAAAAAGGTCAACTCTTTGGCTTAAGGCATCTGGTACAATGTTGATCTTGCCAGGCTTGTAGCTGATTGAGAAGTTGTAATCTGCTAGGAATAGGGCCCATCTAGCTTGTTGCTGATTCAGTTGTTGTGGTTTGAAGAAATATGTCAGGTTCTTGTGATTGGTCATGATTCTCACTGGGTGGTTGGCGTCACACAAGTATCTTCTCCAATGTTTCAAGGACTGGATGATAGCAAGCATCTCTTTATTGTAGATGGGGTAGTTCAACTCAGGTGGAGTGAACTTCCTTGAGTAGCAAGCTACAGAGTGCAGCTTACTATCATGCCCCTCCTGATGCAACACCCCCCAATGCAAAGTCAGAGGCGTCTGTTTCCACAATAAAGGGCTTATTGTAAACCGGCATTGCCAAGACAGGGGCAGAAACAAAGGCGTTCTTTAGTGACTCAAAGGCTGACTTGGTGGTATCATCCCACACAAAGGGGTGTTTCTCAGAGGTGAGGCGGGTCAAGGGCAAGCAGATTGAAGAAAAATTTTGGACAAATTCCTGGCAGAAGTTTTCCAGGTCTAGGAAAATTCTGACCTCCTTGCAGTTCTTAGGTTCAGGCCATGATGTCACGGCCTCAATTTTATCAGGTGTCATTGCAAAACCTCCTTTCAGTACATTGTACCCCAGGAACTCTACTTATTCTTGGAAAAACTCACATTTCTGGAGCTTAACAAAGAGTATGTGTTCCTTGAAGTGTTGTAGGACAGCTTGAAGGTGTTCAACATGTTCCTCAGGTATGTGACTGTAAATGAGGATGTCATCTAAGTAGGCTACGCAACACTGGTCCTTGAGTCCTCCCAAGACCATGTCCACTATAGTTTGAAAGGTACTGGGCGTGTTGCACAGCCCAAACAGCATAACCAAGTATTCAAAAAGACCTTGCCTAGTCTTGAAGGCAGTTTTTCATTTGTTGCCAGGCCTGATCTGGATCTGGTTAATGTAAGGTCTCATGGTCTGGGGAAGATGATTGTAAACCAAAGCTTTTAACCCAGTAATATTTATATTAGTTAAATACAAAAATGTGGGCAGGGTCTGTAAAAGCAACTGTACTAAGGCTCCTAAAAGCTTATACAAGGTGAAATAAGGACTAAGGCGGTTTATTAACCCTAAGAAGATAAAATAGAGTCCAGTATTAATGACAAATGATTTGGTCAAAAAGTCAATCTCTAGGTCTGGGAATTGTTCTGCACTAGTGGGAGGATTAAATTTATCCACAATTAAATTGTGTATATTACTATAAAAACTGCCTAACTGGTGAAAAAGAAAGTCAAAAGGAATCATGGGAACAAAAAGTCAAAACTAACTAAGATTAAAAAAAAGAAACACAAGCCACAAAACCTAACAAGTACCTTTTTTGAGGTGCAAGTCAAACAATCTCAACTTATTGTTGAGACTGGTAAACCAAGCCTTTTTATTGAGCTTGGAAAAGTGAGGTGCAAATTGGAAGTAAAGGTTTAGCCTAAAAAGGTTATCTGATCATTAGAAGGAAGACACCATGGTTTGTGGACCAACTGCTTGAACTAACTTTAAACAGTTAGACAAGCATAAAGGAGATTTTGGAAGGAGGAAAAGGAAACGGTTACAGCAAAGCTGTATAGGTAAGAGTGAGCAAAAAATTAGGAAAAACCAGTCTGAAACTGAAGGAAAGACGTAAGCAAGTGTATAGCAAGAAGTAAGACTTTTGGAGCCAACTTCTCATCTTCCTAGTGTAGGTCCAGGGTTTGAAACCGGGTGGCAAAAGGTAAGGAATGTTTGGAAAGTTATTAACCATCATTTAGATCATAATTAGGCTTTAACAAAGCCAAATATGAAGTCCAAATAAGGAAAATGAAGGGAAAAGTAGGAGTTTAAGAATTAAGTGGCAGCAACAATCTTGATAATACTTAGAAGTCAAGGAGGCAAATAAATATATAAAAGAAACAGAATAGCAGCTGATAAAAAGGTGAATCCTGACAGTTAAAGGCATCCCTAAAATCAACCTTTGAGAAGACATTGGCTCCTGAAAGCTGGTCTGAAAGGTCTTCAGTATTGGGTACAGGGTATCTGTTTTTCACTGTGATGCTGTTTAGGTCCTGGTAATTGACACAAGGACGTAAGTTGCCGCCCTTCTTTTTAACAAACAATAAAGGGGACAAACAAGGAGATTTGGAGACGTGTATATATCCCTTCTTCAACATCTTGTCCAAGTACTCTCTTAAGGCGGCTTGTTCCTTCATGTTACAACTATAGATAGGTCTATGCTTAGGTTGGGTTCCAGGGAGGAGGTCAATGGCGTGGTCAAACTGACTGTGTTTAGGCAAGGCAGTGACTTCTTCTTCTGAGAAGACAGACTCCCAAGGCTTCAAATTTTTTGGGATTTTGGCCTTGTAGGATTCCATGGTGATGTTGTTTAACTCAGGGGTCTGCTGGGGGTTCAGGAAGGGGACCTCTAAGGTTTGTCTCTCATGAGTGACAGTCACTTGATGGTTCTTATAGTCCAAGTTCAATTGGTGGTCAACCCACCATTCAAACCCTATTACTACAGGTTTGGGAAGCTTCTCCATGATGTGGAATCTGGTGGGCAGCAGTCTCTTGTTTAACTTCAGGGAGACAAACTCTTCACATTTGTGGGACAGGTCTGTTGTCTTGTTACCCAAGGTTACCAGTCAGGAGTTTCCCTGGATTGGTACACCAAGTTTCTCAGCTAGGCTACGTTCCATGTAGTTGAGGGTTGCCCCACTTTCTAGGAGAGCTACAGTGTTCACCTCATGGTCATTATAACATAAAGTAGTGTCAATGATAGGATAAGATTGTGAAGCATTGTTTATTGCTGAGATGGTTGCTCCTTGGGTTCCATTGGAGCAGCTAGTGCAGTCCTTGGATAAATGGCCACTCTGGTGGCAATAGAAGCATAGTCCACTTCTGACGTGGCATTGGTACTCTTCAGGGGTCATGTTCAAGCAGGGCCTACTTGCACCAGGGGTTTGATTGTTCCAGGGTTGACCAGTGTGGTATCCTTGTGGTTGACTGAAGCCCATGCCTCTGGCAATAGCCAGGAGCTCGTCCTTGGGAAGGTTGCATCAGTGGTGTCTCATTAAGCTGGCATGGTGTGGGTTCAGACCGTTTCTGAAATGCAAACCTGATATGTTGTCAGGAATCTTGGCTGCATCTGCCAGGCGTAGGAATTGTTGTATGTAGGTCTCCAGGTTATCTCTTCCTTGGGTCAGGTAGATGAGCCCCATGTAGGCTTGGATCTTAGCCCCAGCAGGGGTAGTTGCAGAGTTCATTCTCTCCAGGAATTGGTTATAGGAGAGTATGAGGTCTGGGTCTTCCTCAAGGCTGGTCAAAAAGGTTTCTCTGGCATCATCCTTCAGTTGGGCAGCCACCATCATAACCTTCTGGGCGTTGTCTCTGAAGCTCTTGGGGTGGGCGTGGAACAAGGTGTTTATCATGATCATTCCTTTTCTGAAGCCAGCCAAGTCCATTTTTGGCAGGTCAGGAAAGGTCGTGGGGGCAGCAGTATTCTGTTTCAAGGTGGAGATAATCACAGTCTGGACCTGGGATGACTTGGCAACAATTTCTTCTTGGCATTTGTTTGTTTCTTGGTCAAATACTGTCTTATGTAGTAAGCTGAGGTCAAAAATAAAAGCATACAAGATGCCCCTATAATCAAAGAATAATATGGGTCCAGGGTTACTAGTTTAGATATGGTTGACATACTGTCATGGCCCATACCAGAATCTGGCTGGACTCCTGCAGGGGAGGCAGGCTGGGCCTGGAACGCCAAGTACACAATAGGCGCAATCCTGGCCAGATAGTTGACTGCAGTAGCTAGGGATTGCCAATTCCCAGTATGGGGCAAACCTGGTTGGCCAGCCCCAATGCTGTGATATAGACAAAACCCAAATTACTAAAGTCCTGGACAGGAGGCACAGTTGGTAAGGGAGGAGTAGGAGGAATCTCCAGCATGGAGGGCAAAATGATCACTCTTGGTGGCCAGGAGGAGTAAATAAGCAAGGTTGTAAAGTGTAGTGGAGTTGTAAATAAATGCAAACAGAATAGTTATAATGGTGCAAAAGTATAGAGATCTTGCAAGAAAATAAGGAATCCTGAGCATAAAGATGTTTAATTTTAAGATGTCAACAAAGAAAAGGGGATGCCAGTGTTCCCAGCTATATCCTGCTGGGAAACTGCAATTTGGCTTACTGGCAACTTCTTATTGGTTGTCAATAGATTATTCTTAAGCTGGGTTCCATTGGTGACTCCTGATTTGTCAGTTAGATGAATCATTTCATTATTTTTGCCATGGGGAAGCTGGCAGGGAGACTTTGGGCCATTTGGCAACCCAAGTCCCCAATTCTGGGTTTCAGAGGGAGTGGGACAATTAAAATCTTTTCCACTCGGCTTTGGGAGGGTTTTCAATTGTCCCCAGGCTTGGAATTGACCAAGGTTCAATTCTACACTTAGAATTAAAGTTTACTTTGGGTTAATCTGCGTGATTGACAACAAGATCATTTGGTTACGCGCTTGTTCCATTGCAGGTGTTGACCCTATGCAACACAGGGATTTGTCTGGCCCATTCTGGGCCCTGACACATAAGGTTTAATTTATTATAAAAAAAGAAAACCAAATATTTCAAGCTTGGAAAATAAGGGAGTCAGAAAGGAAAAACATAGGAAATAAGGAGCTATTTAGGGAGAAACAGTCTGAAACAAGGGGGAGATAGTGGATTTAAAAAGCCATAAGCCAGGACAAAGAGCCAAAGACATGGGAGCAGGAGCCCAGGACCACCAGAAAGGAGTGCAAGGCCAGGAGCAGGGAAGCACAAAGCAGGAAGACCAGGGAAGCTGAGCGCAAAGATGATGACAAGAAGCCCAAGACATAGTTGAAGGATTCCAAAGCTAATAGCAAGGAGTCCAAGGCATGAGACAAGGAGCCCAAGACCAAGTAAAAGGAGCCTACGACTTGGCTACCCAAATTTATTCCTCCAAAAATAGGCTACAGTCCAGAAGGTTTCTAAGGAGATCTTCTTTCTGATGCAAATAAAAGCCAATCTCAACACCTATTCCTCCTTTCTTGTAACATAGAACTTCCCTAGTGATAATAATTATGAAGATTGTTGAGAAGATCAGAAGATGCAGAATGTCAGTCTGTTCACTCATGGAAAACACTTGGCTGGGAAATAAGTAACACTGTGCACATAACCTTGAGATACAGGAGATTGTTGTACCTCAGATTATCATGCAAAACGGCCCCCTAGATGATGGAGCTGCTTTGGTAGCACATGCATTGCTGTGAAATATGTTTCCCCCTAGTTATCAATTGCCAATGATGATTAGGGGGCATGACAAGTCCTGTTCATAGTGTTTAAATAATTCACTTTTGTCTTTTTTATAGAACAAATGTCCCTGAGGATGACAACCCCAACCCATCAAGTCCCTGGCTTTGACCCAGGACACACCTTGGTGACCTTCTAAGACCATGAGTGCCACAGGCCCTTTCTTTGGGTTCAGAAATCCAGTTACTAAATTCAATATATCTAAAGCCTTGTTTCCTCTTGTTCAGCACTTTTTGTGGACCTTCCCTGAATCAGAATTTTGAGGGCAACAAGAAAATTTTCTCTCTTTCCTGTAATCCATGATCCTCACTGTCCTTTCTGTTCTATTTTCTTCTGGACCACTTCACCTGCCCTATGACTTAATTTGCCCTCCACCTTGATTTTGTTGAAGAATAACCCTAAGCAACTCCTCTACATTCTGGATGACCTTCCTTTCAAAGCAAAAAAACTCATTTTCTCTAGTGAACTTTTGGTTTTAAATATCCTCCCTGAAGACAAATTTCCCCACCTCCTGGTCTATATCAAACTGTTCCTTTCTGACTCTTTAGGATCTCATTGGAGCCACCTGCTCAGACCAAGAAACCCAAGGTTTCCATCCCTCAGGCGACTCCTGTTCCCTCAGAGTTCTCCCCCTGGTTGCTTTTAGGAATGCTCCTCATGAGATCAAACACTTACCCCGTCTTCCCCCACCTCATCCTTCTGGACGCCTCTTCAAGCGGCCATCCCAGTTGCCTGCTAGATGGCATCCTGGTGGTTTTCACCCCCGGGATGGAAGCCAAACTTGGTTAGTTTATCCCCCTCTCTCACAGCAAGAATTGTGGTGGATATTTTTTATATTAAACATATGTAATATTGACTTGAAAAAAAGATCAGATACAAACTTCTGATAAAACAGGTCATTGTAGTCACCTAAAGCCAGACTTAGAAAAGCCATATTATTTGAATCCCTGGCTCTGAATATAATTCTAATATTGCAAAATATAATATCTTCAAGGTGGTAGTTTATATGGCCTGAGAGATAGATGGAGCACTAGAACCCCAATTCTTGAATGATATCATTTTTAACTTGGTTGTATTACATCTGTTAACTTAAGAAAACTGTGTAGTTTCCCCCATTTACTTTTATATCTCAAGCATGGCATCCAGGGCATACATATATCTACACCCCCAAATATAATCATCTAAAGTACAATAGATACTAACCCTTTCAATTAAACTCTAAAAAGTCCCCCAGATAATTTGGTTTTATGGCTTTTTACTAATTGTGTTATTATGAAATGCCAGCTATTTATCTCTTGTTAATAAAAAATCATCAAAATATCCCGAGTTCCTTTAAAACAGATGATAATCAACCACTTTCCTCTAATGATGTTCCAAATCAAGATACCAATGATGACTTTAAGATTGTCAGAAATGAAACTTCTGACTCTCCTGGGCTAAATAATATAGTGGCAGAAATCTAGTTTATTGAGGACAAAGTGGGCCACACAGAGGAATAAGTCAAAGGAAAGAATAATCATTCTGATTATTTTATTAATTCATTTAATTTATTAATTTTTCCCAGTCCAGGGATTCAACTCCCAAGCCTATAGATATAATTAGTTTGATTTTAATTCAAAAATTACTTTTTTAATAATTTAATTTAATTGCAGGCTCAAAAATTAAAGAAACCAAGTTTAAAAGCTTTAAATAATCAGAAATTATATAAATGAACACTTTGTTTTTGATTTGCTAGAACCTAATCATTTCATAATTCAGGATAACTGCTTAATCACCACAACTATTCTAAGACACTCTTCTGCTGAAGTAGGGTTTAAACAACCTGGTGTTTTAATTAACTTAACTTCATGAAACAAATATTTCTAGTTCCTCTTGTCCTTGCCTCTGGTGAATGAAATCTGCCCAAATCTGAAATTTCTGGCCTCTGGTTTGTGACAAAGACAGAAGTTCTGGGTTTATGTCCCTTGAAACACCATAGCTCCACTTCCTTTCATCAAAGTGTCAGGATTTCAAATTAAGTTATTAAGATAGATTCTATTCTTCTCTATCATTGTTCTAGCAACATTAAATCTTATTTAATTCATTTTTTAGTTTTGATTTTCTTTGAATCCTTGAGTTTTAAATACAGCTTCAGTTATGAAAGGGAATATTTTTCTTCTCCTGAGCCTAATTCTACTTTCCTTCTGGCTCCTCACCTTGGAGGGCCCAACCATGGAGACAGACTGGACTAACTATTCCCTTGATAAATTTCATCTTAAGAAAGCCTTGTCTAATAGTTGATTTAAATCTAATCTAGGACACTGGGGACAAAAGTTCAATTATGGATAGTTTAAGACCTCTTTTCCTGTAGAAGATCCTCCTCTTGTTTATCTCAACATTTCCTTCTATCTCCTTACCTACCTTTTATATTACTACCCTTTAGGAAGGTTCAGTACCTTGATGAGAATATTATTTTTTCAGTGAAAATTAAGGCATTTGGAAAGGGTAACTATTCCTATTAGTTCTATAATAGCTGGTCTTAACCTGGGGTCTAGTTCACAAGATAAGAAGAGAATTTTCTACACAGTGGATCTCTGATAAGGATGCCTAATGATACCCCTTCTTTATGGAGAAAATCTCTTTTCTGGTGCTAAAAATGATATATCAATCCCATAGAGCAGCCAATTTACAACTTCCAAACCCAACTCTAAATATCAGAATATTGAGAAAAACTGTCCAAATACAGAAGGATGTTAAGGTTATAAATGTTATAACTGTGCTTTTTTAGCAGAGTTACAAGGGGAAAAATATTTAGAAGCTAGATAATAATCTTTATTGAGAGATAGTGATTATATAGTCAATGTGAATGAAGGATAACATGAACATGATTGTGTTGATCACACGGCTGGATGGTGAAGGGGGTGGCTTGATCCTGGTAATGAGTCAAGCGCCAAAACAAGGTATCCACCATAAGGGATCAACATCTGTTTGTGTTGTTGGATTTGGTAATTTGAGTTGACTTCCTAGTCTGGCTTCAAGTGGCCAGGTAATTGGATTGCAGGTCACAAACCTGCTTGTTTGGAACCTTGCTGGCGGGTTGAGCCTGCTGTTTCAACACCCCCCCCCGACTGAAGGTTGGCCTCCTCTGGGGGTAGGTTGTCAGGGAGGTTGTCAGGAGCCTGGGCGCCATACTGGACTAATTGTTGTTCTGTGGCAGGCAGGGCAGGTTTGCATTATTTTTGTCTTGCTTTGCAGGGTCTTAGGCAATCATGGTGTAGGGTCTTGTCTTGTTTGCGCTTCCTGAGTCCTTGCACAAGGTAAGTGTTATTGTTGTTTACCTTTAGAATAATTGCTGGGCCTACTTTCTTGGGTTGTAGTTTGTTTTATCAACGTTCATGACCCAAACCTTGTCCCCAACTTCATGTCTATCTTGGCTGGGGACAAAAGTTTTTTGCAGACGTTCATTTTCCTTTTCTGTTTGTTTGCTGTTGGCCTCTATAACTTGAGGGTCTGAGGGCAGGGGGAATTCACTTGGGATTTCCAGTTTGGGTCCTGTTAATGCTTGGATGATATTTGGATGTGTGCTGTATACCAACTCAAAAGAGCCTTTTCCGGTGGATCTGTTCACTTGGGTTTGGCACACAAGTAGTGCAGTTGATAGCTGCTTATACCAGTCTTCAGGTCTCCTGGCAGGGAGCTTGGCTAAGGCTTGCATGAGGCTGACATTTAGCCGCTCTACATGTCCATTGGCCTGTGGGTGGTATGGTGTTATTACAGTGTGTTTGACCCCATTTTTAGCAAGGTATACATTGGTGTTTTTGGAGGTCAATTCTTTCCCTCCATTGGTTATCAGGAGTTCTGGCTTTCCAAACTTGCTGATTATTTCTCTTCCTATGAAACAACATACATCATTGCCAGTGTGCGCCCTTACTTCTTGGGCTACTGGCCATCTTGTAGAAAAGTCTATGGAGGTGATGATGTATTTCTTATCATTGTGTTTCCCTGGCATGGGGCCAACAACGTCAAGGGCCCATACCTTGAAGGATAGTTTAGTGCAGATGGACAGTACTGACTTTGGCAGGGTTTCACTTTTGGCAAACTTTTGCATACCTTGCATTGGTCTAGGACTTCCTGAACGTCACAATATAGGGTTAGCCACCAGGCCTTGTGCTTAAGGAACTTGTATAGGTTTTGACTCTTGGTGTGTTCAAGGTCTCTGTGATAGCACAGGATAGTGTCTACTTGCTGGTGCGTGGGGATATAGAGAATGGTAGTACTGTTGGACATTTTTCTGTGCAGAGTCCCATATACGTCAGCAAATAGGTGCTTGTTTTTGATAACTGTTTCCTTTGTTATGTTGGTTGTACCAGGGGGAAACCCTTGTCCTTTGTTTGTAGTACTAGAAGAGGCCAGTCTGGGTTGAGCCCATTTTCCCCTCTTGTGGCACAGACATATAGGTGTGAGAGGGCGTCCGCCATAGCAAGTTATGGACCAGGTTTGTACTGTATGAGCATGTTGAATCTCTCCAAGAGATCCATCTAGCAGGCTTGGTGGTGCAACAGATTTGCTTGGGGTTTGAAATATATGAGCAACTTGTGGTCGGTTAATGCTGTGAACTCTTCCTGCTATTTCAGATAACAACATCATTTGACTAGACAGTGCACAATGGCCAACAGTTCCTTATTGTGGATAGGGTATCAACACTTGCCATCTGTCAACTTTTGTAATTCATAGGCTACAGGCAGGAAGTCACCATCACTATTCTTGATTTGTAGGACTCCCCTGATGGATGCATCTGAGGCGTCAGTTTCCATTTGGTATTCCCTGTCACATTTAGGGTATTGCAGGATGGGAGCTGTTGTGAGCTTCTCCTTGAGGCATCTAAAACAGAGGTCACGTTGGGGGCTCCACACAAACTTGGATTTGGCGCCAGTTATAGCGGATAAGGGGGCATTCAAAACGCCACAGTCAGGTATGAAACAGCGTACATAGGCCACCATACCCAGGAAGGTGCAGAGTTCCAACTTATCCTTGGGTGGCGGTATCTTGCATATAGCCTGTATCTTTTGACTGTAGGGGTTGATGCCATCCTTTGAAACTATGTGTCCCAGGAAGGGTAATTGCTTGCAGAAGAAATGGCACTTGGAGGGCTTGGCCAATAGTTTGTGTTGTTCCAGGTTAGCAAAGACTGCCTCAAGGTCTTTATGGTGCTGTTCCACCAAGGGGCTGTAGATAATGATGTTGTCCAGGTAGACTAGGGCATGCTTGCCTATGTGTGGCGCAAATACTTTGTTTATGAAGGTCACAAAGGTGAACAGGGCGTTTGTCATGCCAAAGTTGAGCACCACACATTCATATGAGCTGTATTTAGTGCGGAAGGTGGTTTTGGGGATGTCTTCCTCCTTAATACAAATCTGGTTGTAGCCTGCAGTCAGATCAATCTTGGAGAAGACTGTGGCTCCTCCCAAGGCGTCAAAGAGATTGTCAATCAGTGGTAGTGGATAACAATTCTTGATGGTAACTTTGTTTAGGGTTTGGTAGTCTTTGACCAGACGTAAAGTACTGTCCTTCTTGGCCACAAAGAATACGGCAGCCCAAAAAGGAGACTGTGAGGGGCAGATAAGTCCCTTTTCTAATGCCTCCTTGAGATAGGCACGTAGGGCGTTGTCTTTGTTTGGGGTCAGCCTGTAGATAGGGCGTGCTTTAGGGATAGCCCCTTTGAGTTGGATGGAGTGTTAGATGTGTTTCTCAGGGGGCAGCCCAGGTAGCGCTTCCTTGAAGATTTCTGGATGGCAGGCCACAATTTTGCAATCCTGAGGCGTGGAGGTATCCTGGTGATCCTTGAAGTGTATGATCTTGTACTGGCATGAGTCCCAGTCAATTGCCTTCAGGTTTTCCTTTTTGTCCAGGGTCTCTGTGGTGCGCGCAAAGATGTGGTTGCGTAGGATTTGGTCCACTGAGTCAGGGTAGATCTGATGGTTAACACCATCATGCTTGATGGTCAAGACTGAGGTTGCCCAGTCTACGCGAGGGTTGTTTTTTTGTAACCAGTCTAACCCCAGTAAAATTTCAAACCTTGGGAAGTTGATGACGGGCCCTTGAATGGTGGAGTGGAGGTTCTTGAGCATGACAGAGAAGGGGGTGGTTTCCCTTGTCACAGTAATGTGGTGTTCATCAGCTAAAACCAAGTTTTTAATCTGCAAAGGATTAGTGGCTAGATTGAACTTATCTACAAAGCTGCTGTTGACTAGGGTTTGATCCACGCCCAAATACAGGAGTGCTGAGCCTGTTTAACTGCAAAAACAGAAAGGATAGGACATCAGTTTATTGGGATGTCTGGCAATGGTGTACAGTACCGGGTCCTCCGAGGGTACTTGGATCATTGGACATTGGTCCACATCCTTGGGTTGGTACTCATTATTGGGCAAGTTGGGAGATGTGTGGGGAGAGCTTGGCTTGCTTAATGCTCTCCCCAGGCTTTTCCCTCATCTTGATTGCCTTGCGTGGCAGTGATACGGAAATGGGTACAATTTGACTGGCCATTGTTCCCATTCCCATTTCCGCTTGAGTTTGTGGGTTTATGGTTGGTGTTATTCCTGTTGTTTCCAGGGGGTGGTTGAGTGGAGCGCCCGCCTGTATGGGAATCCTTGAGTCTATCTTGTTTTCCTGTTTGTACCTTATGGAGGGAGTTGGAGGTTTGTTCTGCTTTCTCTGCTTTATGGTACAGGCTTTGTAGGTTGGTCACTTGGTCCAGGTTCACGTGTCTCATCACATGCAACATGAGGGCGTTGTAGTACATGAGATGTGTGGCTGGGGTGTCAAAGGCCATGTAAGATGGAGCACAAAGTTGGAGTTCCTTGTAGGCGTGGGTGAGTTCCTTCACAGTGCCTGTCTGGATTAGGTTCTTTACTTGACATATGATCATGAGCGCTGTATCCTTAAGCACAAATCTTGACAAGAAGTCTTGCTTGAAGGTATCCCAGTTCTTGTTGGTGTGTTCCTTGTGCCACTTGTCACACCAGATGCCAGCGTCTGTGATGGAAATTGCAGGATAGTATGAAGCCATTTCTAATGATGGGGAATTACCACCCAAATCCACATAGAATTAATGATTAACCACCAACATGGCTTCAGATATCTTTTTTCAAAATTTCCAATTGTAATACCAGGATTAAGCAGAACAATTAATTATAACCAAAGTAGCCCAAGATAAATGGCCCAAGACAGCATCAACGTATCTTCAGAATAAAATTCTGGACATTAGGAGGCAACACAATTTTCAGTTTCCAGAATGGGGGCTTCAAGATTGGCTGACACAAAATTAACATTGGGTGGCACTGACAACAAAGTTCCAACTGCAGGGCCCCATTTTCCAGAAATGATTTGGTTGAGAATTAGATTGTACGGAATATATTGTAACAACCCAACCACAGGATGCATTTTTAAAAGTAAATTAGAACTAGGGATAAATGATTTTTATTGAGTAAAATTTTAGGAGGACTCAACTCTTAGGGTTGAAACAGTGAAAATTATTCAATATATATCAGAAAATTGACTAAGCAATACCACCTGAATCTTGGCCTCCTATTCCTTCTACATTGTCAAGTAAGTATCTGGTCCAGGTTGCAAAGAACCCTTGTGTGACCAATTTCTGACAACCATGCTGATTAACAAGCTCATATTGAGTGACCCTTAAATTACGCCAATTTATCAATGTCAATTTGCAAGAAGGAACTGGTTTCAGCTGACAGACTGGAGCAGCTGTAACCCATTTATGATCAACCGTTTGATTTAAATCTTTTAACTTGGTCAATTTTGATAAAGGTTTCTCAGCTTTTTGAGCCTTCTTGCTTGGGCAGATAATTCCCAGCATGATAAAACCTACTGTGACAGCGTCATGGGTCAGGCAGATGCAGATTTCCGCAATCCAAAATTGCTATGTGCATTCCATCTGGGCAGACTGGATCCATGAAGCAGTGTTATTGTTGTTGGCCCCAGAAAAAGGTTCCAAGGCAGCGCTTTGCAGTTGTTGGGCTACGTAGGCAGGCATGGTGTTTTTGTTGGTTAGTTGCGGAATAGAGGAGGGAGCCTGAAAGAGCCCTTGTGCAGACATGGCGTTGAAGGCAGGTAGTGGAATCACTGTGTTCTGGTACAGGACAAAGCCATCAGGTATCTTGGTACCAGGGGTGTACAGGGTCCAGTCAGGCAAGAGGCCAGACATAATTCTGTCAAGGATTTGTTGGCCAGGGCGCGTGCAAACAACAGGCAAAAAATTTCAAAATAAGGTAGGATGAATAACCTACTTGTGCTACCAATGTTGTAATTGTGCTGTTTTAGCAGAGTTACAAGGGGAAAAATATTTAGAAGCTAGATAATAATCTTTATTGAGAGATAGTGATTATATAGACAATGTGAATGAAGGATAACAGGAACATGATTGTGTTGATCACACAGCTGGATGGTGAAGGGGGTGGCTTGATCCTGGTAATGAGTCAAGCGCCAAAAAAGGGTATCCACCATAAAGGATCATCATCTGTTTATGTTGCTGGATTTGGTAATTTGAGTTGACTTCCTAGTCTGGATTCAAGTGGCCGTGTAATTGGATTGCAGGTCACAAACCCGCTTGTTTGGAACCTTGCTGGCAGGTTGAGCCTGCTGTTTTAACATAAACATCATTTATTTTTAAAATATAATAAATATATATTTCACTTCCCTTTTTTGGGTGTGATCTCACAAAAAATAGCTTTATCTTCCCCTCTTTACAATCTTTATTTTTGTCATACCCTTCTGCTAAGAGAAAGTTATTGGGTTGCACTAAGAGTAAAGAACTATATACCCTTACTTATGGTGTTGTTTTTATCTGGTTTTCTATTAAAGTTCTTTCAAAGGGCTTGAAAATAACCCTGGTATGTTAATTTGCTGCCATACTGGTACAGTAGTTTTCAAAGCTAAGTTTCTAAGCAAAAAAACTCATCTGTAACCAAAATCACCTCATCTGTGAAAAAAATCAATGTATCTCAAAACAAAATCAAAGTGAAACCAAATATTTTTTCAATCAATTTAAATTAATTTTTTAAAATTTTGTTTGCATCTGAGTTGATTTTGTTTACAGGTGAGTTGATTTTGCTTACAGATGATTTTTTTTGCTTAGCGCTAAGCTTTGAAAACTACTATATCCATGATTTAACAGGAACATTTTTGGGGCCATAGTCCTGAAAACTTACAGACAGCTTATAATATTATATAAAAATTATGTCATCAACAGTTGAAATTATTGCAACAGAGACTGGTACCTTGCAATTCAATGTATCTCACAATATGTAGGGGCACTTGTAGAAATGACCCATGTCATATATAACAACATGAATTCTCTCACAATCAATGTCAATAAAGGGCAATACTCCCAAATTAGAGGTGAAGCCAATTTAAGACAAAAATCCTTCAATAAGTTATCCATAGTTTGAGCCATGCTTAGATCACGTCACAATGTCACCCCCTTGTTTATTAGTGACTCCCTTTCAGATTATGATAAAATTAAGTTCTAAATAAAATTTATTGTTATACATTTATTATTTGCTCTTTCCTTTTTGACTTTTGTCTTGCCTAACTCAAATACTGAGCTATAATTAGTTTTTTACAACAATATGAGAAGTTGTCTGGACAATACCACCAATTCTAAATTGTATGGTATGTCTGAAGAGTCAATTCACTTGTCCTCATTATGATTGGATAGAAATTTTACTGAGATGTCAACATTGTGCATTCAGAGCTGGAAAATATGCTTAGATAATCAAATATCATGGTTCCCCAGTTGGTATTTGACCTGGATGATCTTGAGGTCAGGGTCATTTTGCAGGAGAAAAACATTTTAAGATATGCCTTTGTAAAGTGAGATACCTTCTTAAAACATACAGGCTTCATCTTAATAATAAATTCCAAATTTTTATCCAATAACTCCCTCATGATGGTTACTCCAGTAAATCCAAGGGTTCAGTGTCACAAGTGACAAATTCCTTCTATTAATTAGCAAAGGAAAATCCTAACTTTGAGATTTAAACCCCGGCCCCCTGCGGGCTGCCAGCCTGCGTTTTTTGGGCTCAAGTCAGAGATAGATTCAACTTTGGAGAAACCTCCAAATCCCACCAGCGTAGCACATTCTACGTTTGAACCCTGCCTCTTGGAGAATTCCCTTGGCCCAGCCAATGAGATCAACAAACCAGATGAGGCCCCTACAATCACCTGGGCTGCCGCCAATGAGATGTTAGATGAATTACCCCAATCCCAAGGCCCACAGGCCGCTGAAAAATCACTTGTATTAAAGAAGGAAATCAAGATTCCCCATTCCAACCCAGCCCATGATGAACCAACAATTTTGATGATACCAAAGATTCCCAAACCTTGGTAAATGCTACCACCTGGCCCAAAGGATTTTGCAAAAAATTTCCCATGGAAGATGGGCATACTTATACTCTGGGGCCGCCAGAAAGTTGCTCATTGCCATTATTACAATAAAGTGTTATGAACCTTTGGTTCACTCAGGGTATAACCTACCTCCTTTTAGCACTTTATCATTTTCACTTTGATCTCCCAGGTCCTGTTCCTGCTTCCTGACAAGCCCAAGAAAATGCAGACCAACTACCCAAACTATTCTCTCCCCCAGGAGCTTCCTGCAGCCCAGTTTATTTTACAGAGTATCCTCCAACCTGGCCTATTTGGAATTTACCTTAGATGAGATCCTAATTTACAACCCAGAATCCTGTAAAATAGAAATAGAGCTTATTGGTTGTGAAGGAACCTGGATTACAGTGCAACCCCTGCTTTTTTTGCAACAAGTATAACTACCTGCCTGTGTAATTGGTACCAATGACCCCTCCCTTGACCCTGCGGCCTGACACCCCGCAAGAATCTGTTGCCACTAGTGTTCCACCTCCACCCAGATATTAAGAGTTATTTAGATCACTCTCACTGGATTAATTGACTCTATGGTGCCTTTCAGCGGACCCTGGGCCATTCTAGGGAAATCACTACTCTACATTGTAAAGTTAGCCCCCATCCTGTGGTGGGCCCTTACTTCTGGGCCTGTGGGCCGCCCAACCGCAAGTTCTCAGGAACCTATCACAGGATGGATCCCTGATATCCAGAAGTTTCCCAAAAGTTCATTGCACTTGTGTTCATGGCCACAATCTCCTGAAATTGCTAGTTGATTACAGTATTTGGCTTTTTTGATGTTTTACTTGAGTTCAATTCTTGAGAAAAAGAAGATGATAGTTTATTCATTTCATTGAGTGTCTCCTGAGTCTCATTGGCAGGAGACAGATCAGTTTCAATGTCTCCTTATATAAGGTCCTAGTGATTGCCCTGGTCAGTGGTGGCCTTCAAGTGGTGTTCAAATAACAGGGCATCAGTTCCAATTGAGAAAACATTCATCTCTTCATCCTTATGGGTGTAGTTAAAGCTCTGGGTGTATATGTCATTAATAGCCTCACACTCTTGGCAGTTTCAAAACAGCAGGATCAACCCACTAACAAGGTTTCAACTAAGCGGGTTTGTGACCCACAATCCAACTTCCCTGTGACCCGTGCCCAAACAGGGAAGTCAACTTGAATTCCCAAAAGCAACAATATAAAAAAACAATGATCCTATTCAGTGGATGACTCAATTTATTGCCTGACCCTTTATCAGGAACAAGCCACCCCCCTTCACCATCCAACTGAATGATCTACATAATCATGTTCCTCTTAAGATGATTCACAACAACTATTGTTGCAACCAAGTTTCCAGACTTGCCTGCTAACGTATCTTACAATACACAGGGGGCGCTCAATGAGTTGCCCCTTGACGTATCTAACGACATGGATTATTCTGATGGCAATATCAAATGGCGGGTACTTCATCCTAATTAGGAGCATTACCAATTTGACTTGCTGATCCCCGCACAAGTTATTCCTTGGCTTCAAACCTTACATGGAACTTCCCACTATGCCACCCCCTTTTGGCTTTCCCCATATGGTATATTAATCACAATATTCTATAATAAACAATACATTATTCTTATTATTCTGTCCTTTATATTAGACTGTTGTCTTCCCCAATTTCAAATACTGAATTCTCATTGGTTCAGTTGCAACAGTGGTAGCAGCAGTAGGTTCATGACCTACCTAAAACAAAATTCCCCCAAGAAAGGATGGAGTACGGGCTGTATGGCTACTCCCCAACAAGAGACTTTCCTGCCAATCCCTGAGGGGGACATCCCCAACAGGTATGTCATCTATCAAGACCAGCTAGTTCTCACAAGCGTGTACAATTGGCTCCGCCTTGGGCAGCGCAATGCTAGCGTCACCCTGCCTCAGTCAGACCTGTCCCAACACATGCTCAACCTTCAGCTAGAATCCTTTGTAGGTGGTGTTGAGGGGACCAACATTGTCAGTTGGCTCCAATCTACTGAAGCCTGCCTCTGTACCTGTCAGGTTCCTGAGCCCATGTGGGTTGCCACTGCGTCTGGGCGCCTCACAGGGCCCGCCGCTGTGTGGTTCACCAACTGGGACAGTCAGGAACTTGACGTTACCTGGGCAGCATTCCAAGACACCGCTAAGTCCCACTACAGCAAAACCTTCTCCCCCATTGCCGTGGGGACCCCTCTTCTAGCAATCAAACAAACTGGTTCTGTTCCTGAGTACCTTGCTGCCTGGCAACAAGCTCTTGCTGCCGCCCCCAAATCCATGACCAACAGAAATGTAATGCTACTCATCCTCATCATCAATGGGCTAAAACCCCATATCTGCAAGTGGGTCCCCATAGGTTGCTGCACC
This sequence comes from Entomophthora muscae, assembly GCA_014839935.2. Lineage (NCBI taxonomy): Eukaryota > Fungi > Entomophthoromycota > Entomophthoromycetes > Entomophthorales > Entomophthoraceae > Entomophthora > Entomophthora muscae. The sequence continues at coordinate 142,130 of QTSX02006540.1, read as the reverse complement.
TCCATCAATGACTGCTACAAGGCCATTGCGGAGGCTAACAACCTGGCCTCAATGGGCTTCTGCAGTACCAGTGACGCTCCATTCCAACCATGTACAACACCTGGCAATGGCCACAATCAAGTGGGCTGCCGACAGCCCTGTCAGCAGAATAATGGGACTAAACGCCCCCGTGAGGGGGGAGCTCCAGCTAGCGCAGATTGAGGATCAGGGAAAATCCTGGGGGTTGTAGCAACAAGAGGCCCTGCAACCCCACCTGACCCATCCTCTCAATCCTTGCTTGTGAAGAACTCCTGTGACTACAACATCCGTGAAGTCAAAGCCCTGGACATCTTCCAAGTCCACAGTGACAACCCTGTAATGCAAGCAAGTCACTCCTCAAATAAAGTAACACACTTATCCTATTCCTTCTGTTTCTGTGGGAACACCCACAAATTACTGGTAGATACCGGGGCCAACCACACTATGGTAGACCAGGTGTTTGCTGAATCTCAACAACTGGACCAAGTGTCCAGCAGGTTCAGGGCAGTACAAGTAGCTGACTCCCACAGAGTTACAATCACCCACAAGACGTTACCCTTCTCTGTGAGAATGGGGAACATCCAGGTTAAGCTCTCTGGGCCAATCATGGCCAGGCTCAGCCACAACGTAATTGCTGGCCTCAACTGGCTTTGGCACAACTGTCCCAACATCAACTGGGATACCTCTGTCAGCACCATCAATAGAAATGGGGTGGGGTTCCAGATCTATTCTGTGGAAATGAGCAAGTTACTCCATGATACTGTGTTTGTCAGAATAACAGAGACAGGCTTGTACAATTTCAAGGGGGGAAACTAGACTTTAACCAATGCTCAGCCAAAGTTATCTGCACTGAACCATATGTGGTCCCTCCCTTGACCTCCTCACCACCACCAGCGCTTGCTGCACTCCTTGAGGAGTACAAGGACGTATTCAGTGAGACACTTGAACAACCACCTTCTCCCCGGGAGATCCAGCATGTGGTACAACTTCAAGGATTGTTACCTAAAGCACAATCATTATACTGTCTTACAACAAAGGAAGATGAGACTCTCCGCTAACACCTTGTGGACGCGCTTGATAAGGGCTTCATTTGCCCCTTTCTCTCTCCATATGGGGTGGCTGTCTTCTTTGTAGCCAAGAAGGACGGGTCCCTTTGCCTGGTCACAGACTACCGCGCCCTAAATGAGGTGACAGTCAAGAATAAATACCTATGCCGCTGATTGACAACCTGTTTGATACACTTGCAGGTGCAAAGGTCTTTAGCAAGATTGATCTCACTGCAGGGTACAACCAGGTCTGCATTGCACCTGGGGATGAGGCAAAAACTGCCTTCTGAACGCGCTACGGGTTGTTTGAGTGTTGGGTCATGAACTTTGTAATGACCAACGCTCCTTCCACCTTTGCCATGTTGATGAACAAAGCATTTGAGGAACTGATTGGAAAATGTGTGGTTGTGTACCTTGACAACATTATTGTCTTCAGTCAAGATCAAACCACACACCTCTAACACCTCCGTGCTGTCCTTGACACACTTTGGAAAAATCAGCTAAAGGCTAAACCCTCCAAATGTGAGTTCCTCAAGTTGGAGCTGTGATTCCTTGGGCACACCATCTCTGCCCAAGGGATAAAGTCCAACCCTGCCAAAATCAAGGTAATCACCAGCATCCCGCCCCCCACTGATGTGGGCCAGGTGCAGACATTCTTAGGCATGGTTGCCTACATACGCAAGTTCATTCCCAATTGCGGGGAACTAATTGTGCCTCTCACTGAGCTCCTCAACACCAAACAGCGCTTCCACTGGACCCCTGCCAGAGATCAAGTCTTTGAAATGTTGAAGCAAAGACTCACAACAGAACCAGTGCTGCAGTTTCCCAACCAAAACTGTCAGTACAAACTCGAGACTGACGCCTCTGACAGAGCCATAGGGGGCGTGCTAAGGGTAGAAACTGACAATGGTGTCTTTCTCCCCGTGGCGTATGAGTCCAGGAAACTTACTGACTTGGAACAACGCTATCCCATCCATGACAAAGAACTGGCAGCAATTGTGCACTGTGTTAAGAAGTGGCACTGTTACCTGGAAGGTGCTACCTTCCCACTCCGCGTTCTGATGGACCACAAGTTGCTCCAGTACTTCAAAACACAGTCCCACTTGACATGCCGCCAAGCAGGATGGGTCAAGCGTCTATCCCCTTACCAGTTGCACATTGAGTACAATCCTGGGAAGGAACTTGTCACAGCTGACGCCCTTTTGCAACTCTACATAGTATTCATCACTGGAGACAATGGTTTGAACCCTGATTGGCCCATGCTATACCTCCGCCCTGAGGCAACTTGCTACAAGGGCCTTAACTCAGTAACCATCTCAAAATTGAGGGACAACAAGAATCAGTTCACCACTAATTCTGGTAACGTCTGCCGTTGGGCAGAGACAGGTGAGAAGACACCCTATATTCCCACCACACAACAAGGTGACACAATATTGCACTACCACCAAACCCTGGGTCACATCAGAGGGTGTAACCTCTTTGAGATCATGAAACAAAAGGTTTGGTGGCCGCGCATGCGTCAAGACATCTTGGATCTCCTTGAAATGTGTGTGCTGTGCAAAAAGAACAGGTCCAAACCTGCACCCCCCAAGTCTGTCCTGCCCATCAAGGTCATGGAACCCTTCAAGCAGTGGGCCCTTGACATTGTGGGGCCACTCCCCAAAGAGAGACTGGGAAAGAAGTACATTATCACTGCCATCAACTACTTCACTCATTGGCCAGTGGCCTGGGTGACAACTAACCACACCGCCACCACCATCACCCGCTTCATTGACAAGGAAATTGTGGCCCGCTTTGGGCAACCCAAACATCTCATCACAGATGGCGGCCTTGAACTTGTTGGACATGTCATGAAGGCATACTGCGCCAAGAACACGCTTCAATGTATAGTTACAACCCCCTACCATCCTCAAACCAATGGTTGCGTGGAACAGTTAAATGGCTCACTGGTTCAACTGATCACTAAGCTCTCACAAGAGCACCCCAACACCGCATGGACTGAACACCTGCCCACCGCTCTACTTATCCTGCAAGCAAGAATCAACAGGGGCACCAGGTTCAGCCCCAGCACCTTGGCCTTTGGGACGTCTGACAGTCTGACAGGAGTTGAACAGGGAAAGCTATGGTCCAGGGTTCCCAACAAGCCCTCCAAGTAACAACCCCATCCCTAGATCAATGGCGTGCCAAAGCCTGGGAAATTGAACACAAGCAGATTGAAGGAGGGACAAAGCACATCAAAGCTAGATACGCCGTAGGTGACCCCGTCTATACCCTTAACCCCAATTCTGCCAAGTTGGAGCCCAACCACCTAGGGCCCTTCAAGATAGCCGCTGTCTATGACAATCATACCTATCAACTTGAAGACACCCAAGGAAATACCAAGAAGCTTCACCATGATTGCTTGCGCCCCTGCTGCGCCATCCCCACACAAAGGCTGTTTGTGCGGACCTTCCCAGACCTTCTACAGACTCTGGTTTTGATGTCTGACAACAAGCAGGAGGCAAGGGGGGTGTTGCAACCGAGTTTCCAGACTTGCCTGCTAACGTATCTTATGATACACAGGGAGCACATGATGAGTTGCCCCTTGACGTATCTAACAACATGGATTAATCTGATGGCAATATCAAATGGCAGGTACTTCATCCTAATTAGGAGAATTACCAATTCAACTTGCTGATCCCCGCACAAGTTGTTCCTTGGCTTTAAACCTTACATAGAACTTCCCACTATGCCACCCCCTTGTGGCTTTCCCCATATGGTATATTAATCTCAATATTCTACAATAAATGATACCTTATTCTTATTATTCTGTCCTTTCTATTGGACTGTTGTCTTCCCCAATTCCAAATACTGAATCCTCATTGGTTCAGTTGCAACATTATATAATCACTATCTCTAAATAAAGACAATTATCTAACTTCCAAATATTTTTCCTCTTGTAACTCTGCTAAAACAGCACAGTTACAAAATCAGTTAACTGTCACAAGCTCTTGGTATTGGGTGTCAATAAGGGCAAACTCACTATCACTTGAAACCCCTAATCTTAATGCTCTAAAAAATTCTTAATAAAAACAGGTTAAACATTTTTTGTTCAAGTTTTTAGTAGAGTTAAAGAATGTTAAAAGGTTGCTATAAGGTCTTTGGCTGATCTAATTAGGCAGCTGGATTTAAAATCCAATTCCAGTTTCTTAAATGAAATTCACTGGATTGGTGATGGATCTCTCTCTCATTTCTTTTTGTAGCTTTTGTCTTATTAAAGCAAAGTGACAGTTTGGCATTGGCTTCTTGGTTTTTTTGCCATGTGCACAAATTCTCTGCACTTTCTATTAGGTGAATGTTTGTTCTTGGTAAGATTTTTCTGCATTATTGATATGCACCCAAGCAAAGTTTGGAATATGAAATATCCAGGTGTGAGTTTGATTTGTTTTGCTGCTCATCTATGTATTGGTGATTTAAAGTATAGCTATATTTTTCATAATGATTGATGTGTTTGGTATGTCAAAATAAAAACATTAATGGCTATTTGCTTCTTAATACTACTGAAAAACTTGCACAAGTTATATTTTGTCCTATGTGCAGCTTTAGTTTGCTCTGAGCCAAATCTGACCCATCCATATCAAATGCTCTGAAAGATGTATTATTATATTGCAAATTTATATTTAGTTTTGGCTCAATGTTAATTTTAGAAAGCCAATAATATCCAAGGAAGAGTTTAACATGGATTCAGATGTTTACTCTTTTGGATGGCAATAAGCACATTAAAATTTATTTATAGTCCTCTAGGTTGATCATTGAGCACAGGTAGACTTTAGGCAGAGTTTGGGCTTAACTTTATGCCACCACAACTTGCATCATTATTCTTAAAGCCATGGCACATTTATGCAGACATATTTGATTATATCAAAATTCAATCTTAGACCATAGATTTAAGATCTGAATTTTGATATAAAATATAATTTTTAAATCAAATCTAAAAATGTCTATAAAAGGGTACCCACCTTGTTTCTGATACCTTTGTTTCTAGGAAACTATTTGTTGTAACATCTTCAATTACTCCCTCTCAGAAAATTAATTCCCCAAGTGAGTTGCCAAATGATTCACTGACTAATCATTAAGCCAGTGGCACTACTATCATTCATCTATCATGGGAATCAAAAATTCTAGATACTAAGCGGAAAATAACTTGAGTAAGCCTCATGACTTAAGAGGAACATTACTGTCAGGATTCTCCTTTATTATTTTAGCTGCTAGTATTTTCTTCCTTTAGACACCAATTTTATTTTATAAGTCATTCTTGGTTATTTTCACTCATTGGCTTTCAAAAACATTTCCTTATTTTTACCCTCTTGACTGGCTAAATTCTATCTATTTAACGGTTAGTTTCAAGTTTGAAGCTTACCTTGATTCCTGGACAATTCTCAAACCGCAGATCTATACATTAGTTTAAATTAATCAAGTCCAAAGTCAAATTACCTTTTTGCTTTTGCCTGCTTATGCCAGCACTTTTGGATCAGGTTTTTCCTGCTCTTCCGCTTTCTTTTTTGCTTTCACACGTCTGCCAAAGCAACCACTGTTCCCCTTGTTCATCTCCTTTACCTTGGTGTTAACTTTTTAAGTTTAAACTACAAGAAACATGTGCTTCTGTTTTGTTTCTCAACACCATGCTCACTAACCAATCTTGGTTAATCCTCTCACCTCAATTCTGCACCTCACAAACCAAGTGAAATAAAAAGGATTGGTTTTCCAATCTTAACAGTAAGTTGAGATTGTTTGACTTGCACCCCAAAAAGGTACTTGTTAGGTTTTGTGGCTTGTGTTTCTCTTCAATTTTAGTTTTAGTTTTAATCTTTGGTCCCATGATTTCTTTTGACTTTATTATTCACCAGTTAGGTAGTTTTTATAGTAGCACCCACAATTTAATTGTTGATAGCTTTAATCCTCTCACTAGTGCAGACCATTTACCAGACTTAGAGATTGACTTTTTAACCAAATCATCCATCATTAAGACTGGTCTCTATTTTATTTTATTAGGGTTAATAAATTGTCTTAGTCCTTATTTTACCTTGTATAAGCTTTTAGGAGCCTTAGTTCAGTTGCTATTGCAGACCTTGCCCACCTTTTTGTATTTGACTAATATAAATATCACTGGGTTAAAAGCTTTAGTTTATAATCATCTTACCCAGACCATGAGACCTTACAATTACTCAGATAAGCCCCATGACTTCCATGATGTACATGGACAGTATGTGGCTTTCCATGATACTATATATTATCCCATGTTTATATCCAATAAAGTATCATTATCTTCTTAATTTCCCCCTTTTTTATCATTTATTATACTTCCAAGAAGTATATACTCAACATATTTATGAAATTATGTAATCACTTTAGATATTTTTAAATAAAATCTGGCTTTTAAATATCATTAATGATATCATAGTGTTGGAAATAGATTTATAGAGACAAAGGTGTAAGAAACAAGGTGGGTACTAATATGTCAGGGAACCAACCCTGACTGGCCGGCTTGCTAGCGCTTGGGAACTGGCGGGTCACGGACTGGGTGGGCAGGGCCCACCAAAGGATTGGTGCTAACTTAATGAGGTAGGACATTGACTTGCCCACCCACAACCACGGACCAGCAGTGGTGACAATAGTATCAATTATTCCTGTGAGAGTAATGTATACAATTCCAAAAAGCTTGTTGGTATGGTCCAGGGGGAGTTTGGCAGTGGAGGCAGGCATTTGTTTGGGGGTGACAGGTGGTTCCATGTCCATTTGGTTGGCAGGAAGGAAGTTGTATTTATCTCTGAACAGGCGGGGTTTGGTAATGTACCAAGGGCCTTCTCAGTTGTATCTGGTTAACTCTGTAGTTCTGGCCAAGGGATCCCAGGCTAGTATGTTATTGGCGGTGTAGTCCTTGTAATCAGGCTTTAAGGGGTACTCTGTGAAATGGAAAGGGCCAAAGGGAGCACCAGGTGTATGATACGTAGCTGGCGGGCTGGCAGGGGGGTCAGATGATCTTTGAGTTAACTGGCAGATGACAAGAATAAAATACGGCAATAATTGGGGAAACTAATATCTCATAACCTTTATTTAAAAATGACGGTGGGGGTTGATCTCAGCCTGGCAGGTATTTATACCACACTGTCAGGCTTCACTACCTGGTTGGGTTTTCTGGGCTCAGGCGGGTTGGCATTGGGGGTCTCAGATGGCAGTATGGCGCTCGGCACTGGCGGTTTGCCACTGGTCGCTTTGGGATGAGAAGACTTCAAATCTTTCTGTTTGTTGATTTGAGTATTGGGTGCCTCCTTGGGTTTAGTGCCTCCCCCGGGACTTTGGGGGAGTTTGGAATAACTCTCATGGAGAAACTTGCGTATTTCACTGAGCAAACCACCGGTGTCAGGCGTTGGCACCTCAGGGAAATTCTCGGCATCTTGCACTGGCGGTTTGTTTGCAGAATCCTGCAGGACGGCTAAGGGTTTGGGTCCTGGCGGGCTGGTAACAACTTTATCAAACAGTAGTGGGTTATTGGGTTCCCAGCCCATGGGTCTGGCTGTCCGCGAAGGGTTTTGCCCAGGGTTTGACTCTGGTTCCATATTTTGAGATTTAGAAGCATCTGAATTGTCATTCCTGACACAATAGAAGCCTTTGAGAAAGTAAGACTAGTAGAAAAAGATGATTTCTATTGAAAACATCATAGCAGTTTATAGTGTCAAGAGAAGGCTTGAAAAATGAATAATTTAGAAGAGAGATATATATTTATTAAGATATCACTTGTATTATATGATGAAGAGATATGAGTCAGGAATACAGTATTGATCCTGATAATGCTTTGAAGATTGTATTCCAGAAGGCCACATGCAGGTTCAGAAATAAGGCTTTATCTTTTTAGTCAAGTGGCAATCCTAATGCCAAAATTGGATAGTTTCCTCATTTGTTTGCACATTTTGACAATAGTAAAAAGATATCATTAAAGAATTTAGAGTTGATCCTGATAATATGTTAGGGTTGTATTATGAAAGTAATCATGTGTTGATTAAAGATTGAGATTCAGCGTGGTAGTCAAGTGAGCAACTATTATGCTCAAGTTGGCCAATGCTTTCATGTGGTTCTGTGTCATAATAAGAATATGGTTTAATTTTACCCAACAGTAGCTAATTTTCTAAAAAAAGATGTCATTATCAGTTTTATGTCTGAAAACTACACCCGATTTACAGCATGTTCCTAACATAGCTATGTTGAGCATAAAATGGCTTTATTTTAGCAGGACACCAATCTGAAACAAAGGTTCTGTCACTTAAGCAGAACCATGAAAGATTGATGTCTGTATCATATGTTTTAAAACTGTATCGTTTTGTCCCTAACCTGCTCGTGATAAGTTTAGGTTCATCTTGGACCCAACCATTTTATCCATAAATGCTTAACTAATTAATCTGAACATTTAAAAATTCAAGTCGTCTTTTAGGCGTGATATATTTTCCTTGGTTGCTTAACTATAAAAATTACATATAATAGTCTGTTTTTATGAGATGATTAAATAACCAAGTTTTAAACTGTTGGAAAGCTTTAATCTGGCTACCACCCGACAGAAAAGTGAAGTTAATATAGATAAAGATTGTAATTATGCTGTTATAATATTATTAAATGCCCAGGAAAAAGATTGGTTTCCCAGAAGCTAATTTGGGGTTGGGTCTTTTAAATGCTCAAATTAATTGCTTAAACATTCATGGATAAAATGATTGGTGAAGATGAACATAATCGCATCGGGCGTGAAATCGGTACATAAGAATTTAAGCTGACTGATTGGGAAGCGAATAGGAAGATTTGGAATGGGTTTTGCTGGGAAATAGTGTAAAATTAGGTGACCCTATTTGTGGTAAAGTGATTTTGTCTTTTTAACATTAATAAACCAAGTTGATTTCTAATGGGACAAGGGTTACTTTAGCCCAGCTCTGGCTAGCTTCCGACTCTGGGAAATTAACCAAAATATTTTCATAATATTATTAACTTATAAATAACCGTTTCGGCTGCGGCGGTCCAGAGCCGGAAACTAGCCGGAGCAGCTCTGTATCGGACTCAAAGGTTGGATTTTCTAATGTTAATGCTAATTCTCAAAAAAATGATTTGATTTAGTATTTATATTTAATCAGGTAAAAAAAGGAAGTCCTTCCCAACAGCTTTTGTTTAACCTGGTATTGGATAAAGCGCCTTCCATATGATTCATATTGGATGTTTTCTTGCCCCATATAATCATGACTATTTCCGATCATCCGTATAATAAATTTAATATATTTTAGTTAAAATTTAAATGCAAGTTTACTCTCCTGCTTCCAAACTCTAAATATTGCTATAAGTGGATCTGATTTCGCCATTACATCAAGGTATGGCACCATTCCATCTCAAGCCTAAAAATGACATAATCTTTTTAAATTTTAGTCTAACATTTCTTATGTGTGATGTTGAGACGAAGTGAGCTGTGATGGCTACTTTCATGTACCCAAGTATAAAATACAAGTATAAAATACAATTAAAGAATGTAGGTATAAATTGCAAGTATAAAATACAGCTATAAAAATACTATACAAATAAGATTTTAAATCCTGCCCAGATGGCTGAGTCCCTGCAATTAATTCAACTGCCCAATAAAATGGAAGAGAGCATCATAAGTGTATCAATAGACAGCCAGAGGTTTCTTTCCTAGAGTACAGTAGTGAAGCAGACAAAATTAAGATAAGTATATATACCCTCAAGATGGATAAAATACCCCACGGAATACCACAGGAACAGCAACCTGCACCTACCGACACCCTCCTCCCTCAGCTTCTCGGCCCAATATCACAAAAAGCTTCAATTCAGTGCTCTGAAATTAAAGATTCCATGATTAAACAACTTGAATGCTTATCCGCTTCTGAAAGACAGACAGTTACAAATGCATGGGATCTTTTTTCTCAATCTAATTCCGCCCAGCGGGATCTTATGCTCTCTGGAATTCTATTGAACTGTTCTACCAGCCAACTGTCTCACGTCTCACACTTTCTAAAGCCCCTGCTCAAGGTAGATTTTATTGTCAAACTCCCCAAAGAGCTTTCTCTCAGGATTTTGTCGTTCTTGGATGCGAAATCTTTAGTGCAGTCTTCATCTGTATCCAAGGCTTGGAAGTTGGTTGCAAATGACGATAGTCTCTGGCGGACCCTTTGTGATCAACACATCAACAAGAAATGTACCAAGTGTGGCTGGGGCCTTCCTTTACTATTAGATGACTATTTGAAAAAGAAGAAAGCTGATCTAAAGCTCACTTGTCAAAAACGTCAGCGAGAGCAATCAACAGAGGCCCCTCAAACTCCAGAAGAGGCTAGTCTAGGTAAGTTTTATTTATTTGTTTATCATATTAGAATTTATAACTTATATCCTTAAAGTGCGTGCCTCTCAGAGACCCAAAATCTTGGAGGGCCTTAATTTCGCTGGGGCAGATCCATTTGGACAGGTTACACCCAATGAGGAGCCCTGCGATGCCATGGTTCCCCAGAGTAAATCCTTTTGGAAGCACTATCTACCGCGATCGCTTGAGCATAGAGAGAAATTGGCGTCGAGGAAAATTTGTGAAAAAATCGATTGAGGTGCATCCCAGCGGTGTACACTGCCAGCAGTCAAACCAAGATATAATCATCACTGGCACATTTTCCTCTTCTGTCAACATCTTTAGTGTCAAGACTGGGAAGAAATTGCGAGTTCTTGAGGGCCATCTTGCAGCGATCCGAGACCTCTTCTTTGACGATGTTCGTCTTGTCACCGTTTCAATGGATAGTACGGTTAGAGTCTGGTGTTATCGCCAAGGGCTTCCAAAATTTGTGATCCCGGCACCTGGAGCCAAGTGCCTTCATTTTGACAAAAATCTTCTTGCGGTTGGGATGGTTAACGGTAGTATCCATCTTTGGAACTTCAGCAACACTACTCGCCATACTCTAGTTGGTCACAAAGACAGTGTAACCAAAGTTCGAATTTTCAAAGGTGAGTTCCTTATTTCTTCGTCTGAAGATGGTACTGCCCGTCTTTGGGATTTAAAGACTCGTGAGTGCATTCGCCTCTTCCGTGGCCACTCTGCTTCTGTCAATTGCTTCCAATTCTGCATTCCAAATCTTTTTCCAATCCGCGAACTTCGTACAATGCCATCTTCTGCCCCTAGCACCCCGCCAATGCGCTCCTCATCCCCCGCTGTACAGCCTCGCTGTGATGAAATCGGCCAAGATGGCGTTTCATTGTCAACTATTCTCTCCTCTACCATCCCTAACCCTATCCACAGCCAGCTCCACAAGACACCTCTTCTGGTTACTGGATCAGCTGATAATACTATTCGAGTCTGGTCCCTTCAGACCGGACAATGCCTTCGCCAAAGCTTTGGTCATCTCGGAGATAAGTCAGCTGCCTTGATATGGACACCCTGCGTATTGTCAGTGGATCTATTGATGGTACTGTAAAGGTCTGGGATCTTGATACTGGTCGATGTATGCACACTTTGGTTGGTCATATCGAGGCACATACACCTGTACTTTGTGTTTCACTAGCAGACACTAGAATCTTGGCTGGGACAGGTGATGGCCATCTCTACATATGGGATTGCTCTTCCGATACACATCCCGCCTGTTCTTTGCCTGCACTTCTTTCGCCAGCTGAGCCTGTTGAAGGCTGGCAGCACCATTTCAGTTAAAGTTCATCATCCCTTAGGCATATCCTCATCGCAAAGCTACCAAGTAGTCCAAAATGCTTAACTCCGCAATAAAATCATCCGCCAAGCTCCATACTAACATGAATAAATAAATTTATTTTTTGATCTTTTGCATCTGCACAAAACCAATTTTTGAAGTAGTCGAGCAAATGTATGGACTATTAATTTAGATTTTTAATAGAAATGCTATTCAATTATATCATCAAAAATACTTGTTTTCAAACTTTAAATGCTGCAAAGATACCACCTAACTTTAGTAATACAAGATTGTCGAGTACCACATGGCTTATAGCCTGGATGTGATCATATCACACGAGATGAAAATAAACTACCGTAGTTTTCAACCCTGGTGAGATGAAGGAAAATTGTTCAGTTCAGAACGCATAGGTTCAGCCACACAACAAATCTCAACCTTTTAGATAGAAATAGAAGCCAATTCTACAGAAAATGTGCACTACTTGGCAAAGGGCAACCGCCAGAATTAACTCATTCAGTAAGTCAACATTATTTTAGTATTTATCCGCCGGAATTGGGAATTTCCAAAACTAAGCTAAATTTTCATAGTGAATCATTAAGTCAGAATTGCAAAATTAAAAAGGAACAGGCATAATGTCAACACCATTTAAACAAAGGCTTAATTTTAAGCCAAAAAACTAATATAATTTACTATGAAAATATAAGTTTCTTTGTACTTTTACATTAAGGTCGACTCCAGTAAGTAATATCTGGATGTCAACCCCAAATAAGAATCCATGAGTTTCTTAATAAATTATACAATATTCTAAAAATAACTATTTTTTATATTTTATATTAACATTTTTATTAAATATATAATAAGATAAGCATTGAACAAAGACATATGCCAGCTTTCATAGTATTCTTTGTATTATTTAGATATTTACTGTATTTTTAAACTCACTGGATAAACTATAGCTTATTTCCAGAAGTTCACTTAAGCCAAAACACATATGTTAAAACTAGAAATTATATATGTATTTATAATGTCGACTTTGTGTCAAATCAACACGTCACCTAAATTGCAACAAAGGGGTTTGGCTAAGCAAACAAAGTGACATAATTTAAGTGAGATTTAATAGGAGAGTCACTATAAAAGAACACTGACTGCCTGAATGTCAACACCTTCACTGGTTTATTAGTAAAACACTGCCGCTTAACAAAAAGCACACATATAATGGTATGGTAATTCAGGCTAAAGTACCCAGGGCTGTACTTTAGAGTCTGCTCTACAATCCCTATCATTTAGTTTTCATAAGCTACATATACAAATCTTTAATTTTTTAAAATTTAAAAATAGTCAATTTTGGTCTTAAAAAACCAACTCCGGAAAATATTAACTAGGCTTTCATAAGTGATTTACATAGTTTTTTTCTAGTTTAATGCTGACTGTCAGTATGTTGACGTCAAAATCAAAGCATTTTTTTATGCTGACAAACTAAATTAAATATTTTTGACTATTGTGACTACCAGAATGACAACTTTTTATTTAAACATGGGTTTTTTTCTATTCTTTACTAATAAAATAGCTCTAAAATTACTTTTCATACTTCTATAAACTATTTACTTACTAATAAAAAATAAAACAAGTTAATGTTATTTAACTTTATTTTTTGTTTCAACTGATTATTCTTACTTTATGAACTATACTCTAATTATTGTAGAACAAATCTTCCAAGAAGCCACAAAAGAACCCCAAGTCAACCAAGAAAGTGCCCAAAGCCTCTGGAAAGGCCCAAAGTCCCTACCCAACAAAAAACCAGCCAAAGAGCCCTCAAAGAAAGAGAAGACAAAGAAGAAGACCCCAGAACCTGAAAGCAAAGAGCCCTCCCCTGCCCCCTCCTCTTCTCCAAGCTGGTACCAATCAGAAGGAGATGAGGTTCTACTAAACAAGAAAGGAATAAAGAAGATACCCAAGAGTCCAGAACCCCAGTCAAGCCCAGATGAATCAAGCTCAAAGGAATCAAGCCCCAAGGAATCAAGCTCATCCCAGTCCAAGAAGCGCAAGAATCCAACTCCAGATAATTCCCCTCCACCGCTCAACAAATCTGCACCTCCATCCTCCTCATCAAGTATCAATAAAGAAGATTCTGACAATTACCTGTCTGACTATCATCAAGCACCAATTAGCCCATGGGATCCCCTAAAAGTTCAAGATATATGTAATGTCAAAGGAGAGTTTAAGCTCCCAAAGAAGTTCCCTCAGGTTTTCCCTCTAATCTCTGTCAAAGGAGGTGCAAGTTTAGTCTGTGATGGCTATGTTTTTAATTGCAACAATCAAAAGAGAGCAGAAAGAAGCAAGCATTATGTGTGTGAAGATAGAAGCTGCACTTCCAGGATCAATACAGAAGGATGGGATAAAGTCACTAGTGAAAAAGGAGAGCACACATGCAATGCTCCAATCAATCTTATTGAAAAGCTTCTAAAGTGGTACCTCTACCAAATGGTCCCAGTCTCCAAAGACGTCAAGGCTTCTGATCTGGCAGTTAAGACCACTACACACCTAAGTAATGAGAACCTGAAGCTCATCCCTGACTGCAACCAGTTAGTGAAGTACATATATGATAAACACCGTGATCTATTCCTCCATAAAAAATCTGCCATGGTCTAAGGAGAGTTAGTATTGACGGAGGAGTTAAAGATGTTCAATGGCAATGAGCCATTCCTTTTACATGATGATGGGCCTACAGCAGAGGCAAGAATTATATGCTATGCTACACAACAGAACCTGGAGCAGTTAAGAGATTCAGAGACCTGATTATGTGACGGTACCTTTGCAGTATGCCCCCACCTTTTTTACCAACTATGGGTTGTACATTCCCTTATTGAAGGCAAGGTGCTCCCATTTGCCTACTTTCTGCTTCCTGGGGCAACAGAAGATATCTACACAAAGGCCTTTAAAATCATTTGGGAGGGCATCAAAGCCCTATCCAGTAATAAAAAGAGTCCCCCTGGCCATAACACTAAAGCCAATCCAGATGATGATGAAAAGAATGAAGCCACCCTTGCTTCAGAACAAGAAGCTCATGATAAAGCACTTGGCCCCTCAACTATAATAATGGACTATGAAACTTCCCAGTATAACGCTTTTATAAATACCTTTGATGGAGAGGTCCAGGGGTGTTTTTTCCATTATTGACAGGCTGTCAACAGGCAACTAAAGGGTCTACCTGAGCTCAGCAAGCTCTACCATCTAGATACATCAGGAAAGGGCAAGTTCTTAATTCAGCAGTTTGTAACACTAGTCTTTGTAAAGCCAGAGCATACTGGACAAGCCTTTGGCCTCCTATGCCAGGATCTATATGCCAATAAATATGAGGATGCCTTCTACTCTTTTATTGAATATTAAAAACCACAGTGGATTGGACGTAAGGTCACTAAGCCCAGAGCCAAAGCTAACTGGAACTGCTATCAGGCAGTTTTTAAGGATGAGATGGAAACTACTTCATCTTTGGAGGGCTGGAATAAGCATATCAAGTATTTCTTTGTAATCAAACCCAGATACAACACCTTCTACAAGCACCTCTAAGCCCAACAGGGGAAGACTGCTGCATCCATCAGAGATATCAAGAACTGCTCATCCAAGAAGAAGAGAACCACCAAAGAGAAACAATATCAAGAGAAGATCAAGGACATTTTTAAGGCCAAATATAAGCTTTCAGAGATTGGGGAATACATCAAGAAGATTGCCACAGTTCTTAATGGCAACCAGGTGATCACAGTATAGCTTTTAATTAAAATTATTGACTATTGCCTAATTTTATATAGTTTTTATGTGTTAAGTATAATATTTTTAAATAAATAGTTATTCTAAATAACTCATTAATATTTTATGATACTGCTTTTATAAATTAATTGATTTTCTATTGATAGTTTGATGCTTTAGACTGTATTACATGGCCTAAATTGGTATTTTACTAGTAAATTATATGTTTTTTGTAGTTTTCAATATATAAAAAACTTTATATTACTGTTTCTGATTATTATATTTTCCTATAATACATGAAATTTTATGTAGTATCTTTTTGTGTATTGGATTTTTTTGTTTTTATAAGTGGGGAAAAATTTATTATAGTAAAGATAGCTAATTTCATGGTGAATTATTTTTGAAGTGTATTTTTATAAATTTTTTAATTGTCATGTATAATTATTTATGGACTTTTTAAAATCTATGTTGTCACATTACCCTAAAAAGTATTTTGAAGCTTAATTTTATTAAGTAAAATGTTCAGGAAACAGGTTTCTGCTTATTAAAAAAGTGTCAACATTTAGTAGTCTGCATGAGTTAAAACTAAATTCTGACTTTTCAATGCTGTTGACATTAAAGTATTTTTAATTCTGATTGTCAACATATAGTAAGTCAACTTGCGGAATGAGTTAATTCTGGCAGTTGCCTTGGCAAAATGTCCAGTCAAACAACGACCTATATAAACTGAGGATGAATGCTTAACAATTCAACAACAAGTGGACCAAACAATAGAACACATGAGTTTCAGTCACAGAACCAATTTACTATGTTTACTATGTTTTTGGTGAACACATGAAACTCAGTCACAAAAGTTACAAAATTGATCCAACAACAAGCCTTAATAGCAACTGAAACAGACAGCGTAAATATCAAATATCAAAACACATGAAGGAATCTATAATACTGTTAACAACTTCTCCTAATTAAGAATGTAATCTAGAATACAGAAAGGAAATAAATATTATGAGTGTCTGTTTTGGGATTAGAATCAATAAAATATCAAATTTATCCAAACTCATAATTAACAGTGCACATTTACAATCAAAAATAATTAATATAGAAATCTAAAAATCTAATTAAAAATAAACAGTAAAGACTACAAGCTTTCATGCTAATATATAGAGAGATAAAAATTATAATAAATAAATTGTACTGTAAATTCAGAACCTGAACGTAAAAATGCAGGATTGTCAAATCCTTGGTCCAAATTTTGAAGCACTTTTGCGGGATAGCCTTTTTTTAATTAAATTGAATTTTTTGTATTTTATTTTGAATTGTTAAAAATGCGGAGGCTCATAGACACTTTGCAATTTTCAAGTCAAAATGCATATTTTGAACAGACAAAATGAATTAACTGGAATTGGATTTGAATTTTTCAAATCCATCAACCAGTTTAATTAAGTTTACTATGCTTTTTGGAATTGTGGGATTGTCAAATCCAAGAACCAAATTTCAAATCATAAATGAATGCCACTATTAAGCTCAAATAATAATTGCAGGAACTGGAATCCAAATTGAATGTACAGTAAGTACACTAGGAAATACCAACCCAAATCAAGAAGCTCCACTCTGGATAAAATCAAATAAAAAATTCAATCTCAACAACCATGTTTAGACATGAAATCAAGTGAAATGTAAAAAATTTCTAAACTGGAAATGATGCAATACTCTGCACTCTAAATCACTAATATAGTAACCACAAAACCATATAATGACATATGAGCTATCCTCCTGATGACACAATTTTTTTAAAAGTTTTTGGCCCCTGGTTACGCTGGGGGCCAACCAAATTATTTTTGAGGAAGGAAGGAAGGAGAGGCAGAAAAAGAAAACCATCAGATTACTACACTATGTGTTTATGTATTGCTATTAAGGATGCTTGATTACAGTAGATTTTAGAAAATGCTAATAATAAAATAGAATTATATATTATAATCTATTTTTATCAAGTTGCCTTTTTCTTGGTGTGTTGATAGTTCATTTGCTGTTGACAATGTACCTTCATTTAATTGGATAGTTTCATCTCCAGTCGCCTTGGCAATAGGAAATCAAGTTGCCTCTGTGAGACCAGCTGTGGTTGCAGAGGCAACTTGATTTCCTATTGCCAAGGCAACTAGAGGTGAAACTATCCAATTAAACGAAGGTACACTGTCAACAGCAAATGAACTATCAACACACCAAGAAAAAGGCAACTTGATAAAAATAGATTATAATATATAATTCTATTTTATTATTAGTAATTTATAAAATCTACTTTAATCAAGCATCTAGATTTTAGCTGTCCTAAAATGGAATAGGGTGATTTTTGAGAATACCTATTATTCCTAAAAGAAGTAGCACAAATCCACTCTAGATCTTTTGAATTCCTGTTTGAGATGCCCATATATTATATTTATTTCAAATTCACCTCAAAAGTGATTTGAAATTTGGTTCTTGGATTTGACAATCCTGCAATTTCAGATTAGTTAATTTTTCCATGTTGTCTATAATTTGTTAGACATAAGGAAAATCTCAAATCATACATTAGAATCCTGCATTTATGATTCATGTACCCTGCATTAGCTTGTTGTGTTTTGTCTTTAGGTAGTTGAGTTATCTACTCAAGAGATTCAAAATTTGCCAATTTAAATAAATCAGAAAAAGTCAAATTAAATAAATGATTTTATTAAATATTTTAATTTTCACTCAGCTGAGTTGCCTGAAAAAGTGATTTGAAATTTGGACCAAGGATTTGACAATCCTGCATTTTTATGTTTATGTTCTGAATTTACAGTAAGTAGCTTCTTGTCTGGTTTATATTCAATTATCATTGGATATCTTTGCATGAGGTTCATTCATTAAGCTTGTTGTCTAGATACATTTTTTTTGTTTTAAAGAATACCAGTGACTTGTGTTTGGTGGTGGTATATGCCATCTAGAAAGACACCATCTTAAAATGTGTCCAAAAACACCATCTAGAAAGACACCATCTCAGACCCTATCTCGGATTTCTGGCTAAACCGCGCCAGATAACTTAAATATCAATAAAAGCCCAAAAACATTAAAAGAATATAAAATTAACATATCAATAGACTCAAAAGCATCCAAGAATTCTAAATCTGCAATAAAAATGTGGGGTCAGCTAATACTAACTATAGTGTGCAAAGCTCCAAAGTCAACATATCCTAAAACGGTGATATTTTTGTATTAAATTTTAACTCTATATTAAACATGTATATACTAAAAATAAATTCAAAATTAAATATTTGGAAGAAAGAAATTTATTGGTAAAGAAAGTGGATATACATTAGCTCCAAGGGCTGTGGCAATGCCTTTGAGATGGGTAAGGTGGGCTTCTCTGGTGTAATAGGCCAAAACCTCCTTGGTAACACTTGCAAACTTGACCTGCTGGCCAGCATGCTTGGCCACAACAGCTTTGCCTGTGAAGGCCTGGGAGTATAGCTGATCTTCATGAGCATGATGAATCTTCAGCTTGTTGACAATCACATTGAACATAGGCTTTTTTACCTTAACCTGGCGGGAAAATTGATTGTGCCAACCTTCAAGTGATGAGGTGGTCTTAGTTACGCCTTCTTTGACCTGCTTATAGCAGTTCTAATTTTTAGTTGCCACTCTTGTGGATGCAGCAATGCCCCTGGAATACACCCACCCACTGGTGCTCAAAGTACTGGATGAAAGGAGCAAATGCTTCTTGGTTCTCAATAATGTAATTGTCATTGAGAAGCTTGTCATAAAATAGATTAACCTCTTTCTTTCTGACCATGGCCAAAGAAGCAAAGCAATTGAAGATCTTTCTGGCCTTCTTTGTACCATCCTTGAATACCAGATTATTGAGGGCTGGGTTTTTCATCAGGTTCTTGCGCAGAGCCTGGCGGTAGTGAAAGAAGCAGCCTTGGATCCTGCTCCTAAATACCTTGATAAAGGTGTTGGCCTATCCAGCCTCAAAGTCAATCATTAATGTGGTATGGTAGGAAAGGGACTACAACGCCTTTCTGGTTGTGGCCTGTTGCTCCTGGGTGGCCTTAGAGCTGACCTTCTTCTTTTTGCGGCCCCTTTTCTCAGTTGGCTCTTCTTCAAGCGTGGGCAAGATGGCATCCAGTTTTTGCTTGAGTATATCCAAGGCGTGAATGTAAGTCTCCTCCCTTTTATTAAGGAGAAAGAAGAAGACAAAGGGGATGTTGTGTTCATTGACCTGACCATGGATGGCCCAAATCTGATAAAATATCTTTGGACAAGAGGCAAAAGTCCCATCAGCAAACCAGGTATCACACTTTAGAAGGTGTATGAGATCCTCTTGTGTTGAAAAGCACAAAATACAGTTTGGTGAACCTTGCTCATTGCCGTTTAGCAGAAAGGGTTTTCTGAGCATGGTAGTCTTCTGGACTTCCAAAAGTACAAGCTCATAATTCTTCTAGCGCTGACGTCAATATTGGCATCAATTGACCGTTGATAAGTCACATACTGTTAGAGTCTGGTCTTTTCTTCAACCTCCTCTCTCTGATCCTCATTCAGGTAAAGGAGAGAATGTGTTACCATCTCAGTTGAAGTCAAGTCCTTGTTGAAAGGAATGGCTTGGCAAAGGTACCAGTGCATAAGACAAAAGAGGATCATATCACAGCCCAAACAGTCATGCTCAATGGTGAGCTTCTTGACTTGGGTAAACCCAATTGTATTTAATTGCGCAGGGCAGCCTGGACTATCACATTGGTAGTGATGGTGCGCCATATTTTTTCTCTGGTTGTTGCAGGTGAAAAGAAAGCTGTCCTTGACAAAGCCAGCACCCCCCTTCTTGGTCATAATGGGAAAAGCGTTGGGGAAAACAGCCAGAACTTTAAATTGCCCGTTGATATTGCAGATATTGGCAACTGCCTGTAAGTCCCACTCTAGGATTGGCTCCTCATCTGATGCTGAAAACCTTGGCCACCAGAGTTGTTTTTGGAGTCTCTTTCATTCTCATCTTTATCATTGAAGTGGACGTGCTTCTTCTGGGGATCAGAGGGGAAGTAGACAAAGGGAGAGTGGGGAGGGGTGGGGCTATCAGCCTCAGGCTCAGGGAAAGGCGTGGGAGTTTTGGCAGGCATTTTTTTATTTAGGAGGCTGCTTGGAGAGGGTAGCCTTGGTCTTTCTTGCCTGAGCAAGAGCAACCATGCTCTTGGGAGCCTTGGGGATAGTGTTGGTGGCAGGCTTTGGAGGCATCTAAGAGTGAATTTGCATCAGAAAAATTCAAATTTGGGGACAATTTTTGAAGATAAAAATGAGAATGATTTCAATATAAAAGTAGTCAATATTTTTACATGAAATTGTAGAGAAACTCTCAGATTATATACCATCAAAATTATTATTTTTTTTGTTATGTAAAAATTAAAAATTTATTAGTAGCGCAAGTGTACAAAACTGTGGGGTTTGACTGAAAACTTGCAAGTGAAATGATATTTTCAAGATGGCGTAATTGAGATGCCGTAGCTCAAAAATATAGTGTTTTTGACCATTTTTTATATTAAATTAAGAAATCTACGTGGAGCTACCTCAACTGGGCCAAAGAGTAAAATTTAAATAAAAAATGTAAGAAACTGTCTGAAACTTTGCCTATATATATATTTTGATGTTCTCTAAACAACTGGGTACTTTTTAACCCCAGTTGTATAAGCTAGTTTTAAAGATATTCAAGTGAGATTTGGCACTGAATTGTACTTTTTAAAGCAGAAACAGTCAATTTGTGATGGCGTGCTCTTTATAGTGTCCTATGACACCATATGTTAAAACAGGTTAATTCTTAGTGCCACATTTGTGAGCGCCACTCTTATTGGACGCTTAGAAGCTTAGTAGATTCTTTAATGGGTGCATTTTGCACAGCAGAAACACCTTCATTACTAAATAAAATCACTAGTAAAACATTGCATTGTTGAAACCCAGATAAAAAAGTTCATACTATGATAATGAATAAGGCTAGCATACAAAACATGGTTTTCTAAATGGCTTTAGTATAGGGGGTAGTACTATAAAAGTGGCGCTAATTTAGGTTGATTTATTATATGGAGTCTTAAATTAATACCATACTTTATTCCCAATTAAAAAGGGAAAGGCTTGGATTTATCACATAAAAGTATGATTGTATAGACAAAAAAAATCAAAGATAGCGCCACCGTGTTGTTTTAGTAAAAGTTTTGGCGCCGCAGCCCCAACTGGTAAAGGTACTAGGCGCTGCCTTGCAAATATTTTAGTTGCCGCAGCGCTGCTTTTTAGTGGGTTGGATTTTGTCATTACAATTATAAATCTACTACTGATCCAAAATATCTTTTTTCAATTATCCTATTGAGACTAGTGATTAGAAATATTATTAATAATTAGATTAACATTTTGGGGACTTAAAAATAATTCCGCAGCAGCGCATGATGTAAAAGTAAGGCAGCGGCGCTTTGGCATCCAAAATATTTGCAAGGCAGCGCCTGGAGTTTTTTTTAGGTGGTGCAGTGGCGCTTTATATATGATAGGGACACACAGCAGGACATGTTGTTGGGTATTCTGCAGCAATGATCCAAAATCTACTTCCAATTGAATATATATATATTATATTATAAATTTATGACAATGAGGCTGTAGTAATTATATTCCATGAGCTCTTTCATGATTGGCATAATTGATTTTATACTGCTAATTTATGAAGTTGGCTGCTGTAATCTTAATCCGTGAGCTCTATCATAATTGGCATCATTGCTTGGTCAAAATTACCTTCATATCCCCCCACTTGACCAAACACTACTTTCTTTCTTCATCAGATGAATCCCAACTCCAACTCCAGCAGCAACAGCAACAACAATATGTGCCAAGACTACAACAAAATGATGGCTTCAATGAACAAAGCAGAGTGTAGCGCCTTTCAAAAAATTCCGCACTCAGTTTGTATTGATTTCTTGAATTGGCTTTGGGCTAGTGACTCCCACTTTTGCAAACAGGACGGCACTACTACTGTGGCTGGCTATGAGCGCAGTACTGCACCAAATTCCAGCGCTGGGGATTTCCCTGATGAGGACTCCATGTTTGAGGAGCCTCTCCCTGTCAGCAGTGCGCTCCCCAGTGGCAATTCTTCTGGTGCTCAGCACCTCTTTTCTCAACGCCTTCCCTCTACTGGTGCACCTCCCCCTACCCCATCTGCCATGCTCTGCGCTCACTGCAACTCCAAAAATGTGATGGTGGACTACCCCAACATTCTTAGCAAGTATAGAATCTGCCACCATGAGGAGACAATTTACAGCTTTGTACAGGCACTGCATTCTGATGAGGATGCAATGACCCCAATTTGGGCAGGGGAGTTATACTACAGCCAATACAATGCCTCCTGTTTGGCCACTGAGGTGCATCTAGGGCTGCAGTCAGCTACCTTAGCCCCCAGTGAGATCTCTGCCCAACACACTCATACTATTGTCATCCAAAATGAGTATATTGAAAATGTAGCTCAGGTTTGGGCTCTAGAGCTTGCGGCAGATCCCAGCTTTCACCAGACCTTGGACTTGCCTGTCCAACTCCACCAACCATTGCTTCTCTGCCACTTTAAAGGTGTTTCATCAGACAGTCAGTACTGGCAATGCTTCTTTGTACCTTCCTTTGGCTGCTGCAATTTGCCACTTTATGCGGTATCCTCCTGAGAGTTGCCAGCCTGGCCAGCCCAGGTATGCTGGGTGTTGCTTGAAGCATTACTGCTCCCTGGCTTACCAGCTCTGCATCCCCTACCCATATCCTATTCCTACATGAAAAATGCGTTTATGGACTGCTTTGCCATAGATGCTGTGTTCTATGCTTGTGATGGCTGGGCTGTTTGGTACCAGTTAGTCAGATATGACTTCCCTTGTGCAACTGGTTGCCAATGTCCTGCAACTCCCAGTTGGCCTGGGTCCAAATATTGGTAATATTGGCCCACGTGCGCCAGCGCCTGGATAACAACTGCTATATGATCTCCACCCATGAGCGCCCAGTAATCAACATTCAGTGCCCTTTCAAGCATCCCTGCCCTGCCAAATGTTAAGCCTCTCCTCCCACCATGTCTTCTTCTTAGCAGTGTGGAGGCGCCTGCAACACAAGGGACTGATCCCACTGAGCCTGCTGTTTCTTGGAATAAACTTGCTTTGCCTATCCTCTTTTTTATCGTTTCTATTATTTTTTATTATATTAAGTTTTTAATTATTATAGTTATCTTCTAAATTAGGTGCTTATAAAAATATTATTGATTAGGTGAGTTTTTATGTTGGGGATTCAAATCTTGTGCCGCTGCGGCACTAAATATGAAAGTAAGGTGCTGTCGCGGCATAAAGGATGTTTGCAAGGCGGCGCAGTGGCGCCCAAGACTTTTACAAGTTGGTGCGGCAGCGCTTAAAGCTGGGTAGCTCTGCAGTTGAATTCACTAAGTTTTGGTAACCTTATTTTGATAACAGGCTTTTAATTTTGATTTGAGATAGCGTTTTTGTGATGCAGTTTTTTGTGATGGCGTATTTTAGGGTATTTATTAAGTGTTTTTATACTCAAAAAATCTTATTTGGATAACACTCTTTTTATTTTGATTTGAGATAGCATTTTTGCAATGGCGTTTTTTGAGATGCTGTATTATAAACCAATATGTAAAAAATAACTATTCAACAATTTTTATTAAGCTTTTTTAATTTTGCTGATGTAAATCCTGACGCCATCTCAAAAAAATTTTGAGATGGCGTCTTTTGAAATGGTGTTTTTGAGATGGTGTATTGCACCTGTTTGGTTAGCACTTTGAATATATGTGCACCTTCCAGACAACAACACCACTTCATTAGGAAGTGGACAATGGATATTAATTCCTTGTCATGTATCAGGTACCTTTGTTTGCCTGCTGACAGCTTTCTTGATTCATGTCACAGGGTGGAAGTCTTTTTCTGCAGTTTGAGTCCTAAGCACTTCTCTTACTTCTATTCAGAGACATCTGTCTCCAGTTCATAGACCCCCTAACAGTTAGGGTACTGTAAGATGGGCACAGTAACCATTTGGTCTTTTAGTTATTAGAAATGCTGCTCTCTCAGTGGCGTCCACACAAATTTTGTTGTTTTTCCAGTGATTGCAGATAGGGGGTAGTTAGAGCTCCCCAATCAGGGATGAAACTTTTAACATATGCAGTCATTACCAAGAGCCTTTGAAGTTCACTCTTGTTGTGTGATGCTGGCATGTTGGTAATAGCACTTACTTTTTCTGGGTCAGGTTTAATACCATCTTTACTAATGATGTGTTCTAGAAACAAGAGTTCAGTTGAGAAGAATTCACACTTGGTCAGTTTGGCTACTAGATGATTGTCTTGGAGGGTGTTGAGTACCATACAAATGTTCTTCCAGTGTTGCTCTTTGTTGGGGCTATAGATGATTATATCATAAAGGTAGACTATAGTTCTTTTCCCAATGTGGTCCTTAAATGCTTTTTCATGAAGGTCACAAAGGTACTGGAAGGTTTTGTCATGCCAAAATCAAGGGCTACACATTCAAATGAGCCATATTTGGTTCAGAATGCTATCTTTAGGGATGTTTTCAGGCTTAACACAGATTTGATGGCATCCTGTTAGTAAGCTAATTTTTGTGAAAAACTGTGACTCTCCTAAACCGTCAAAGAGGATGTCAATCAGGGGCAGGAGATACCTGTTCTTAATTATGACTTCATTGAGCGCTCTGTAGTTAGTGACAAGGTGCAAGCCTCCATCTTTCTTAGCCATAAAGAAGACTAATACACCAAAGGAAAATTTTGATGATCAGATGAGCCCTTTTTCCAGGGCCTCATTCAGGTATTATTTCAATGTGTTGTTTCTTGAAGTGTTAATTGGTAGATGGGTCATGTCTTGGGTACACTTTATTTTAGGTCAATCTTGTTTTGGGTGCCTCTTTCAGGTGGTAGTACTGGTAGTTTATCCTGGAATACCAAGGAGAATTTGTGGACAAGTTGTTGCATATTGGGTCCTATTCAAGTGAGACATCCTTATTTTTGAAGTGGATGATTTAATATGTACAGGTGCTCCAGTCAATTTTAATGGTGTTCTTTTCTTCTTCTGTTTCAGTAATCTTTAAAAATACATGATACTCATGAGGGTGTCAAGGTGAGTTGAGTAAAAATGATGGTGTAATTCTCCTGTTGTATGTTAAGTGTGACACTGTCCCAGTCAATGTGAGGGTTTTTCTTCCTCATTCAATCTAAGCTAAGCACTACATTATACTTAGGTATTAGAATGATAGGGGCACCAAGGGTAGTGTATACATCCCCTATTTGTGCCAAGAAAATTTTTACTTCCTTGCTGACTGGGGTGTTTCTTTTGTCTGCCATGATAACTCTCTTGATGTTGCTCCTGGTTGTAGGTAGTTTCATGAAATTGGCAAATTTCTTGTCAATAAGGAATCAGTCTGCTCCAGTGTCAAATATTGCTGTGCCCTGATATCTGCAAAAAAGAAAGAATAATTTAGGAGTTTATTTCCAGTTTGGGCAGCAAACAGTATGGGATTGCTGAAGGGTACTTAGATCATGGTGATTGAATCCACGTCTTGGTCCCTGTACAAGTATTTAAAGATGGGGGGTGGCTTGCCTAAGCACTCCCCTGAGCCTTTCCATCCTTGGGTTTATTATCAGTACTCATCTGGTTTTCCTGAGTTGTACAATTTCTTCCTTGAGGATGAGGGTTATTAGCTTGTTTGATTTTTTAGATCAAGTATATTTCCTTTCTTATGGACTCTCTTTTCACTTGTTGGTTGCATGCAGATTATCATATTTCTGAGCAGCTCACTTCCCTTACAAGAATACATCTGGGATGTTCATGCAGCAGCTCATATCAAACTGTTGTTTGATATGTATTGGGAGACCATTGTAAAGTTGCTTTAAAAGATATGAAAACAAGCAAAAATACTTCATATTTAAAAAAATGAACTCAGATTTAAGAAAATTCCAACTATCAGTGTAAAATATACACTCTGTTATTCAGGATTTTGGGTGTTAATGGACAAAATGGGTCAACACAGCAGCAAAGTGCTCACACTCCCAATAAAAATATTCAGAATACAAACCAAAATAAATGGATTCATAAATAAAATAGTCTGAGTTGAAATTTGAAGTACATATGTTTACTATGTGAATTGGTGACAAAATACACCCAAGCGCGGTGAGTCAAAACTCAACCCAAAAATGGAACTAAATTATTAACTCACTATGTAAACAAAATCACTCACTCAGTGTGTGCAATGTATTGTAATCAAGAATGATACCAAGGTATCTAAAATAAGACACACAATCTGAGACATAAATTTTAAAAATATTGTGTTGGGTGCTTAATTTGGCGTAAATTTGTGAAAATGGGTGGAAATTATTTCAGGTATTCTAAAATGGGCATTATAAAACCAAAAAGAGCTAATTAAGAAATAAAAAACTATAATTGAGAATTAGGTGGGATAAATTCTAATTAAATAACCATATTCAGATAAAAAGCAAAAATCAAAACCAGGGTGTAACTTAATTGAGTTTTATTTAATATTTTATTAAATTTTAAAATGGAACAAACACAACAACAGAGTAACAATGCAGCCGCTGTGTGCCGTGGTTGCAGTTGCCCCCGTGGGTCAAAGAATCAAGTTAGCATAACACAAGTGCCAACTCGGGAAGGAGATGGGAGAGGAGAGAATCATATTGAGGGTAAACTAACACAACCGGTTTGAGTAGCAAAAGGTGCAAGGGCAAAGAGCATAAACCCTAGGGTCCCTAAGCTGACCAGAATTCCAACCAAGGTTGTCACAGCCAAAAAAGTTAGAAACAAGGGAATTGACCTTGCTTCTTTTGTATTTGACCCCGTTTGCTGCCAGGAAGCAGCCCCAACAGCAATGATGGAGAAGGTTAAGCCTGTGCTTGACACTAGCTGCAAGCTCTATATCAGTGACAGTGACCAGGAAGACATCAAAGAGCCCAAGTTTTATAGAACTACATAGAGGAATTAGGTGTTAAATAAGGTTGTATCCTTCTACAACAAGGTGCTCATACCTTGCGTGCCAGTCCCTGAGCAGGATCCCAATTTAACTGCACCAAAAAAGGCTACCTAGAAGGCCATCTCCAACATAAAGTGCATCATTCTTCTCAGGCTGATGCAGGAATATGGTGACTACAAGAAGGCCATGGCTATCATTGGGGTGGAGCCAAAATACACCAGTAAGCCCTTTAATAAATTCATCAATACTGAGTGAGTCTACAAGTGGAGAAATACTTGCCCATATTGACCCTGCTCAACAAGGAGAACAAATGGGAAATCCTTCAGTGAATTAACCAAGACTGCCACCTTGAACTGGTAAATATACAGTCAATGGTCAAGTCCACTTTTGGGATTGAGGCTTTGATTTCCTTTTACTACCACGTGGTCAAGGGTTGGCAGTTTTTGTAAAAAAAATTAGGGTATCTCCCTATAAATAAAACAGCTTGTCCAATATTGAGACCCAGAAAAAATACACAGAGGCATACACTGTGCTTAAAAACAAGGGGCCAGTCAAATTCTACTATATTGAAAAATCAGTGTTTGCCTTGTCTATGTATAACTTGTACGGCTATGTTCCCAAAGGTTCCAAAGGTGGAGTATATTGGCATGTGTCAGTCTGCGTCACAGCCTATTCTATGGTGGCTCTCCTTGTTTCAAAAGAGATTGATATGTATCAAATGATCAAGGGATCCCATAATATCATGACATTTCTATTTTTGCTCTGATTGGTCCAGGAGCATCTGAGGCGCACAAGCCCAGGGTTTACTAATGTTATTGTACTGGATAGCATTAGACTCCATAAGGTGGTGGATATTCTTGAGGAATTTTCAACAATTGATACAGGCATAGCAGTTGGCCCACAACAATTGGCTACATCAAATTTGCGCCTCTTATTCCTCCCTATATATTCCCCATTCCTAAACCCAATTGAAGATGTCTTAGGGTAGCTAAAGCAAGTTGTTAAGCGGGGGACCCAACTAGGACCGAGGACCTCTTTGATTTTCTGCAGGCTGAGATCACACTCTTCCAGCAGAGACTGTGGCCAAGTTTTATGGCCATGCTGATTCATTCATCCCCACGTGCCTTGCCAAGCAGCCAATAAACTAAAAGGTGTATATATTCCAAATATTTTTATTATTCTTTAATTTATTTTATTTTATACATTTATTTTTTAATTGTTTTTTAAAATCTATAGATGATCATTTTATATTTAGATGATTCCAAACCTGCAATCACATACAGCAGCACCATTGATGAAGGTTCATAAATTATTTATTTTAAACTAAATTATTTTATTATAGCCCATGGTGGCTATCCCAAACACTTGATACTGGAATAATAAATATATGCCTGTATCACTCTTGTCAAATAAATATATAAGCTAAAAGAAAGTGTAACAATTTAAGTTCTCAGAGTAGATAGGCCTTTTATTAATAAATATATTACTATGCAATTTACATACTTGTTTTAAGTATTTTTTATAACATATTTTCATTCAAACAAATCTGTTAATAAAAATACAATATAAAGTAAGAGATAAAATTTTTAATATAAACTTATTAAGGAAGAGGTTTTATTGAGTTTGCCTGTAGTGGGTTCTGTGGTATGCAACCACTTGGCAATAGAGGTGGTGCACAACCTCCACCGCCACACTGTAAACAGTGGATACACCACTATTGAAGTACTTTTTCCTGCTAGTAAAAGGGAGGATTTTGGTCTTTTTCACGGCTGTTGCATCTTCAACAGCCAATTTTCCTACTGTGCGCCTGAAGTTCTCCAACAGGTAAGAGAGTGTGCTCCACCAGGAAGAAAAAGCAAGCGCCCACATGAGCCTGGCTCATCTCTGGTATATTTTTGAATGGGAGCATTTCCAGGATGTCCCAAACAAGCTGAATGGAGTTTACACAGGAAACTCCACTGAGGAAACTGGGTCAAGGCAGATCTACTGGGCATCCTTGTAGGCAGTAACTGCTCACTCAGATATCCTGTCAGCATGTGTCAATTCTGATAGTGTGTCCCTTAAAATCAGGAAGGTACCATGAATTTGATCCTCAAGTTTATGCACAACAGGAGAAGATAAGGCCAGCTGCCTTGCTATATGGCTGCCAAATTTAGCGTAAAAAATTGCCAGAACGTATGAGACCAGAACTTTTCTAACTACGCCATCAGTTACTTCTAAAAACAGGTAAGCATTCTAGAATTTTACTTATTTTTAGTTACCTTCTTCACAGCTTCCTTGTTGGCGGCTTCTGCAGGTTTGGCCATCTTTGACACAGCGGGTTGTGCTGGATGCTCAATGTCTTCTACTCTGACGCTCTTGGCAGGTTTGAGAGGTGCATACATCTCAGGGTTATTGACCCTGATAGACAGCACAGAGAAGAAAGAAATATTAAATTGAAGGCCCTCAACCACAGTCTTTTGAATGTTGAGAAGTCACTCAATGGTCTTCTCAGATGTGTCTGGTATCTTGGCCATCAAGGCTTTTGCTATGACAAAAATTGACAGATAGTAAGAAGAGGTTTCTATGTTGTTGCAAACAAGTTTCCAGACTTGCCTGCTAACGTATCTTACAATACACAGGGGGCGCTTGATGAGTTTCCCCTTGACGTATCTAACAACATGGATTAATCTGATGGCAATATCAAATGGTGGATACTTCATCCTAATTAGGAGCGCTACCAATTCAACTTGCTGATCCCTGCACAAGTTATTCCTCGGCTTCAAACCTTACATGGAACTTCCCACTATGCCACCCCCTTGTGGCCTTGTAGCTTTCCCCATATGGTATATTAATCACAATATTCTACAATAAACAATACCTTATTCTTATTATTATGTCCTTTCTATTGTACTGTTGTTTTCCCCAATTCCAAATACTGAATCCTCATTGGTGTCAGGGATCTAGTCTTGGGCGGCCGGCCTGTTGTTTTCAGGGGTAACTCAGGCTGGATTTTTTGCAGGCAATGCCCACCACAAGAGGGGAGCTAACTTTAAAAGGTATGAGGCAGACTTCCCCACCCAAGACCATGGGCCAGCGGCCAGGATTATAGTGTCAATCACCCCTGTGAGGGTGATGTACACAATCCCAAACAGCTTGCCAGTATGGTTGGTTGGGAGGTTGGGTGTGGAAGCAGGCATGGGTTTTGGTGTCACGGGCAGCTCCATGAACAGGTCATAAGCAGGGAGATAATTGAATTTTCCTCTGAACAACTTGGGTTTTGAAAATATCCACAGGCCTTGTCAGTTGTATCTAACAGCAGATTGTATGCAGGCCAGGGGATTGAGTTCAAGTATCTTTTCCGGGGTATATTCCTTGTATTCAGACTTCAGAGGGTAGCCGGTTAAAGTGGACGGGTCCAAAGGGTACACCAGGAGGACAGAAAACAGTGGGCGGTGGGGCAGGCGGACCAGGAGATCTCAAACTGAATTGGTAGACAGCAAATAAAAAATAAGGCAATAGCTGTATGAGCCAAATTAACATAACCTTTATTAAAAAATGGCAATAAGTTTGGAGTGCAGGGTCCTTGGGTCTATATAGTACCCCCCCCTCCAAACTTAACAATTTCCATGGGGGGTTCATTAGGGCATTGGGAAGGCCAGGGTTGGGGGAATTGGGTGCTTGGGTCAAAAGGCAGCAAAATGGCACTCAGCCCGGGAGTTCTTTCATTGGTCAGGAATCTTGATTTGGCTGCCTGATTATCTTGCTTTAGTGTCAAGGTCATGGGACCAGGTTGCAGGCCTGTGCCTCTTTCCTGGGTTGGCTCTTGATTAGTTGCTGGTGTAGACTTTGAGTTTATGCTAATAGTTGCCAAATAAGTACCTCTATTAGGCGCGGTGATTAATCCTCCATTTGGTGCAATGATTTTGTTGGTTTGGCTCTTTTTACTGCATGGGTCAACATTCCTGGTATCAGCTTGTGGGGGCTCAATCCCAGAAAAACGCGGGCGGGCGGTCCTGCAGTCCACAGGCCCGGCGGCCCTAAGGAATCCAGGTTTGGGGTTGATCCCTGGTCCCAGGCCCGGGTTTCTAGGGAGGAAGAATTGTCAATCCTGACAATTGGTTCAGTTGCAACAGTGGTAGCAGCAGAAGGTTTGGTGGCCGCGCATGCATCAAGACATCTTGGACTTCCTCAAACGTGTGTGCTGTGCAAAAGAAACACGTTCAAACCTGCACCCCCCAAGTCTGTCCTGCCCATCAAGGCCATGGAACCCTTTGAGAAGTGGGCTTTTGACATTGTGGGGCTACTCCCCAAAGACAGACTGGGGAAGAAGTACATTATCACTGCCATCAACTACTTCAATTGCTGGCCAGTGGCCTGGGCAACAACTAACTACGCCACCACCACCACCACCTGCTTCATTGGGAAGAAAATTGTGGCCCGCTTTGGGCAACCCAAACATCTTACCACAGATGGCGGCCCTGAACTTGTTGGACATGTCATGAAGGCATACTGCACCAAGAACGCACTCCAACATATAGTTACAATCCCCTACCATCCTCAAGCCAATGGACGCGTGAAACAGTTAAATGGCTCACTGGTTCAACTGATTGCCAAGCTCTCACAAGAGCACCCCAACACTGCATGGACTGAACACCTGTCCACCGCTCTACTTATCCTGCAAGCAAGAATCAACAAGGGCACAGGGTTCAGCCCCAGCACCCTGGCCTTTGGGATGCCTGACAGTCTGACAGGAGTTGAACAGGGAAAGCTAAGGTCCAGGGTTCCCGACAAGCCCTCCCAAGTAACAACCCCATCCCTAGATCAATGGCGTGCCAAAGCCCAGGAAATTGAACACAAGCGGATTGAAGGAGGGACAAAGCACCTTGAAGCTAGATACACCATAGGTGACCCCGTCTACACCCTCAATCTCAATTCTTCCAAGTTGGAGCCCAACCACCTAGGGCCCTTCAAGATAGCTGCTGTCCATGACAATCATACCTATCAACTTGAAGATGCCCAAGGAAATACCAAGAAGCTTCACCATGATTGCTTGTGCCCCTGCTGCGCCATCCCCACACAAAGGCTGTTTGTGTGGACCTTCCCAGACCTTCCGCAGACTCTGGTCTT
The DNA here is from genome assembly GCA_014839935.2 of Entomophthora muscae. Taxonomy (NCBI): domain Eukaryota; kingdom Fungi; phylum Entomophthoromycota; class Entomophthoromycetes; order Entomophthorales; family Entomophthoraceae; genus Entomophthora; species Entomophthora muscae. The sequence continues at coordinate 109,511 of QTSX02006540.1, read as the reverse complement.
GGTGTCTGACAACAAGCAGGGGGCAAGGGGGGTGTTGCAACCAAGTTTCCAGACTTGCCTGCTAACGTATCTTACAATACACAGGGGCACTCAATGAGTTGCCCCTTGACATATCTAATGGCATGGATTAATCTGATGGTAATATCAAATGGCAGGTACTTCATCCTAATTAGGAGCACTACCAATTTGACTTGCTGATCTCCGCACAAGTTATTCCTCGGCTTCAAACCTTACATGGAGCTTCCCACTATGCCACCCCCTTGTGGCCTTGTGGCTTTCCCCATATGGTATATTAATCACAATATTCTACAATAAACAATACCTTATTCTTATTATTCTGTTCTTTCTATTGGACTGTTGTCTTCCCCAATTCCAAATACTGAATCCTCATTGGTTCAGTTGCAACAATGTGGTGAGAAATAACCATCCAAATCCACATAGATTTGATGATTAACCACCACCAAAGCTTCAAATACTGTTTGTTAAAATTTCCAAAAGAAACACTGGGGTTTAACAAAATGATTAAACCAAACCAAAAGAGTCCTAGATATATGGCTTGAGAAAGGATTAAAGTGTCTTCAGAATAGAACTCTGGACATTGAGAAGGTATAACTGTCTCAGTTTCAGATTCAGAAGGAAAGACACCAAGATTTTGAGGTATTGGAGTAACATTAGGGGGTGCCAACAACAAAGTACCCAAGGCAGGGCCCCATCTTCAAGTAATAATTTGACTCAAGATCAAGTTATAAGGATATAGCAGAGCAGATAACTACAGGATGCATGTTAAATAAGTGTTAACCAGGAAATAATTTAATTTTATTGAGTAATTTAGGGAGTACTAAACTCTTAAGAGTTGAACAGTGAAAATTTTCTGATATGTACCAAATTTTGACTAAGCAATACTACCTGGATCCACAGCTCCTATTCTGCCTGCATCATCTAAAGAGTACTTTGTCCAATACACAAAAAATACTTGAGTGATTAATTTCTGTTGAACATTCTGGTTAATAAGGTTGTATTGAGTGACTCTCAGATTACGTCTATTTATCAGTGTCAACTTTCACAGGGTGATCAAATCAAGCTGACAAACCAAGACGGCAGTAACCCATTTCTGATCAACTGTATGATTCAAATCCGTTAACTTGGCCAACTTAGTTAACTGTTTGCTTGTCTTCTGAGCTTTGTCATTAGGATGGGTAATGCCAGGCATTATGGAAACTACCATGACATATTTGGACACCTTGATGATAATATTTCCCGTTAGGACGGCAGACTTCACTTTTTCTTTAACCTTGCAATTATTTTCCTTTATCTCCGCAGTTGCAGAGTCAAGATCTTTGAGTAGTTTTTCAAGTTCTCTCAAATGATTTTTTACTGACCTTTGAATATGTTTTTATAGCCTTTGCCCAATAAACTATGTTATTCTGATATTATTGCCTCTTTGTTTATCCTTTTTTGGTTTCCCATTTACTACAATATCTCATCCTTTTACCCATTGTGTATATGTTTTTAAGTTTCTTTCAATATGTGTTATTTACATTATGTTTTGCCATACTTCCATAATCAATGTATTGTTTTAACTCTTTAAACAGCACATTATAAAAGAATTAACAGCAATTTGATGATCAGCTGAATTTAAATTAGAAAACTATATATACATTTTTAGAGAAAGTTGTTGCCAATCCAAATTCAAAACCTTAATAATAAACTTTAAGCCAATCAGGAGCTGTGTGAGAAAATGATTGTTGTGACATAAAGGGTCATTCAATAATTCTTTGATGCATGTGCACTAATTAATATGATTGGCTGGTTGTTTTGCCATTGTGCGCCATTGCCGGTGTGGCAAGTTGTTTTGGACTAGTGCTAACCCAGCAGCTGATTAAGCATTAGTCCAAAACAACTTGCCACACCGGCAATGGCGCACAATGGCAAAACAACCAGCCAATAAGATTAATTAGTGCACATGCATCAAAGAATTATTGAATGACCCTTTATGTCACAATAACCATTTTCTCACACAGCTCCTGATTGGCTTAAATTTTATCATTAAGGTTTTGAATTTGGATTGGCAACAACTTTCTCTAAATATATATATATATATATATTTAAATTTAAATTTAAATTTAGCTGATCATACAATTGTTGTTAATATTTTCACAAGGGGCTGTGTAAAGTGCATAAAATAACTGTGTTCTGGATCTAGATACACGGCATAGTGAATATATGATTTTATAGAAATAAACTGAAGATAAATAATAAAACCAACTATAAACAAAGAGAAAGTGAACAATTGAAATTCAGAATAAAGATAATATAAATAGAAAATGTTTGGTGACAGGGAGTTTATTGGGGGGCAGGAAAGAGAGATGCCTAGTAGGCAGAATAGTGTGGGAAAGAAGGTGTAGAGCTGGTGCTGGCCTGGGGGGTCTGTGATTGGGTGGTGGGGCTGGCAGGTGGGGGTAGTGGTGGGGGTAGAGGCAGGAGGATTGTGTGTGATGGCCGTCATATACTGCTTGCCATATTCCTCATCTTTCATTGGCTGGATTGGTTGGTAGACGGCTGTGGCACAAGGTGGGAGGTGCTTATCCTTACGTGACTGGTTGCCCATGTTCACATGAAAGACCATTTGAGCAAACAAGTCCACCACCATTTGGCAACCAAAGAGAGACTTGTGGTCAAGGACACCAAGGTAAATATCATTAAAATCCTGAGGGTGGCGCTCTTGGAGTGTGTCTCCAATATTATAGAACACAACATTGACCAGATGGATGGGCAACCTCCAGAATTAACTCATACAGAATAGAACATCCTCCATGTTGACAATTCTCAAAAATGTTTTTCTTATTTTCAATATTAAAGATTATTTTCTTCTTGATTAAATAATTGACACTAATAATAGAAGCAATGTTTGATTTTTATTTTGAGCTTTTAATTGAAATTATAAAAGATAAAGCAAATTTTTTTTCTAGAATTGTTGACATGAAGGATGTTCCATTCTGTGTGAGTTAATTCTGGAGGTTGCCAATGGATGTCTGCATGGCTGGCAGGATAGACTGAGACCTGATGCCTGCACCCCTGGATTGCCTCAAGGGCAGTGGAGCTATCCTCCATCTGGTGGCTCAAGAAAACCCAGTGGGTGGAATTTGAGCTATACCAAGAGTCAAGAAATTTGCCAAGGATGTGGCTGTACTTATAGCCGTTGATGAAGTCAGGGTTTGTCCAATAATAAACAGAAACCTTGGCCAAAACAGCCAGAAGTGCACCAATGAAAATTCCCTTTTTGATCTTCTTCCTTCTGTTTTTCTTGGTGGCTTTTCCTTGCTCACCAAAATTGTCAAAAGCAATGGACAATTTTTAATACAAGATGAACATGATGTCATCAGATAAACTTTTCAGGCATTGGATGAGAGTGGATTTGATGGCAGTATCATATGGGGAATAATCACTACCATCCCATTGATTCCCACAGAAATTGATCAACACCAAGATCAAGGCCACTTTCCTGTACATCCAGAGCTACACCATGCGCTTGGAAACTCATATGTCATGGTGCGCAAGTTGCTTCTGGACCTGAGTCAGGGGAAGCTTGTGGTCTCTCTGCATGAGATCAAGCATAATCAGATATACCTCATTGATCTGGAACTCTGGGGCCTTTTTCTGCTTCTTGGCCGTCCCAATCAGGTTCCCCTTGTTCATCAGGTTATTAAATTCCTGTATGATAGCTGCCTGGGTAAATTTCAATTGGGTGGCAATCTGGTCCCAGGTCAGGCCACACTGGTTGAGTACCACAATTTCCTGAAGAATCTGGGCAGTAATTAGTTGGCACTTGTGGCGCTAGGCCGCAGGAGCTGTAGCCTGATTGGCTGTAGGGGGAGCAAGTTGGTTGTTGGTGGGCATTTGTTCCAAAACAGGGTTGTCATTCTGATTGGCTGGGTGATTGCCACCTTGAATGGGGCAAGGAAAGGGGGCAGGGGCAGAGATAGACACTAAGTGACTATTGAACAAGTCAAAGCCATAGGTGTGAGAGAGAGGGGCTAAACTAACTAAGTTTGGCTCCCATCCCGGTGAAACAAACCACCAGGATGCCGCCCAGTGAAGGACTGGGACAGCCGCTCAAAGAGGGGACCACAAGAAGAACACGGGGGACATTTGAGGGAAATAAGCATTCAAGCCCATCAACATCAGTCCAGTGAGCAGCCAAGGGGTGCAGGTGGGAGTGGGAGGGAACACCTCAGAGGCTACAAGTGGTATAGAAGCACTCTTGACCAAACTGGGGAGGGGAGGCATGGGAGACACATCCACCTCAGAGGCAGGCGGGGTGTGATCAATGATACCCAGATACAAGTTGTCACATGTCAAGCTCTTAACCACAGCCTCTCCAGAAAAGAGAAGACCACTGGGAAGATTCAAGAGACTAGAAGGATCTTCACCCACAAGCTGGGCAGAAGAGGAGATTTCTCCTCACAAGTTAGGGGAGGTAGACCACAAGAGCAACAAAAGTGGAGCCAAGGAAAATAGCACAAATTTTATAACAGGGAGTATCATAGTTGTGTTCTCCTCAAAATTTGGGTGGGGTGAGTGGTTTTGTTTTGGGTTGAAACAATAAAATTTAGCCTGCCAGGAGCACCCACAGACAAAGAGAACATGCAGGAAGTAACAGGGGGGACTTCAGGAGGCTTGACAGTATACCTGGGTGCCTTGGGAAAGATTAATACAAAAAAAGGTTCAAAAATAAAGAGTTTTAAGAGAAAATCAAAGTAAAAGTAGAATTTTATATTGAAATTAACTAACAAACTTAGGTTCAAGCGTAAACATTGGAAGCAAAAGCAAAAATACAAACAGCTATATGCTGGAGTCTGCTCTAAGAGTCCCAGAAGGGGGACCAGGTTTGAAACAGGGTGTAGGAAGGTAAGAGTTGAGGTAACAACTAACACTTTTAAAATTTCTAGATGATGGAACTCAAACGGAGGCCCAAACAAAACTATGAAAATTAAAACCAAGTGCAACAGGATCCAAAACTTTAATAAATTGGAAAATAGACAAGCAGAGGACTGAAAGTCCCCTTTCTGCATTAAAAGGAATGAGTTGCAAGGAAATATGAATCACATGACATTTGGCTCTGGATCCAATTGGCTAGAAGAAAAAAATTTGCTGGATAGGGACAGGGAGACTGGAGAGTTTCACTCTAATTTCTGCAATCTGATCTGATTGGCTAGAAGAGGTACCAGGCATTTGGAGTTCACTTGAGTTGTCAAGCGTCAATGTGACGACCTTTGATTGGCTAGTTCCAATGGTTTTTAAAAGTGGGCGACACCAGGCTAATAAGTAGTCTAAATTAACCAATGTTTCTTCCCAGGAGGGAGCAACCAAAGGCAAGGGATCCACAGGATAGGCTAGCACAAACCTCTCATCAACTGTGTGTGCTAAATCCTCTAAATAATGAAGGGGTTTGGCTGGCATTTTTGGGCCTTTCTTGGTGTGGCAGGGGAAGATTGTGCAATCCAATGCCAGAGGTGGCAGTGAATTTACAATAGGGGTCAGGGGTCAAGTACAGGTCAGCTTACTTGTTATCTGCATCAAAGGCTTGGGTGTAAACAGGTGCTTCTATGTTCTGAGCCTCACCTCCATTGAAGCTGGCTTGGCTGCTGCTGGCTTGGTTGGTGGTGCTGTCAAAAATGTTGTTGCTGTTGAAAACCATCTTGAAATAAAACCTAGGATAAAATCACTAAAAGTAGAAGTTTAAAATTTTATGATTTATTTTTATTGTAATCTCAAGTCCATATTTGGAAAGTTCTCAAAACCATTATACACAAATAAGGATCCATGAAAATGAATAAAATGCCTCTGTCCCTAAATTGGATAGCTGTTGATTGGCTGTTAAACTGTTATACTTCTATTTTAGGCTGCTCATACTACACATCTTGTGTGACTTCATTTTGTTTCATGTTTTTGGAATCTCACTTCTAGATTGCTCAAGTTCTGTTTCATTTTATTCCTTCTGTTGGTGCCTCATGAATCCTGATTGGATTATAATATACTCCAGAACAGCATCCATCCATCTCACTTGCTGCATCAGTTCATTTCATTTGTGGTTTAAACAACACCGCTTGATATTTGCTATAATTTTGTATAATGGGCTAGTGAAATTTTGTTTTTTGTTTGACAGTTCATTCATTAACCAAAAATATTTAAAATATTTGAATCCTGAATCTCGCGCGACTTGGATTTTGTTCAAATCTGAAATCATTCCGTTTAAATCTGAGGTATTTTTGGTTGTCACCATAGCTGTTAAAACTACTGTAGTATAGGGTTAGGACAGGCACCAAAATCTACACAATTGGTTTTGTGACTTTGTCAGTTGAGCACAAATTATTTTGTGACCTTCATGTCACATCACAATTCACACAGATTGGTTTGGTGTTGTGTCCAATCTAAGTATGTAAGCTATTCCTTTCAATTGAAGTAGATATTTATTAATAATTTGATTGGTGTTTTAATATAATTATCTAAAGCAAACTGTGGTACAATCAGATCTATCATTGTAAGGTAATGGCAGGTAAAGCTTTAATAAATTTGATTTAAAAAATAAAGTCCCACAACTGAACTTCCTCTAATTTTACATCCTGTGCCTTGTACAAAATGACAACATCTGTTTCACCCTTGAAAACCATTCTAATTTTATATCCTGTGCCCCTTCACAAAATGAAATCATCTGTTTCATCCATGAAAACCACCTTCTTTTTATATTTTGTGATCTACACAATGGAGTGAGGCACAAATTGTGGCCTACTCCAAAAGTTATGATACAAAATCACATGGATTGTTTTGTGAACCAATCCAAAACTTCCAAAAAAATGGTTTTGTGACACTGTGTTTGCACAATTGCTGTTTCTGTCCCTTCCCTGCTGTAGTAGTGTCATTTAACAATAAGAGTGTATTGTTGTTGCCTTCGGGATCTCTTCAAACCATCTCTGCTCAAAGCTACCAGTGCTTCATTTCTTGACGAGAATCCTTTACCAGTTGCCTCCAGTGACTTATCAACGGAACCCCACCCAGTCACTGCCGCACCCATCATCACTGATAGGAAGCCCATATGTTGACATACGGATTCAGCTCATATCAACTTCTCCCAATATATCTAATCATCTCTACAACAATAAGAGCAATAATTCTTCACGATCCCAAAATCTTGCAACACTCTTCTTCTATATTGAATAACGATACCATCATTTTCTTAAATTTCCTGCTTATTTCGTATTCTATACTTCCCAGAAGTATATACACAGTACTACTCGCAGTTTGTGAGTAGTTTAAAAAACTTCTCTTTACAATAAAAGTCTAGCTTTTATCTACCACTCTTTTGTGATCTCTAATTGAGGATGCCAATTGTGTACATGCTTGAGGCTAAACGAGGTAGCTCATATCGGCCTAAAGTTTATCTGGGATTGGCATAGGGCTAGGACTCTCGATTCCCATCCGAAACTATTTGATTTCAAAGCGAAACACGACATTTTGAATCAAGTCGAATGGGAATCAAACGCCCAACAGGCGAGATACAAGGCGTCTACAATGTTGGCAGTGGGATTTACACCCCTCGTTAAATGTAGCAACGGAAGATTTAACTTAGATGCAGCCCCCGTATTTCACCGCATTAAATGTAAATATTAAGTGCAATCCTCTCATTTAAATCCATGCGATTAGAATTATGGGGCCAGATCGGGAGGTAGCCAATCCGTACTATCTGATCAAATAATTAATCAAATCTGCCATAGAGTGAACTGCGTTAAAGCGAGGTTATGGTTATTTAGAATATTTAAATCAAGGGCGTCTGAGAAGTGTGGAATCGGATACTTTGGGTGGGTACTTAAATCCGGTCGGATTTGCTGAGGAAGCAGTAGTTCTAGCATAGCCATTACAGAAGCTCTATAATCTGATCACCTTTGCCTCAAACCTTGTCAAAATGAGTCATATGTAATCTTTTAAGGGGATAGTCTGACTCAGTTGGTTTACTGTAAGATTTACGCGACGTATAGTCTTATGACGTCAAATTTAGCCGTCGTAAAGAAAAGTCGAAGTTGGCAGATCAAGGATTGTAAGATGAAGCAACCTACCCTTAAGCTGTATCAGATTATGCCATAATGTTGTTTTATTATGTCATAAAGACTAATAAGAAGGTCATAGGTCTACAGTTGGTATAAAAGTCTAAGTTTGCCATCACCAATCAAACTTAGTCTTATCCAATGTTACATAGCATTTCTGAGTGCTTAAGGTCTTGATAAATCCTTATCGATTTGAATTTATGAAAGCAAACTTATCCAGATTTAGATCATCTAATCTGAGAATAAATCTACACCTAAAGTTTCATCCAAGCAGCCAAGCCCCTGCTTCAAATCACCTTTATTCCTTCAAAGCCCAGCCCTTTTCTGTACTGTAACTCAAGCATAACACTATACTTAGGTTATATAACCGTACAATTCACTTGATAAAACCAATTATTTAACGTATAACTTAGATATCTGTAATAATGACTGAAGTTGATTACGAAGCTCTTCCTGAAAACACACCTTTTTCTGTCCAGCTAGCTGCTGGTGCTCTAGCTGGCATTACTGAACACATTGTAATGCATCCTCTCGACAGCATCAAGGTGAGCATTTGGTACTTTTCCTTTGAGTATAGTTCTAGAAGTCATAAAGCTTTAACCATTTGTCCCTGGCAAGTAATACTTGTAATACAAAACCTTCATTGGCAAAAGTAGTTTCTTATAACATGCACTATTGAGTATCCTCTATAGCTTAACCAAACAAAGCAGGCATGTTGAAATTGAGCCACTCTTGTAACTTTTAAAGCTTATTTGCCGAGAGCTTAAACTTGAATCTCCTTATACTTCAAACCCCCAAATTCTAGTGATAAATAGATCAAGCATTGATGTTAAATTTGCGTTTTGGCCTAGAAGGTGATTATTAATTTTAAGCATAGTAATAAATCAATTGTATGAGAGTTTCTTGGATTTAGTGTTTAGCTTTTATTCTTTCTCACTCTAAACTCAATACGACTTTTGTTTCAAATCGGTCCTAAAAAAGAAGAAACTATTGATTTCTAGTTTCTCCTTCCAAATATAAGCTTAATTGTGGGCTTAACCCCAAAGCTGATCAAAAGTTTCAGCAAAATATTTTTTCTTGGCTCACTGTCAGACTTTTTTAAGCTAGTGACAATAATAACACTAAGCTTTTGGTTCAAGCTTGTGAATTTTATCTTTTGGAAGCTGTCCAAAAATAGACATGATCTTTTTACAGTTTATATTTTATGGACTTTGAATGGCATTTATACAATGTATACCTGATGTTTATTAACTATTTCCTTCTGATTATCAGGCTTGTTTGGATTTAAAGTGTTAAATTGCCAGTGTACTTTCTGTCTAGCAGAATTATCTGGGTTGATATCTATAAGCTTTATTAACCCTTTGCATAGACTAGGATGCAAGTCTTAAGCACAAATCCTCAAGCAGTCTATACAAATATGCTTCAAGCCTTTACACGTATTTCAGCCACTGAGGGAGCCATGACCCTTTGGCGAGGTGCTGGCTCTGTTGTAATGGGTGCTGGTCCAGCCCATGCTCTGTATTTTGGAACCTATGAACAGACTAAGAAGCTGTTTAATTCATCAGGGCATTCCCATACTGGCATAGGTAAAGATTATTTGGGTTTATAAACTAAAGCTACCAAGCTGCTGCAGGAGCATGTTCATCCATTGTAAGCGATGCCTTCATGAACCCATTTGATGGTAAATCACTCTTATGCCTTAGCTAATATTAAGTCATCAAACAGCGCATGCAGATTCATGGATCTCAATACTCAAATATATTTATATGTGCTAAAGATCTTTTCAAAAGAGAAGGGATTACTGCTTTCTACATCTCATATCCAACAACTTTAGCAATGACAGTTCCATTTCAAGCAATCCAATTTACCACCTATGAAGCTGTATCTGATTACCTTAACCCAAACAAAGGTTATAATCCTACTTCACATGTCCTTGCTGGTGGGTTAGCAGGTGCAATTGCTGCTGCTGTTACTACACCATTAGATGTAACAAAAACTTTACTTCAGACTCGTGGCTCCTCTACTGATCCTGAAATTCTTAAAACATCTGGGATGATCAAAGCTGCCCGTCTGATTTATACTCGTGAAGGACTCAAAGGGTTTACTAGAGGTCTGGCCCCTCGGGTAATGTCGCATATGCCTTCTACAGCGTTATGCTGGTCTGCATATGAGTATTTCAAGTGGTTTCTTAAGGCAGATGACACCATGACTATGTAAAATAGTATTATAATGCATTTTTTGTCCTGCCCTTTATCTGGCTCAAGCTAATCTTGCTGCTTTTCATCCCATGTCCACTGACTTGAATCATCAAATCTGAGCAATAAGGCTCAAATTATAGAATCAATAAAGAGTGATCAATCTTGTTAGTTACTCTCTTCCTACCAATTGCATAGACTCTAGGATGCTTTCAAAGTGATTGATTCTATTTAAGGTTCAACTTGATGTTCCACCATCAATTTTTCTGTCAATTTGATGGAAACTGGTTTTGTCTTTTAAAATATGTGGTGCTATCAGATTAGCTTAATTTCACAGATTGTTCAGAATTGAATTTTCCTTTTCAAACTTTTAAGAGTGTTTTGTATATACTTCTGAGAAGTATAATAAACAAGATAAAGGGGAAATTTGAGAAGAGAATGATATTTTATTGATATGAATATAGAGGATTATATAGTATCGTGGGAAGCCACATGCCGTCCATGTATGTCATGAGGCTTATCCAAGTGATTGTTCCATTTAGGATCCAAAATGGTTGATCCCCATATAAGATGAACATATGATAAGAGTACCACCAATTATTCATTAATCAGGGAATCATTCAGCGAGTCACTTGGGGAATGATTTTCCCGAGAGGGAGTAATGATAGATGTTGCAACATTAGCTTATTTCCCACCACCTAAAATCATATCATAAAAGTTAATTTAATAAAGCAAATACACTTTATTTAAAATCAAAAAATACTCTACTGTTTTTGTAGCCTTAGTTTCCCACTACTGAGGAATTTGATCCATTGGGTGTTATCCTAAGAGTACTATCAAAACTGTGGCCATATTATTGGTTGTCTGCCAGAGTGAAACCCTTGTGATCTAACACCAGGGAGCCACAACACAAACCTGGGACTTGGCATCAGCCCTTAAGAACTAAAGATGCAGGAATCCTGACTGGGCCCATGGTCAGGATGGCAGTGAGACATTCTTCTATAAATCTGAGGATATGGTAAGTTCATCATTTTACTGCATATAAAGATTTGTGCTGTATGACAATATCACTATCTTTTTCTCTAGCTAGCAATATGAAAAAATGTGGTAAAGAAATAAAGAAAAGACACCACTTATCAGCAAGTTCAAAGGGAAAAGAAACACCAATACCAGTCTTTATTTAACAATATGCATGATAATATAGCCCAGCACATCTATCAGTGTTAATTCAGGGAGCCTACATGCTCTGCTAAGAAAGGGACTGAAGCAACACTAAGACAGCACAGCAGATGGCTTGGCTAATAGTGGCTTTAATAAGGTACAGTAGCTTTACCACCTGACATGATAAACAAAAATGTTCCAGATCAAAACAAAATCATTTCAATCCAAAACAAAAGACAACTGGTTTTTCTTGAAGGATTACATTCAAAAAAAGTATATTTAAAGTAGATTTAAAAGCTATGGCAACAACCAAAAATACCTCATATTTAAACAAAATGATTTCAGATTTAAGCAAAATCCAAATTGCGTGAGATTCAAGATTCAAATAATTTAAACATTTTTGGCTAACAAATGAACTTTCAAACAATAAACAAAATTTCACTAGCCCATTATACAAAATTATAGCAAATATCAAGCGGCAAAGTTTAAACCACAAATGAAATGAACTGATGCAACAAATGAGATGAATGGATGCTGTTCCGGAGTATATTATAATCCAATCAGGATTCATGAGGCACCAACAGAAGGAATAAAATGAAACAGAACTTGAGCAATCTAGAAGTGAGATTCCACAAACATGAAACAAAATGAAGTCACACAAGATGTGTAGTATGAGCAGCCTAAAATAGAAGTATAACAGTTTAACAGCCAATCAACAGCTATCCAATTTAGGGACAGAGGCATTTTATTCATTTTCATGGATCCTTATTTGTGTATAATGGTTTTGAGAACTTTCCAAATATGGACTTGAGATTACAATAAAAATAAATCATAAAATTTTAAACTTCTACTTTTAGTGATTTTATCCTAGGTTTTATTTCAAGATGGTTTTCAACAGCAACAACATTTTTGACAGCACCACCAACCAAGCCAGCAACAGCCAAGCCAGCTTCAATGGAGGTGAGGCTCAGAACATGGAGGCACCTATTTACACTCAAGCCTTTGATGCGGGTAACAAGTAAGCTGACCTGTACTTGACCCCTGACCCCAATGGCTTTGACTTGTTCAATAGTCACTTTGCGCCCAGCTCTGCCCCCACTCCCTTACCCAACTCCTGCACAAGATAACAACCAACCAGCCAATCAGAATGGCAACCCTGATCTGGAACAACTTTCTGCCATCAGCCAACTTGCTCTCCCTACAGCCAATCAGGATTCAGCTCCTGCTGCCCAGCTTTCAGGAATGCCTTTTCCTATATTCCTGCCAACAATTTGGTTAGTGACACTGAAGGGTTCTTGTCACAGTAAGTTTCATAATGTCATAAATTATTTGGCCAAGTAGAAAAGCTCAGAAATCCAGAAAACCTTTAACAAAACTGACTGATTTAAAAAATTTGAATCAAAAAGTTGATAAAAATGGATTACAGCTGCTCCAGTTTGCCTGTCAAATCTGATCCCCCCATAAGTTGATGTTGATAAATCAACGTAATTTAAGGGTCACCAGATATGAACTTGTTAATCAACATGGTCATCAGAAGTTGGTCACTCAAGGGTTCTTTGCACCCTGGACTAAATACTCACTTGGCGATGTGGAAGGAATAGGAGCCTAGGATCCAGGCGGTATTGTTTAGTCAATTTTTGATATATATTGAATAATTTTCACTGTTTCAACTCTAAGAGTTGAGTCCTCCCAAAATTTACTCAATAAAAATCACATATTCCCTGGTCTAACTTTACTTTTGAAAATTCGTCCTGTAGTTGGGTTGTTATGCTACATCCCCTACAATTTAGTCCTTAGACGGATTATTACGGGAAGATGGGGGCCTGCTGTTGGTACTTTGTTGTTGTTGCCACCAAATGTTAATTCAATGCCTGTCAATATTGGAGCTGTTCCTACTCCCGTCAAAGCTAAAACTCATGTGCTATCTCAATGTCCTGAATTTTATGCTTAAGACACTCTGATTCCTCACAGGCCATTTATCTAGGGCTTTTATGGTAGGGGTTAATTATTTTACTTAACCCTAGTATCTCATTTGGAAATTTCACAAAACATTATCTGAAGCTGTGTTGGTGATTAATCATTAACTATATGTGGATTTGGTGGGTGATTCCCCACCACATGGAGACAGCTTCTTATTATCCTGTGATTTCCGTCACATTACTCAACTCTTCTACCTTTGAGTTTAGGGAGCAGTTTGTCATGAGTTCTTGTTTCTTTTCTCCTGCTCCGTTGAGATATCTGCATTCACCATGTTTATTTGCATCAGTTCTTTTCTGAGTTTTCAGTTTGTATTTTTTTTAATTTGTGGTTTTTATCTCTGGTTGCAGTTGATGAGAATGGCCATCTGTTTCCTATTTCCGCTGTGCCATGTTATTTTGGCGTCCAGATTATTTTTCTGCTCCACCCACTGATGAAATTTTGCGTGAAGTTTTTTCAGCTTTATCAATCTATTCCAGCTCTAGCCTTATTCAAAAATTGTAAGTTTACCATGTGATGACACAGGTTTCAGAGGATGCTTGTGAATGGCTGTTGTCCGCAGTGGAGCGTAATTCACATGTTTTAACTGAAAGTGCATCCCTGTACCCTTTGTTAAAAAATTTGTGTGTATCTATTGAGGAGCTCAAAGTTTATTGTAAATTGTATGCCTTCCAACAGAGTACTACTCCACTCTTTATATTCCTTCCTCAGTTTCTTGCCTACTGCCGTACAATTTATGTTCCCAAAGTTAATAAGCTCTCAGTGTTGTGGTTAGTAGTTGACCAGACTGCCCAGGATCTGGCAGTTTGGGATTCCCTGTTAACCACAAATCAGGTCCTGGTAAGCCAATTTTTTTCTCTGGTCTCAAATCTGTTGACTTCCAAACAAGGTGTTATGGAAATTGAAGCCAAATCCGCTGCTTGCTCCTGGTTTTTTGATAATTGTTCTGAAGTTGCATTGTATAGTCAGAGTTGTGATTGTTCCCCTTGCGTTTCTTCTCAGTTGCAATTGGCTATCTTGAACAAACCTGCTGAGGTAGACAAAGCACCAGTAGTGGCTGTCTCTGAGAGTTTGTTGGCTATGCTCCAATACCTCATGCCCGCAAAGTCTTTGGTAGTTGAGTCTGAGAAGTTACCTCTTGTTCCCATTGACTGTGATTATCCTGTCCTCCCTGAAGCCATCCAAGAAATGATCAAGCATTATATCAGGAGCACCCTACCTCCTTAGCTGCCTCTGTACCACTCAAGAGAAGAAAGATCCTGCTGAGGCTGCAACTTTTGCAGCAAATAAATCTACTTCTGGTTACTTCTTGTTTTATGATAGCATAGATAATGGCCAAACTATCTATCAGCTAGCCATTTTGTTGGATACTGGTGCGTCTGAGAACTTCATGAGTGTGGAGACTGCAGACTTGTTGCAAATCAAGTACCATCCTGGAATGCTAGTAAGGGTGGAAACTGTCAAACATTTTCTTCCTTCCAGCTCAAGAAGCCAGTGACATTTGTAGTTGTGGGTCAATCTTTTACCACAAGGTTCTCCATATGCTCTACTCTGATGTATCCAATTATCTTAGGAGTGGACTGGTGGCGGGACCATAATGTATTGACTCTGCTAAAAGAAAATGAGCTACAAGTGGACCACTCTTTGGGCATATTCATCTGTATTCCGTTGTTGGGTATGTCAGATTTAGAGCAGTCTTCTCAGGCAATCCAGTTGGTTCCTGTCCCTACACCCATAAGTTTGGATTTAACAGCATGCCTTCAACCCTGGTCCACGGAATTTAATGCCACTAGGGGTGAGGTTCTTCCCAAGCACACTCAGGTTGACTTTGACTTTATGGTTGTCGTTGATCTGATTTGTATTTCTTCTCCCATTTTCCCTTTGGCCTTAAAGGAGGACGCATGTTTGGAAGAGTGGACTTGTGACATGTTGGTCAAGAGATATATCTTAAAGAAGGCTTTGTTAATCTGCTCTTCATTGTTATTTGTCCAAAAGTCTGATGGGTCATTTAGACCTTGTGTTGACTATGGAAGCTTGAACAATATAACAATTCCTGACCCCTGCCCTTTGCCTCTTGAAGCACAGATTTCTTGGTGTGTTGAGAAGGCAAAGGTATTATCAAAACTTGATCTCTTGAACACATTCAACTCAATTAGGATCACAGAAGGAATGGAGTGGTTGACAGCGTTCATAACAAAGAAAGGTATCTTTCAGTACTGTGTTATGCCTTTTGGATTGAAGAATGCTCTGGCTTGCTTTCAGCAGTTGATTGACTTGGTTTTGGGAGATCTCCTAGGTGTATGTGCCATTGTGTACATGGACAACATCTTGGTATTCTCTCCAGATGAGGAGTTGCACAAGGCCCATCTGTCAGAAGCTGTAGAGCGTATACTTCAGGCCAATTTGATCATCAAAAGGAGTAATTGTGAATTCTTTAAACGTAAGGTTACCTTTTTGGGTAATATTATCTTTGAGGATGGCCACACCATTGCCCCTGACAAAGAAGCTGTGGTTTGGGAGTATGCTACGCCTGTGACAATATCCCAACTTTGTAGTTTCTTGGGTACCTGTACGTTCTTGAAGAAATTTACCCCTAACTTGTCAGAAGTGGCTGCCCCCTTGTATTCAGCAAGCGGGAAGACAACTTTGGTCTGGACGCCTGAGTGTGCAAACACGTTCACAGCAGTCAAAGCTCTTTTGTTGTCTTTACCTGTGTTGAGACATGTGGATCCTGAGCTTCCTTTTTTGGTTTACACAGATGCCTCTAAATATGCTGTGGCTGGTGTGTTGCTACAAACTGCTGACAATGGTGTTGAGAGACCTGTAGGGTATTTCTCCCAAAAGATGGAGGCTTGGGAACAAAATTACATGATTTACAACAAGGAATTGTTGGCAGTTGTGGAATCTTTAAAGCATTGGCATCACCATTTCATGTAAGTGTGTCATCTGTTTGTAGTAAGGACTGACTATAAAGCTCTCCTGCACTATTTCCAACCCAGGGTTTTGTTGGGTTGCCAATCCAGATGGCACAGTGATCTGAAAAGGTACAAGTTCCACTACAAGTTTATAAAGGGAGCTAATAACCATTTGGCAGATGTGTTGAGCAGAAATCCTTACCATCTCCCAGATGTTGGTATGGACGTCAATTTCAATACGCACACTATGATACCAGATGAGGCTGTGCTTTCTTTTGTTTACCTCTGCCTGCTACGCTTGCAACCATGTCCTTAACTGAGGGTGCGGACTTAGACTTATATTCCAAAGTGAAGTTTTGAAGCCTCTGTCCAAAGGTTACAATAGGTTATTGGAACTAGCATGTGCACATCCTGTTAGCCAGCCACAGGGTTATCACAAGATAGGACCAATTCTATATAATCAAGGTTGCTTGTGGGTTCCAGAGGGAACTATTTGGGATGAAATCATAGAGGCTTATCACATCTGTCCTACAGCAGGCCACCCAAGAAAAAATAAAACAGTGGAACTAATCTGCCACCAATTTCCTGAAAAGGTTTAACAGTGCAGGTAGCGGCTTTTGTTTGAGACTGCCTGGTATGTGTTTGGTCCAAGGCAAGCCAAAACAAGACTACTGGTTTACTGATTCCACTGCAGCCTTCTGCAGGACCCTGGACGTCGGTGTTGGTGGATTTCATTGAAGAGCTTCTAAATTCTGATGGGTTTAATGCAATTATGGTGATGGTTGATTGCTTCACAAAAATAGCACACTTTGTACCTTGCTCAACCACAATTACTTTGGTGGAAACAGCTAGGTTCTTTGTGAATAGAATCTTCTCCTTGCATGACATTCCAATGGAGATTGTGAGTGACTGTGGGCCCCAATTCATTGCTCAGTTCTGGGAAGCTTTTACTGGAATTCTAGGTATCAAATTGTGTTGTTCCACGCTTTCCACCCCCAATCCAATGGACAAATGGAGAGGGTAAACCAAAGTTTGGAGGTCTACCTGTGCTGCTACACTAATGCACAACAAGACAACTGGTGTGCTAACCTACCCATGGCAGAGTTCATATATAATAATGTCCTGCACACATTGACCCAGGTTTTTCCATTCTATGCCAATGTAGGTTACAATCCTTCATCCAACATGGGTCCTTGTTTGGTTAGCAATGTAGAAGCTGCCACTGATCAAGCCGCTGCAATTAAGCGGGTTCATTTGGAACTTCAAGTTACTCTTGCCACTGCCATGCCAACTTACAAGTAATATGCAGATTGCAAGTGCCAGGAAGGTCCAGCCTACCAATCAGATGATCTGGTCATGGTGGATGCCCGTAATATGAAGCTGAAGGTCCCTTGCTGCAAGTTAGGCCCCAAGCAAGTGGGTCCCTTCAAAGTTGAACGTCAAATTGGTCCCTCTGCATATTGGCTAGAATTACCCCCAGCTTTCAAGATTTTCCACACCTTCCATGAATTCCTTCTTACTCCCTTTAAGGGCACAGAGATCCCTTCTTCTCAACCCATTATTGTGAAAGGAGAACCTGATTTTGAGTTAAATTGTACTTTGGCTTCTTGTAATAATTGACACCCTCTGGAATATTTGGTGTCATGGAAGGGTTATCCTGATTCAGAAAACTCATGGGTTCCCCACTATGATTGCTCTAACTCTCCCAATCTTATCCAAGAGTTCTATGATTGCAACCCCACCAACATTGGTCACCCCAAGCTTACCTCAGCCTCTATGAAACTTCCCCCTGCCCACAAAAACTTCTCCTTGTCCCATCTTTAGGATGGTGGTATTGTGCCCTGGGCTAAAGCAGAGGGTAATGTCACAGTAAGTTCCATAATGCCGGGAATTATTTGGCCAAGTAGAAAAGCTCAGAAAGCCAGAAAACCTTTAACAAAACTGACTGATTTAACAAATTTGAATCAAAAAGTTGATCAAAAATGGATTACAGCTGCTCCAGTTTGCCTGTCAAATCTGATCCCCCCATAAGTTGACGTTGATAAATCAACGTAATTTAAGGGTTGCCAGATATGAACTTGTTAATCAACATGGTCATCAGAAGTTGGTCACTCAAGGGTTCTTTGCACCCTGGACTAAATACTCACTTGGCGATGTGGAAGGAATAGGAGCCCAGGATCCAGGCAGTATTGTTTAGTCAATTTTTGACATATATTGAATAATTTTCACTGTTTCAACTCTTAAGAGTTGAGTCTTTGCAAAATTTACTCAATAAAAATCACATATTCCCTGGTCTAACTTTAATTTTGAAAATGCATCCTGTAGTTGGGTTGTTATG
Organism: Entomophthora muscae; assembly: GCA_014839935.2. Taxonomy (NCBI): domain Eukaryota; kingdom Fungi; phylum Entomophthoromycota; class Entomophthoromycetes; order Entomophthorales; family Entomophthoraceae; genus Entomophthora; species Entomophthora muscae. Next base: position 90,826 of record QTSX02006540.1, on the reverse strand, counting down.
CTACATCACCTGCAATTTAATCCTTAGCTGGATTATCACGGGAAGATGGGGTCTGCTGTTGGCATTTTGTTGTTGTTGCTGCCAAATTTTAATTCACTGCCTGTCAATATAAGAGCTGTTCCTACTCCTGTCAAAGCTGAAACTCATGTGCTATCTCAATGTCCTGAATTTTATGCTGAAGACACTCTGATTCCTCACAGGCCATTTATCTAGGGCTTTTCTGGTTGGGGTTAATTATTTTACTTAACCCTAGTATTTCATTTGGAAATTTCACAAAACAGTATCTGAAGCTGCGTTGGTGGTTAATCATTAATTATATGTGGATTTGTTGGTAATTTCCCACCACATGAAGACAGCTTCTTATTATCCCGTGATTTCCATCACAGTTCTCTGCTCTTCCTATTGGGTTTTCTACATATCCTAAAATTCAAGGGTTAATAAGTAGTATATGTTATAATTTACCTGATAGACTTGAACCAGTTAATTCATTTGATTTATTGGCGTCAGCAACTGGTTTCAAACCCAGGTTGTCTTTGCGCTCAGTAACTGTCATCTAAAAGTTAGTAAAGAAGAATTAGATTTTGTTTAATTGTTACCTTTCAAATCAATTCTAGCCAATCAGGTGTTACACAGGTCAAACTGTTGGATAATATAACTTCTCATGACAATGTTGAAAATCTCTTGGGCTCTGGCTCTGCGTTGGTCTTGCAGTTGGCTCCTGCTTCTTTTGCTTGTTTCTGTTTTTCTTCTCCTGCTTCCAGTGGGGATTAGCTAGAGATATCTCCTGATTTTTCTGCTTCTTGTGGGTTATTGTAAGCTTATCTTAAATTATTATATGCTGACTCCTATTTTAGAGGAAAATTGTCAGGATATCAGGAGTACCGTGGAGCTCTAGCAGGTGAGGGAGGGGTTGAAGTAGGTACTAGCATATCCCACCAGATGATGGGACCTAACTTTACCAGGTAGGAAAGGACCTCCTCAGCCACAGCCCAAGGCTCAGCCTCTGACAAGGCAGAATCTATCAACCCTGTGAGTGCCAGATAAAGCACTCCTAGGAATTGACTACTCTGGCCAGTGGCATCAGAAGTGGGTGGGATAGAGATGGTCAGTTTGGGTGTTGGGGGTGGTTCTATGGGGACCAGGTAGGCAGCAGGATTGTTGTATTTCCTGTTGAAGATCAAAGGGTAAATGATGATTGCTTTGCTGTCACAGACAATTTGGTAGGATTCCTTGGGTGCGTTTGGGTGGGTGTACCACTGCAAGTCTTCCAAGGTCCAGGGTTTGTGATCAGGATTGGCGGGATACTCAGTGAAATGCACAGGGCCAAATGGAGTGTTGGGTGGACAGTAGTAGTCAAAGGCTTTGGTTTTGTTAACTGGAGTCTGGATATCTATCCCAGTAGATGGGTGCTGACGCTTGGGTGTATGCAGATGGAAGAGTATCAAAAATATGTATGGGAACAGAATGGTGAACCAAAGGTTCATAACAACTTTATTTGATAAGAATAACAATACAGAACTTTTTCAGGTGCTTCTGATTTATATACTTACTTACATACAAGTGCCTCTGGGCATTCTTATGGTACTAAATGTTTGGCAAGGCTTGGCATCTCAGGTTCCGCTGTTTGGTTGGCTGCTTCATGGTCATTTTTGGGGTTTTTAGGAACAGTTGTTTGACTTTTTGGTGGTCCATCTTGGCTTGGCTAGAAATTGGTTCTGACAGGTTTGGCTTCAGGAGTCATGAGGGGGTTTCCCAATCTGATCACCATTTTTGGACTGGCTTAATAGGCATTCTTGAGGCAAAGAAACTTGATTAAAAAACAGTTCCAAATTGGGAACCCCAAATTACTTGAAGGAGGGTGGGCTTGAACTGGGTTTACTGGGAAGCTAAAATTATCCTGCCCAGGCCCAGCCAAACCCATCAAGGCTTGGGCGTAGCTTTTGGGGCCCAGAATGAGCCCTGAAGCTTCCACCAGGGCAGGAATGGTTCCTGCACCTGGATTTTTGCATTTTAAAGCAAATCCAGGTGCAGGCAAATCTCCTCTGCCTGATAGCCCCGCCTGGCAGCTAGGTGCGGGTTTGATTCCTGCCCGGGGCTTTGAAGCTGTTACTTTTGTAACAATGATACATCAGATCTCCATATTTTAAGTTACAACTAATTATAATCTCCAGCAACTTCCCCAAATCTCCTCAAATCTTTTACCCTTTTCCCAACTGTTTTGTTCTTACCATGCTAGATATAGCTGGTAAGTTATATTTTACTAATTGCTCAATCAATAAGGTCTACATTTACCCCAGGTGAATTACTGTTTATTTTAGCTTGAATTAAATTTTTTAAATCCTAAACCATGAGATTACCCAAGACTTCCACTGTGGAGTCCTTTGGGTATAAACAGCTTTTCTGGATGATCTTGTTGCAGGCTGTCAAGGCCAGCATTTCACTGGGTACATGAGCTGAATCTGGCACCTCCCCCAAATCTCATTTCTTTGATAACTCCTGGAGTCAAGTAATACCAGGAGTCTGGTATACTATAACCACCTTTTCCCACAATCCTCCTCCAAAGAAAGAACATCAGAACTATCAGTCCATAAAGAAGCCTGCCAAACCCTAGGTCTTCTGTCAGTTGGTGTCAGCCTTCCTCCTAAGCTCTTTAGGAGCATACTTCTTCCTAGGTTGCTTCAATCCACTTTTGAGCTGTTATCACCTGTATGGAGAGCTATTTCACCTTGGGATAGTGTATCTGCCTGTGGGATCTCTCTTGACTGGTCTAAATCCCTCTGCAATCATTCACCATCTTTGAATATTACTTCCAAGTGGGTGGGTGCCTGACACCAGCGCCCCAAACACAGAATAATTACTGCCCAAATTCACCAAGAAATTGTGGCACTGAACCTGCGTGGCCTGACCTGGGACCAAATTGCCACCCAGTTGCAATTTACCCAAGCCACAATAATGCAGGAATTCAACAACCTGATGAATAAGGAGAACTGGTTGGGACAGCCAAGAAGCCAAAGAAGGCCCCAGAGTCCCAGATCAACGAGGCATACCCAATCATGCTTGATCTCTTGCAGAGGGGCCCAAGCTTCCCCTGACCCAGGTTGGAAGCAACTTGCTCACCATGACATTTGGATGTCTGAGCGCATGGTGCAGCTCTGGATGCACAGAAAGGTGGCTTCAGTCAAGGTGTTGACAAATGTTGCTGGCAACCAATGGGATGGAGCTGAGGATTCCCTGTATGAATCTGCCATTGAATCCATCATGGTCTGATGCTTGACTAGTCTAACATATGACATCATCTTCATTTCCTACTACAAGCTATCAATAGCTTTTAATGATTTTGGCGAGTAAGGAAGAGCCACTGCCAAGAATAGAAGGAAGAAGGTCAAGAAGGGGACGTTCATTGGTGTGTTTCTGGATGTTTCAGCAAATGGTTTTGTCTACTATCAAACAAATCCTGATTTCACTAATGGATAAAAGTACTGCCACAGTCTCAATGAATTGCTCAACTCCTGGGATAGCTCAAATTCCACCCACTGGGTTTTCTTGAGCCACCAGATGGAGGGTAGCTCCACTGCCCTTGAGGCCATCCAAAGACATGGGCACCAGGTCTCTATGTACTCAGCCAGCTACACAGACATCTATCTGGCCAATGTAGTGCTCTTTGATATTGGAGACACAATCCGGTAGCGCCGCCTACAGGCTTTAAATGAAATTTATCTTGGAGTCCTGGACCATGATTCTCTTTTTGATCAGCAGATGATGGCTGACTTGTTCACCCAAATTGTCTTCCATGTGAACATGGGCAACCAATCACATAAGAATAAGCACCTCTCACCTTGTTCCACAGCTGTCAACCAACCAATCCAGCCAATGAAAGACAAGGAGTATGGCAAGCAGTTTATGGCGGCCATCACACAAAATCCTCCTGCCTCCACCCCCACCTGCCAGCCCCAACCACCCAATCTCAAACCCCCAAGCCAGCACTGCCTTTACACCTTCCTTCCTGTGCTATTCTGCCTACTAGGCATCACTCTTCCCCGTCTCAAATAAACTCCCTATTGCCAAAGTTTTATTTATATTATCTTTATTCTGAATTTCAATTGTTCATTTTCTCTTTGTTTATAGTTGGGTTTATTATTTATGTTCAGTTTATTTCTATAAAAATTGTATATTTACTATGCCATGTATCTAGATCCAGAACACAGTATTTTTAGCACCCAAACACAGCCCTCCTGTGAAAATATTAATAACAATTTGGGGATCAGCAAAATTTAAATTAAAAATTATAAGTTTATTGTGTTTAGATAAAGTTGTTACTGATTTGAATTCAAAACCTTAATGATAAACTTTAAGCCAATCAGGAGCTGAGTGAGAAAGTGATTGTGTGTCATAAATGATCATTCAATAATTCCTTGATGCATGTGCACTAATTAATCTGATTGACAGGATGTTTTATCATTGTGTGCCATTGCCGCTGTGGCAAGTTATTTGTGTACTAGTGCTAACCCAGAAGCTGATTGGGCACTAGTCCACCAATAACTTGCCACAGCAGCAATGACACACAATGGTAAAATGTAAATTCACTGCCAACTTTGGCCTTAGATTGAACCGTTTTTCTCCACTGCACCAAAAAGGGCTGAAAATAAAAGCCAAGCCACTCAATTCTCTAGGAGATTTAGCCCATACTGTTGATGAGAGATTTTTTCCTGGCCTACCCTGCAGATCCCCTGGCTCTGGCTGTTCCGGCCTGGGAAGAAACACTGATCAATTTGGACTATTTGTTGGCATGGTGTTGCCCTCTCATAAAAACTGTCAGGAACGCCCAATCAAATAACGCCACATCAATGGCCAGGAAGTCAAATGAATCTGAACTGGTTGAGGTGCCTTCCAGACTATCAGGTTGAGCCGCAGAAATTACCCTGAAATCCTCCAGCACCCCTGGCTCTGGCTAGCAAATTTTCTCTCTTGGCCAATCAGATGCAGTATCTGGGGTCATGTGATTTCTTTCTGGCAACTCTCCCCCTTTTTACAATGCCAGGGGACTTTGAGTTCCCTGCTTGTCAATTTTCAAAATTGTCAAGGATCTGGATGTATAAGCATTCTGGCTACTGTCAACCTACTCAACATCCAGTCATCACCCAATTTTGTGCCCTCCCAATATACCGTTCAACATACCAGTAATGGCAACCAAGCAATATCACATGACTGTCCAAGTATCCAGTGGCTCAAACCCATCCCGCACATGACTAACCCCTAGGTTCAATCCAACTAAACCTCCACCATAGCCAAGTCTATATAAGTCTAAAGTATTATCCAATAAAATAACTTCTCTTCTTTCCTAATTCCATATTTGAAGCTTCCCCAAAAGGCGCTCCTTATCACTAATAGCAGCTACAGTTTTTTGACCACATCCATGAAAGAGAAAAGCACTGATCAAAACCCGCCCACCTTTGCTCACGTACTCAACCAGGCCACATCCCAGGAGACCTAGAAAACGTACTTCTGCGCCCACGGCATTGACAAAGATATACCTAGTGGATGTACCATATTCAAAGGACTGGTCATGCCCAAAGCATGCGCCAGGATAATTCAATACAGTTGCTTTCTTCAACTACAAACAAACCTACAACCACATACCACAGGTGAAATTACCAACACCAAATATATTGGTATTGACAAGTTTTTTGGCAAAAACAAGGAAAATATCATCAACTGGCTAGACCACTCAGCTGCTAAACTCCGCGCCAGCCACATCTCCCACAAAAAATGGGTTCAGGAAGCCAGCAAGCGCCTGTATGAGACTGCAGCTAACTGGTTTGCCACCTGGGTTGTCTCACAAACTGACAACCAGCTTAACAACTAGGTAGAGTTCAAAGCAGACATCACACACAATTTCTGCATCACCAAATCCCTTCAAGACATTACAATACAGCTCAGAATCTTCCTCAGAAGACCACTATCACAGATTACACCAATGAATTCAAAGAAAACACCACAAAATTATAAAACCCAGCACAAGCTGATAACATACATACCAGAGCCTCATTCATCAACATAAAGAAGCCCTCTGTTGCTGCCCTCATTTGTCCAGAGGCTAATATCTCCATGCCTGCGCTCATTACAGAAGCCAAGCACACATAAAGACGCACAAACATGGAATATGCTTCATGCAACGGCAATTGCTCCTCAAACAGTAATGGCAGAGAAAACTCCAATGGCAACAAAGGCCAAAACACTAATCATAGCAACGGCAACTCCAATTGCAACAATGGCAATCACAGCCAAAGCGCAAACTGCTCCGGTCCCAAGAAGGAGAACACCGCCAAAGTAAACAATGCTGAAACAGCAACCTGCTATGAATATGACTCCACATTCTCTGACCTCAAAGGTCTCAAAACAGAGGAACAGGGAAAAGAAGAGGGGGAACAGGTTTAAGTGCGCCTGTCTCCCCCCAACTTGACAAGAAATTGTACCAAGGCACAAACTTTGCTGCTTGCATCCCACCTTTCCTGCAATTCTCCATTTTTATGAACATAAAAATTAAAGATCACTCACAACTTCTTGTCTACCCATGCACTTTTCAAATCACATACACATAAAATTTTATTTGAATCTGGTGCTCAACACACTATGGTTAGCAAACCATTTGTAACCAAATGCAAAATACCAGTTGTCAAATCCAACTTCAAATATGCCAGAATGGCAGATAAATCAAAGGTTCTACTCAAAGACAAAACAACTCCCTTCAGAATTGACCTCCAAGGCATACAAACATCCATCAAAGGACTTGTTATGAACAACATAAACTATGACATTGTAGCAGGCATAGACTGGTTTACCCAAGTGAACCCCAGTGTATGTTGGAAAACAAAAATCATGACCATCAAACACAAAAGAGTCAATTTTAATATCCTCAAAGAACCCAACAACCTCATTCTAAGAGACACAGTATGTGTCCAGGTCATAAACCAAGACAACTAAGAGCTTCTAATCAAAGATAGTACTCTCCACATAATGAGGTACACCAAATTCAATAATATACAAACAACAAAAATCCAATGCCAAGAACTTGTGGCACACCTAAATGAATACACTCATGTATTCAAAGAAGAACTCACAGAGTTACTCCCCAAACAAGAGGCCAAACATGGCATTGACCTATGTAAATCCATGCCTAAACCTGCGCCCCTCTACAGACTCTCTGTAATGGAGACCCAAACCCTCAAAATACACATTGAGAACAATCTAGCAAAAGGATTCATTTGCCCATATGAATCCCTGTGGAGGTCAGCAGTGTTTTTTGTAAAGAAAAAGGAAGGCACCCTCCGTCTGATAACCAACTACAGAGCACTAAATGCAAGCACAGTAAAGAATAAATACCCCTTTTCACCCATAGAGGATCTGTTTGCAAGACTCTCAGGAGCCAAATATTTCTCCAAAATTGACCTCACCTCAGGTTACAGCCAGGTGGAAGTTAAAGAAAAGGACATACCAAAAACCGCGTTCTGTACACAGTTTGAATCCTTTGAATGTAGGGTAATGAACTTTGGGATGACCAATGCTCCAGCAACGTTTGTCACCATGATTAACCAAGCACTAAATGGCCTCTAAAATACATTATGCTGCCTTGACAATATCATCATATTCTCAAAAACAAAAGAGGAACACCTCACACATGTCTGCAAGACACTTGATCAACTTGCAAAGCACAAACTTTATGCAAAACCAAGTAAGTGCCAATTTATGGAAAATGAGCTCTTGTTCTTGGACCACATTGTCTCTGACAGTGTCATCAAAGCAGATCCAGACAAAATAAAAGCCATAAACAACATGCAACACCCCACCTCTGTTAAACAAGTGAGATGCTTTCTTGGTATGGTAGCTTACCTAAGGAAATACATCAAAGACTGCAGAAAACTCACCACACCAATCAATGACTTAACCAAGGGTAATTCCAAAAAGAAATTCATCTGGACACCAGAATGTGACAAGAATTTCAAACTGTTAAAACAAGCTTTGATTGAAGCACCAATCTTGCAATACCCTAATAACAATGGGTGCTACAAGCTTGAGTCAGATGCCAGTGACACCACTATTGGCGCAGTCCTACACATCCACCAGCCAGGGCAGCAAGACTTCCTGTCAGTATGTTACAAAAGCAGAAAACTAACCAACACTGAGCAGATATACCAAATACATAATAAGGAATTGATAGCAATATACCACACATGCAAGAAATGGAGATGTTATCTGGAAGGACATTTGATTGTCTGAGTACTAACTGACCATAAATCCTTAATGTATTTCAAAACTCAGAATGCACTTGCACGGCAACAAGCCAAACAAATGTCCCTGCTAGGGCAGCTCAATTTGGACATCCAATACAAAAAGGGGGCAGAGCTGGTCACGGCTGATGCTCTCTCTAGGCTATGTCAGCCAAGAGAGGATCATCCTGATCACCTGGACCCTGACTGGCCAAACCTATACAACACTGAGTATAAAACCAAAGGAAAAGACCCCTCAACACACCAAATTAACCCACAATACATTATTAAGGAACAAAAAGTATTTGCATGTATCAAATGGCACAGTATACCAAATCATTAATGTTAAACATGTTCCCTACATCCCACTTGCACAAAGAGTTGACATCATATTAAGAAACCACCGCTTATTAGGACATACAAAGGCTAACAACCTATACCTCACGTTAAAAGAGATAGTATGATGGCCCAATCTCAAACAAGATATAATTGATGTTCTGAAAAAGTTCACAATGTGCAAGAAATACACCAGCACAAAGGCTCCTCTGCCAACAGTCAACCCAGTACCTGACCCTGAACCATTCAAGGTTTGGGGACTGGATGTAGTGGGCCCCTTCCCAGAAACAAAAAGAAAACAATGTTTCCTAATTGTAGCCATCAACTTTGCCACACGCTGGCCCATCTGCTGGGCATCAAAGGACCACAAAGCAGAAATCATAAACCAATTCATTAACAAAGCAATCATAGCCAACTAAAGCATCCCGGACTACATCATAACTGATGGAGCAACCAAGCTATCAGTTCACGTAGTAAACAACAATCTAAAATAAAAAACATTAAGCATTCCACAACCTCTCTATACAGGCCACAGGCCAACGGCAGAGTGGAACACATAAGCAGCAGCCTTATCAGGACCCTAGAGAAAATGATGGATGAATAAGACAAAGACACATGGTCACTATATGTGAAACATGCATTACTAGTATCACAGGTCTGCACCAATCAAGGGACAGGCTACTCACCATTTGAACTAACAAACAGATACAAACCAGAAATAATTACCTGCAACAAGAAGCCATACATAAAGATTCCCCCAGGGAAACCCCCCACAGTAGAACAAGTACCATCTCTACAACACATATGCCTCAAAGCTAAAATAGCAGACATATTAAGGCTCAAAACACAAAAGGTAACCTCCACAGAGGAACCGCTTCCCATTGACTCCCCTGTCTGGGTCCTAGCTGGCAACAGAAGGAAACTAGACTCAGTACACAGAGGACCAGGAAGAATCATCAAGTACAGACCAGACCAAAACACCTATCTAGTGAAATTCCAAGGTGCCAAAACCCCTGTTGTCAAGAAGTACCACAGAACCTGTCTCCGCCTTAAAAAAGGAGAACACTCAGCCAGACTGGTACCAACTAGCCAACAACTCCAGGAACATCAGGTGGTAGCTGTTAAGACAAAGCCCCTTCTGATGTACCAAAGTAACTCCTTAAGGGATGTGTGTGTGTCAAGAATATGTATGTATAAGCATTCTGGCTACCACTAACCTACTCAACATCCAGTCATTGCCCAATTTGATGCCCTCCTAATATAATGTTTGCCATACCAGGAATGGCAACCAAGCAATATCACATGACTGTCCAAGTATCCAGTGGCTTAAACCCATTCCACACATGACCAACCCCTAGGTTCAATCCAACTAAACCTCCGCCACAGCAAGTCTATATAAGTCTAAAGTATATCTAATAAAACATACTTCTCTTCTTTCCTAATTCCATATTTGAAGCTTCCCCAAAAGGCGCTCCTTATCAAAACTATTAAAACTCTGGAAAAAGTTGTATATAATTTGTTATTTTAAAAATTAGTTGACTCTGTTCTAGAGTCTTCTTTGTCCTTAATCAAAGTGTTAGTCAATTTCATCTTAAGTCTTACCTTAGTGTTGTTCCTTTTGAACCTAGCCATCTTTTCAAAGCCTTTAAGCATAGGCCTTTCACTTAATTGTTGTGTCTGTGGTTTAAGCTTTTGAAAACCTAGTTCAAACCCCAAATTTTATTTGAAATTTCTTATAAATCTCACTCTTAATTTAAGATTTTACTTGATTTTGTTGTTTTTGAACCCGCTTTCATCTTTACGGCTGCCCAAGCTACCCAAAGCTGTTGTCAAGGTCCCCAAGTGGTTTATGCTGTTTTCCATCCAATTTCTCTTGTGGCTACCCTACCCCTCTAAATTTTTATAGCTCTGATACTTAAAAATTGCACTGTTAGATCCCAAATTTTGTGACCTTTGCAACTATGATCCTCCCAGTTTTAAAATTTATGGTGTTCACTTTGGCACCTTTTGTAATTCTCCTCTGGGCAACTGCCCCTGATCTGTGGTCCCAATTCTCTACTTCTGCACGCCTTGTGGGAGACAATCCCTATAGTCTCTTGCACCTCCCTGGTGAGCTTCTCATTTCAGGAGAGACAATTGTCAAGAGTCTTGCTTGTGACAATTTGAACTTTCCTGCTGCAGACGACGCCATGTCAGCTCCCTCACTGGAGGAGTTACCAACACCTACCATTCTTAGCTTGGCTGAAGACAGCTTGGCGCTCCTCCAAGCACCTGGAAAGTTGCCCTCTGTTGCCACTTGCACACCCTGGCTGCTTACTGGGCTAGTGTTAATGGGATTGAATGCGTATTTTCCTCAGCTGTCCTCTGCGTCCGCTCTATGGTCCCCCTCCAAGCGGCTGTCCCAGTACTCCACTGGGTGGTATCCTGGTGGTTCTTCTCACTAGGATGGGAGCTGAACTTAGTTAGTTTAGCCCCCCTCTCTCACATAATTGACAAGCCCATTTCTTCTGCCTTTGAAGCCTTTTGCTATTAGCTGTGGAGCTTACTTCTTGTCCTCATCTGTGCCAGCTTGGGATCACTCCTTGCTGGATTCCTCTTGATGTGGACTGCATGGTCACTTCTGTCTTCCCTCAAGCTGTGCCTCACTGAGAAGCCTGCTTCTCCCTCAATAGCTTCTTTGGCTGCATCAGCAGTGAATATCACCTTGGTGTCACCCTGTATCCCTCCCTCCATGGCCGTCTGCAAGAAGGTTTTGGATGCCCTCAACGGAGACGCCCGCCTTTGGGTGCACACCCTTCTCTGCCAAAGCCAGGAGCTTGGGGATACATCCTCCCTCCTTACACTGGTTTCCTCAGCGGTGGTTGTTCTGGGCTCCAAGGCCTTGGTTATATTTGAGACCCTTTTTTCCAAAGGTCTTGCCCCTGATCTTGCCTCCCATGTTGAGTGCTTTGCAGTGAAAGCTGCCTCCCTGGATCTCCCTACCAAGATGGCAGTGGCCATGTTCTGTAACTCCTTGGACGCTGCTTCAGCTGACAAGAGTGTGTGAAATCTGGCTCCTACCTCCCTCAAGAAAGCATTTGCCCTGGCTCACAAGCTTGGAGCCAAGACAGCTTACCAGCCCAAGTCTGGTGTGCTGGCCCATCTCCTGGTCTCTAAGCCCGCCTAGGCTAAGCCTCCCAAGACACCAGCCATCAACGTGATGTGCTGCGCCTGTCAGGCTCCCAACTGGCCCACCTCCACAGGATCCCTCCCTGTCTTTGTGGCTTCAGTTGCCATCCCCAAGTTCTCCTCTTGCAACCCTGCTGTGTCCATCCTGACCCTGCAGAATAAAGAAGATATTTTGTATTTCCTTTTTACTGCAACCTTTTATACCAGATCCTGTCAGGCTAAGGCCACAGTTTTGGTGGACACAGGTGCTGCAGGGAATTTCATGGACTTGGCATTAGCTCAATTCTTGGGTTTGTCCTTGCTCCCCCCTCAGAGTCTCATAGCTGCCAGCAAGGTACTGGTCCTCAGCTATCTCCTCACTAACCCACTTAGTTACTGTACAGGCACACACGTGTTTGTGAGTAAATTCTCTGCTGTTGAGGACCTACTGTATCCTATAATTATGGGTGTGGGGTGGTGGTAGCACCACTTGGTGCAGACTGACTGTCTCACCAACAAGCTCCCCTTCTCACTGGACGGATGTTCGGGCTCTTTCCCCTCCTTCCCTTGGGGTGGGAGCCTCCTGAGACATGTTTGTTCCTTGTGGCAACCCCAATCTCCACTCCCAAACCTTTTTCTCTATCGGCCATCCTTTCCCCCTTCAAGGACGCCTTTGACGCTATCCTGTCTTGTGCCCTCCCCCCACACTCTTGCTACAACCTGACCTTCAAAACCACAGTTGATCTCGTGAAAATTGACGCCCCCATGTACCCCTCAGTGAACTGGAGGAAAAGGCGTTGGGTACGTGGTTGGATGACATGTTGGCTAAAGGGTGGATTATCAAGAAGCCCTCCTTGGTTAGCTCTCTGGTGGTCTTTGCTAAGAAATCAGATGGGTAACTTTGGCCTTGCGTTGATTATACCCTCCTTAACAATGTTACTGTCCCAGACTGCTACCCCCTCCCCTTGGTGGCCTCAATTTACCAATCCATTGCCAAGTCTTGTGTCTTTTCAAAACTGGATCTTGTTAATGCTTTTAACCAGGTTTGTGTGGCAGAGGGGATGAGTGGCCTACAGCCATCAAAACTTGGCAAGGTTACTTCCAATTCAAGGTCATGCCTTTTGGCTTGAAGAACGCTCCTGCAATCTTCCAGCATGTCATTGAGGATGCCTTGGGAGACCTTTGCTTCTCCTGTGCCATGGCATACATCAATGACATCCTGATCCACTCTCCCACTCCTGAGCAGCACGCTAAGGACCTGGTGGTTGTGGTGGTGGCTATCCACAAGGCCCAACTATTCATCAAGCCCAGCAAGTGTGAGTTCTTCAAGTCAGAGGTTACCTTTCTGGGCAACCTGGTCCTGAAGGACGGCCACAAGGTCTCCTCTGACAAGGCTAAGGCTCTTTGAGAGTGGGCTACTCCAAGGAACCAGAAGAAGTTGCACTATTTTCTGGTTACAGTGATCTTCCTCAAAAAGTTCTCCCCTGCCATCTTTGAGCCTGCTGCCCCCCTGCATCCCCTGGCTGGCAAGAAGGCCTCCTTTGTATGGACCCCAGCATGCCAGGAGGCCTTTGAGGCCATCAAGCAGGTTTTGGTTTCCACACCAGTGCTGCGTCACGCCAACACAAGCAAACAGTTCATTGTGGCTTGTAACACCTCTAACGTGGCTGCTGGGGCAGTCCTCCTTCAAGAGCACAACAGCCAGGAGCTCCTGGTTGCTTACTTCTCCAGGAAGTTTGCTCCCAACAAGTGTTCCTGGGTGGTGTTTGAAAAGGAGCTAAAGGCTGTGGTAAACGCCATCACTCATTGGAGACATCACTTGCAGGGAGCTCAGCACAAGTTTGTGGTTTGTACATACCACAAAGCTCTCTGCTACTTATTCAAGCCCCAGAATTTGCTCCCTTGCCAGGCACGTGTCATGCAGACACTCTCAAGTTAAAAGTTCAAGTACGAGTTTGTGAAGGGGGAACTCAACATCCTCCCTGACCTTCTGAGTTGTAACCCCACAATGTACCTGGTGAGAGGCAACAAAGATCCCCAGGCCACTATCATCCCAGAGTCCTCAATCCTCCTGGAGTCTGGCTCTTCCCTCCCTAAACCCCAGCCACAGCCTCTGTCACCCCCCAGTTAATGGTCATTGGTCCTGCCCCCTCACCTGAGGCATCTCCACCACTCTCTCTCCCTGGTACACTCTTGTATGATGTCTTAGTGGCCCAGCACTCCTCGCCAGATGGCCAACTTTATGCGCAAAGCTGTCCCCTGCCTCTGCATCTAATGGTCCCTATACTCTTAAGGATAGAATAATTTACCAAAACAACAAAGTATGGGTTCCAAAGGAGTTACAACTACATGTCATGACAGAACATCATGATCCTTCCCTGTTTGGACATCCCGGCACAAATAAGCTGCTTGAACTCACCAGGTATACTTACAGCTGGGTTGGGATAACTAAAGCAGTAGGGCCCTGGATTAAGAAATGTGTTACTTGTGCCCACTATAAACTGGATCAGTCAGGGAACAATGGTCTTCTCCACCCCCTACAGCAGTCTCAAGGCCCATGGTTGTCCATCTCAGTTGACTTTGTGGTGGCTCTCCCCTTGTCAGGAGGGGTTGACCCCATCATGGGGGTAGTTGACCAGTTCACCAAATACTTGGTCTTCATCCTGTGTCTAACCACGCTGGATTCAGTGGAGATGGCAAACCTGTTTGTGAGACACATCTACACTAATTTCGGCCTACCTCAGGATCTCATCATTGACTGTGGTCCCCAGTTTACATCCATGTTCTGGGAGCTGTTGCTGAGGATTCTGAACATTAAGCCATGCAGATCCACCTCCTTTTATCCCCAGTCAGATAATCAAACAGAGAGGATCAACCGGACTATGGAGCAGCACTTACGCTGCTACTCTAATGCTTCCATGAAATCCTGGTTCAACAATCTTCCACTAGTCCAGTTTGCTTACAATAACGCGGTGCACTCCTCTACTGGGGTGTTCCCCTTTCAAGAAAATTTAGGCTTCTCCCCTGCTTTCTCTATTGGTCTGTCTCTGCAATCCCACGTCCTAGCCGCAGCAGACATGGCCGCTCACCTAAAAGCCATCCATGCCAAAGTACAAAAGACATTGGCCAAATCCATAGAGTCTTACAAGAAGGCAGCAGATAAGAATTGCCGCCCAGCCCCAGACTACCCAGTAGGCTCCCTTGTCATGCTGGACTCCTCCAACATCCACATGAAAGTTCCCTTGCGGAAATTTGCCCCAAACACTTAGGCCTGTTCAAAGTGTTGGAAAGCAAAGGCAATGTAGCTTATGTGTTGGAACTTCCCCCCTCATACTGCATCCACAATACCTTTAATACTTGTTGTCTCTCCCCATTTGAAGGGCACCTCCCTGAAATCCCTAATCCCATTGTGGTCAATGGCACCCCTGAATATGAGGTGAAGACAGTGGTGGCATCCTGCCGTATTGGGAAGTCTCTGCAGTATTGTGTCAAATGGAAAGGTTACCCCTCCTACAACAACAGTTGGGTAAGCTCCTCAGACCACAGTAACTGCTGGGACCTGGTACAAGAATTCCACAGGAACAACCCCACGGCACTTGGCCCCCCTAAGTCCCTCTTGGCCCTCAAGATCCCCAAGGCTCATAAGAACTTCTTGGTAGCTACACTCCCCCAGGGAGGCATTTGGCCCCAGGAAAAAGGAAAAGATAATGTAAATTCACTGCCACCTTTGGCCTTGGATCAAACCGTTTTTCCCCGCCACACCAAAAAAGGGCTAAAAATAATAGCCAAGCCACTCAATTATCTAGGAGATTTAGCCCATACTGTTGATAAGATATTTGTCCTGGCCTACCCTGCAGATCCCCCGGCTCTGGTTGTTCTGGCCTGGGAAGAAACACTGATCAATTTGGACTATTTGTTGGCATGGTGTTGCCCTCTCTTAAAAACTATCAGGAACACACAATCAAATAACGCCACATCAATGACCAGAAAGTCAAACAAATCTGAACTGGTTGAGGTGCCTTCCAGCCAATCAGGTAGAGCCACAAAAATTACCCTGAAACCTTCCAGCACCCCTGGCTCTGGTCAGCAAATTTTCTCTCTTGGCCAATCAGATGTAGTATCTGGGGTCATGTGATTTCTTTCTGGCAACTCTCCCCCTTTTTACAATGCCAGGGGACTTTGAGTCCCCTGCTTGTCAATTTTCCAAATTGTTAAAACTCTGGAAACAGTTGTATATACTTTGTTATTTTAAAAATTAGTTGACTCTGTTCTAGAGTCTTCTTTGTCCTTAATCAAAGTATTAGTTGATTTCATCTTAAGTCTTACCTTAGTGTTGTTCCTTTTGAACCCGGCCGTCCTTTCAAAGCCAGTAAGCATAGGCCTTTCACTTAATTGTTGTGTCTGTGGTTTACACTTTTGAAAACCTAGTTCAAACCCAAACTTCATTTAAAATTTCTTATAAATCTCACTCTTAATTTAAGATTTTACTTGATTTTGTTGTTTTTGAACCCGCTTTCATCTTTACGGCTGCCCAAGCTACCCAAAGCCATTGTCAAGGTCCCCAAGTGGCTTCTGCTGTTCTCAACTCAATTTTTCTTGTAGCTGCCCTAACCCTCAAATTTTTATAACTCTGATACTTAAAAATTGCACTGTTAGATCCCAAATTTTGTGGCCTTTGCAACTATGATCCTCCCAGTTTTAAAATTTGTGGTGTTCACTTTGGCGCCTTTTGTAATTCTCCTCCGGAAAACTGCCCCTGATCTGTGATCACAATTCTCTACTTCTGCATGCCTTGTGGGAGACAATCCCTATAGTCTCTTGCACCTTCCTGGTGAGCTTCTCATTTCAGGAGAGACAATTGTCAAGAGTCTCACTTGTGAAAATCTGAACTTTCCTGCAGCAGCAGCGCCATGTCAGCTCCCTCACTGGAGGAGTTACCAACACATACCACCCTTAGCTTAGCTGGAGATAACTTGGCACCCCTCCAAGCACCTGGGAATTTGCCCTCTGTTGCCACTTGAACGCCCTGGCTGCTTACTGGGATAGTGTTGATGGGATTGAATGTGTATTTTCCTCAGCTGTCCCCTGCGTCCTCTCTATAGTCCCCCCTCCAAGCAACTGTCCCACTACTCCACTGGGTGGTATCCTGGTGGTTCCTGTCATGGTAGGTTCCATCATACTAGGAATTATCTGCCCAAGTAGGAAGGCTCTAAAAGCCATAAAACCTTTATCAAATTGACCAAATTAACAGATTTAAATAAAACAGTCAATCAAAAATGGGTTACAGCTGCTCCAGTCTGCCAGCTGAAACCAATTCCTCCTTGAAAATCAATGTTGATAAATTGTTGTAATTTGAGGATCACCCAATACAAGCTTGTTAATCAGTATGGTTATCAGAAATTGGTCACACAAGGGTTTTTTGCAACCTGGACCAGATACTTACTTGACAATGTAGAAGGAATATGAGGCCAGGATCCAGGAGGTATTACTTAGTCAATTTTTGATATATATTGATTAATTTTCACTGTTTCAACTCTAAGAGTTGAGTCCTCCCAAAATTTTACTCAATAAAAATCATCTATCCCTTGTTTTAATTTACTTTTTAAAATGCATCCTGTGGTTGGGTTGTTACGCTATATTCTGTACAACCTGATTCTCAACCAAATCATTTCTGGAAGATAGGGCCCTGTAGTTAGAACTTTGTTGTTGGTGCCGCCCAATGTTCAGTTCACGCAAGCCAATCTTGGAGCTACCCCCATCCTGGAAACTGAAAATTGTGTTGCCTCCCAATGTCCTGAATTATATTATGAAGACACTTTGATTTTTTCCCAGGAAATTTATCTTGGGTTACTTTGGTTAGGATTAATTGTTCTATTTAATCCTAGCATTACAATTAGAAATTTTACAAAAAGATATCTGAAGCCATGTTGGTGGTTAATCATTAACTCTATGTGGATTTGGGTGGTCATTCCCCACCACTTAGAGAAAGCTTCTTACTATCCCGCAATTTCCGTCACATTACTTAACTCTTCTACGTCTGAGTTTTTGAAGCAGTTTGTTATGAATTTGTGTTTCTTTTCTCCTGTTCTGTTGAGATATCTGTGGTTAAAATGTTTATTTGTATCAGTTCTTTTCTGAGCTTTCAGTTTGTACTTTTCTTTAATTTGGGGTTTTCATCCCCAGTTGCAGTTGTTGAGACTGGATCTTCTGTTTCCTATTTCTGCTGTGCCATGTCATTTTGGCGTCTGGATTATTTTCCTGCTCCACCCAATGATGAGATTTTGCGTGAAGTTTTGTCAGCTTTATCAATCTATTCCGGTTCAAGCCTTAGTCACAAATCCCAAGTTTACCATGAGATGACAAAGGTTTCTGAGGATGCTTGCAAATGGTTGTTGTCTGCAGTGGAGCGCAATCCATGTGTTTTAACTGAAAGCACCTCTTTGTACCCTTTGTTAAAAAATTTGTGTGTATCTATTGAGGAGCTCAAAGTATATTGTAATTTGTAAGCCTTCCAACAAGGTACTACTCTGCTTTCAATATTCCTTCCTCAGTTTCTTGCCTACTGCTGTACAATTGATGTTCCCAAGGTGAATAAAGTCTCAGCGTTGTGGTTAGCAGTTGACCAGACTGCCCAGGATTTGGCAGTTTGGGATTCCCTGTTAACCACTATAGGGCCCTGGTAAGCCAAATTCTTTCTCTGGTCTCAAATCTGTCAACTTTCAAGCAAGGTACATTAGTAATTGAGGACAAACCCGCTGCGCACTCCTGGTTTTCTGGTCCTTGTTCCACAGAAGCTCCCTCCAGCTAAAGTCAGGATTGTTCTCCCCGTGGTTCTTCTCAGTTGCAATTGGCAGTGGTGAACAAACCCTTCAAGGTGAATTAGGCAACAGTGGTTTCTGGCCCTGATAGTTCTTTGGCAATGCTCCAGCACGTTGTACCTACAAAGCCTTAAGCAGTTATGTCCAAAAAGTTGCCCTTGTTTCCATTGATCATGATCATCCTGTCCTTTTAGCTGCTGTCCAAGAAATGATTGAGAGGTACTTCCAGGAGCATCCTGCCTCCTTAGATGCTGTCTGTACCACCAAAGAGAAGCAGGCTCATGCTGAGATTGCAACCTTTGCTACCAATAAATCTACTTCTGGTTACTTCTTGTTTTATGGTAGCATTGATAATGGTCAAACTATCTATCAGCCAGCCATTTTGTTGGATGCAGGTGCTTTCAAGAACTTCATGAGTGCAAAGACTGAAGACTTGCTATAACTCAAGTACCACCCTGTAATGCTTGTTAGGGGTGGAAACTGTCAAACATTTCCTTCTTTCCAGCTGAAGAAGCCAGTAACATTTGTAGTTGTGGGTCAGTCTTTTACCGCAAGATTTGCTGTTTGCTCTTCCCTGATGTATCCTATCATTTTGGGGGGTGGGTTGAAGGCAAGATCATAATGTATCAACCTTGCTGAAAGAAAATGAGTTACAAGTGGAACACTCTTTGGGTATATCTATTTTTATTCCGCTGTTAGGTATGTCTGAATTAGAGCAATCCTCTCAGACCATTCAATTGGTTCCTGTCCCTGCAAGTTCAGATTTACCGGCTTGCTTGCAAGCCTGATCACGGCGTTTGATGCCACTAGGGGCGAGGTTCTTCCCAAGCACACTCAGTTTAACTTTGACTTTAAGGTTACTGTTGATCTGATTTGAATTGCGTCTCCTATTTACCCTTTAACCTTCAAGGAAGATTCATGTTTGGAAGAGTGGACTTGTGACATGTTGGCAAAGGGATAAATTTTCAAAAAGGCTTTGTTGATCTGCTCCCCATTGTTGTTTGTTCAAAAGGCTGATGGGTCTCTTTGTCCTTGTGTTGATTACAGGAATTCAAATAACATTACAATTCCTGATCCCTAACCTTTACCTCTCAAAGCCCAGACCTCTTGGTGTTTTGAGAAGGCTAAGGTTTTCTCAAAGCTTGATCTGTTGAATGCCTTCAATCAAATCAGGATTGCGGAAGGAATGGAATGGTTAACAGCATTCAGAACCAAGAAGGGCATCTTACAGTTCTGGGTAATGCCTTTTGGATTGAAGAATGCTCTGGCTTGCTTTCAGCAGCTAATTGATTCAGTCTTGGGGGATCTCCTAGGTGTATGTGCCATTTTGTTTATGGATGATATCTTGCTGTTCTCTCCAGATGATGAATTGCATAAGGCCCACCTGTTGGCAGCCATAGAGCACATTCTCCAGGAAAACTTGATCATCAAAAGGAGTAAGTGTGAATTCTTTAAACGTAAGGTTACCTTTATGGGTAATATTATCTTTGAGGATGGCCACACCATTGCCCCTGACAAAGAAGCTGTGGTTTGGGAGTATGCTACACCTGTGACAGTATCCCAACTCCGTAGTTTATTGGGTACCTGTACGTTTTTGAAGAAATTCACTCCTCACTTGTCTGAAATGGCCGCCCCTTTATATTCAGCTAGTGGAAAGACAACTTTGAACTGGACAACTGAGTGTGCAAATGCGTTCACAGCAGTCAAGGCTCTTTTGTTGTTGTCACCTGTGTTGAGACATGTGGATCCTGAGCTTCCTTTTGTGGTTTCCACAGATGCCTCTAAATACGCTATGACTGGTGTGTTATTGCAGACTGTTGGCAATGGGATTGAGAGACCTGTAGGGTATTTCTTATAGAAGATGGAGGCTTGTGAAAACAATTACATGATTTACAACAAAGATTTTTTGGCTGTTGTGGAATTGTTAAAGCATTGGCATCACCATCTCATGTTGGCACGCCATCCATTTGTAGTAAGGACTGAACACAAAGATCTTCTGTATTATCAACAACCCAGGGTTTTTTCTGGTTGACAATCCAGATGGCAAGGTGACTTGACAAGATACAAGTTCCGCTATGAGTTCATTAAGGGATTGTATAATCACTTGGCCAATACGCTGAGCAGAAAGCCTTCCCATCTCCTAGATGCTAGTATGGACGCCAAGTTTAACACACATACTATGATTCCAGACAAGGTGGTGATTCCTTTTGTATTACCTCTACCTGCTACGCTTGCCACTATGTCCTTAACCAAGGAAGCAAACCTATACTTATATTCCAAGGTTAAGTTTCTGCAGCCTCTGTCTAAAGGTTATGATAGGCTATTGGAACTAGCATGCGCAAACCCAGTTGGCCAGTCATAGGGCTATCATAAGATAGGTCCAGTTCTATATCATCAAGGCTGCTTGTGGGTTCCAGAAGGAACTATTTGGGACAAAATCATGGAGGCCCATCATACCTGTTCAGCGGCAGGCCACCCAGGGAAAAACAAAACAGTGGAACTAATTAGCCGCCAGTTTTCCTGGAAAGGTTTGACAGTGCAGGTAGCCTCTTTTATTTGTGATTGTCTGGTATGTGTTGGGTCTAAGGCAAGCCAGAACAAGACTACTGGTTTACTGGTTCCACTGCAGCCTGCTGCAGGACCCTGGATGTCTGCGTTGGTGGATTTCATTGGTGAACTTCCCAATTTCAATGGGTTTAATGCAATTATGGCAGTGGTTGATTGCTTCACAAAAATGGCACACTTTTTACCTTGCTTAAACACTATTACTTTGGTGGAAACAGCTAGACTCTTTGTGAATAGAATCTTCTCCTTGCATGACATTCTGATGGAGATTGTGAGTGACTGTGGGCCCCAATTCATTGCTCAGTTCTGGGAAGCTTTTACTGGAATTCTAGATATCAAATTTTGTTGTTCCACGGCTTTCCATCCCCAATCCAATGGAAAAATGGAGAGGGTAAAGCGAAATTTGGAGGTCTACCTGTACTTCTACACTAATGCGCATAAGACAACTGGTGTGCTAACCTACCCATGGCAGAGCTCACATATAATAATGTCCCACACACATTGACTCAGGTTTTGCCATTCTATGCCAATGTAGGTTACAATCCTTCATCCAACATGGGTACTTGTTTGGTTAGCAATGTAGAAGCTGACACTGATCAAGCTGCTGCATTGAAGCAGGTTCATTTGGAACTTCAGGTTACTCTTGCTGCTGCCATGACAACTTACAAGGAATATGCAGATTGCAAGTTCCAGGAAGGTCTAACCTACCAGCCAGGGGATTAGTCATGGTGGATGCCTGTAATATGAAACTGAAGGTCCCTTGCCGCAAATTAGGCCCCAAGCAAGTGGGTCCCTCAAAAGTTGAACATCAAATTGGTCCCTCTGCATACCAATTAGATTTACCCCCAGTGTTTAAGATTTTCCACACCTTCTACAAATGCTTACTTACCCCTTTAAGGGTACTGAGATCTCTTCTTCTCAAACCATTATTGTGAAAGGAGACCTGATTATGAATTAAATTGTACTTTGGCTTCTTATAAAAATTGACGCCCTCTGGAATATTTGGTGTCATGGAAGGGTTATCCTGATTCAGAAAACTCATGGGTTCCCCACTATGATTGTTCCAATTCCCCAGTTCTGATTCAAGAGTTCTACAAGCGCAAACTCACTGCTGTTGGCCACCCTGAGCTCACCTTAGCTGCCATGAAACTTACCCCCTGCTCACAAATACTTCTCCTTGTCCCATCTCCCGGATGGTGGTATTGTGCCTAGGACTAAAGCGGAGGGTAATGTCACGGTAGGTTCCATCATGCCAGGAATTATCCACCCAAGTAGGAAGTCTTGAAAAGCTGGAAATCTTTTATCAAAATTGACCAAATTAACAGATTTAAATCAAGCAGTCAATTGAAATTGGGTTACAGCTGCTCCAGTCTATCAGCTGAAACCAATTCCTCCTTTCAAATCAATGTTGATAAATTGTTGTAATTTGAGGATCACCCAATACAAGCTTGTTAATCAGTATGGTTATCAGAAATTGGTCACACAAGGGTTTTTTGCAACCTGGACCAGATACTTACTTGACAATGTAGAAGGAATAGGAGCCCAGGATCCAGGCGGTATTGCTTAGTTAATTTCTGATATATATTGAATAATTTTCACTGTTTCAACTCTACAAGTTGAGTCCTCCCAAAATTTTACTCAATAAAAATCATCTATCCTTTTTTCTAATTTCCTTTTCAAATTCATCCTGTGGTTGGGTTGTTACGCTATATTCTGTACAACCTGATTCCCAACCAAATCATTTCTGGAAGATGGGGCCCTGCAGTTGGAACTTTGTTGTTGGTGCCACCCAATGTTCAGTTCATGCAAGCCAATCTTGGAGCTACCCCTTATCCTGGAAACTGAAAATTGTGTTGCCTCCCAATGTCCTGAATTTTATCTGAAGACACTTTGATTCTTTCCCAGGAAATTTATCTAGGGCTACTTTGGTTAGGATTAATTGTTCTATTTAATCCTAGTATTACAATTGGAAATTTTATAAAAATATATCTGAAGCCACGCTGGTGGTTAATCATTAACTCTATGTGGATTTGGGTGGTAATTCCCCATCACTTAGAAATGGCTTTTTACTATCCTGCAATTTCTGTCACAGTTCCTCTCGTCAAGATGGGAGCCAAACTTAGTTTAGCCCCCCTCTCTCACAAAAACATCCAGCCAATCAGACTAATTAGTACACATGCATCAAAGAATTATTGAATGATCCTTTATGTCACAACAATTAATTTCTAACTTAGCTCCTTATTGACTTAAAGTTTATCATTAATGTCAGGATTGACAATTCTTTTCCCCTTGAACCTAGGCCCAAGGGCAGGATTTGAACCCTGATCCTGAATCCCTGCAGGCTGCTGGCCCTAAGGACCAAGGGGCTGCCTGTCTGCATTTTCCTGAGGCTGAGTCACCACAAGCTGAAGCCAAGAATGATGACCCATATGATTAAGCAAGCCAAACCAAAGGAATCATTGCATCAAATGAGGGAGAAATCTTGGCGCCTAATGGAAAAATGAAATTCCAACTATCAGTTTCATGAGTTTGAAGGCTACACCAGCAGCCAATCAAGAGTCACCCCCAGTAGAAGGCATGGGCCCGCAGCCCAACCCCATGACCACAGCTCTAGAGCAAGATAATCAAGTAGCCAATTTGAGATTTTTGACCAATGAAAGAACTCCTGGCCTGAGTGCCATTTTGCCGCCCTTGAACCCAAGCACCCAGATCCCCAAACCCACATTTCCCAATGCTCTGAAGAGACCCCCATGGAAAATTTTAAGTTTGGAAGTGGGGTGTTATATAGACCCAAGGACCCCGCGCTCCAAGCTTATTACCAATTTTGAATAAATGTTATGTTATTTTGACTTACACAGCAACTATCTTATTTTGTCTTTGCCATCTTTCAAATCAGTACAAGATATTCCGGCCCTCCTGCCCCTCTACCTGCAGATTCCTGTCCTAAAGGTGTTCCCTTTGGTCCTGTCCACTTCACAGAGTACCCTCTGAAACCTTAATATAAGGATTATACCCCAGAAAAGATCCTCAAACTAGATTCCTTGGCCTGCATACAATCTGCATTTAGATACAACCGTCAAGGCCCCTGGATACTATCAACACCCAAGTTGTTTAGAGGCAAGTTCAACTACCTGTCTGCCTACAATCTCTTTATGGAACTGCCTGTGACCCCCAAGCCAATGCCTGCCTCCCCACCCAACCTCCCAATCAATCACACTGGCAAGCTGTTTGGTATTGTGTACATCACCCTCACAGGGGTGATTGATACTATAATCCTGGCTGCCAGCCTGTGGTAATGGGTTGGAAAGTTCTTCTCCTACCTCTTTAAGTTAGCTCCTCTTTTGTGGTGGGCTTTACCCGCAAAAAACTTGGCCAAAGGGATTCCTGAAACCACCAGGCCAGCTGCCCAAGACTGGATCTCTGACAATTAAAGTTTTGAATTAAGATCAGTGACAACTTTATATAAGCACAGCAAACTTATAATTTTCTAATTTAAACTTAGCTGATCACTGAATTGTTGTCAGTATTTTAACAAGGGGCTGTTTAAAGAGCTAAAATAATATGAAAACTAAGGAAACAATGCCAACACAAAGCAAACAAAACATATTGAGATAAGTATAAAACATATACACAATGGGTAAAAAGATGGGATATTGTAGTAATTGGGAAATCAAACAGGAATAAACAAAGATTCAATAGTATCAGAATAAAACAATTTTAATTTGGGTGAAAGCTATAAAAAACATATAGAAAGGTTAGTAAAAATCAATGAGAGAATTGGAGAAGCTTTTGAAGGATCTTGACTTGGCAATCACCAAGATTAAGGGAATTGACCACAAGGTCAAAGCCAAAGTGAAGTTTGCTGTCCTCAAAGGGGACAAAATTGAAAAGGTTTCAGCGTTGTGAATGCTCTCATTCACTGTGTTTTGATGTCACCCTTGATGGGTTATTTCAAGGACAAATATCTCTCTTTTGCTTTTGCCCTTCAAAATGAGTCCGGCTCCAAATTGGGAAATTCAATTGTTCAGTTTTATACTTCTGTGCAACTCACTTGCCCCACTCATTCTGGTGGTGAGTGATCCTACTGTCCATGTACTGTTTTGCGGTAAAGCTACACAATATATATTCCCTAACTTTTTACCCAATAAAATTAAGTTATATTCACATTTTTGTCTTTGTGTCTTCACATACTTTGGCGTCTCTCTAGCCACGTCTAGTAGATATTATTCAATAAGAGCCACAAGGTAATCATATAGCCTTCCCTGCCATTCTAACCAAGACTTATTACAAATCCAATCCTAAAGTTAGGATTCCCTGTTGTGTATCTGTGCCGCGCCTCAGGTCACAAAAAATGGTGCTCACTACAAGGGGCTGTAAGCCCCTTAGTTACCCCCTTTGCAGCCACGTTTTCAGGTCCTTTGCCTCTGCCTATACAAGAGCTGACTTCACCTGAAATCACCAGTCCTCCTATCAAGGAAGACATTGCAGACCCACCTATTGTCCCTACTGTGCTGAACCTTGGGAATGGTCCCTGCCTAGTGGCCTACCCTTTGGGTACCCCTGACTTGGAGCAAGTTATGGCAGTAGCCCTGGGGTTAGCCTGTGATGGGGCCATCCCTTGCCTCCAGCTACAGTTCAGTCAAGCAGAATACTACAAATTGATTGTGGCTTCACAATTTCCACAGCATTTCCTCTCAGCGGCTGGCTCCACTGAGCACCTATTGTCATCCTTTGTACAACCTGACTTATTCCACCATCAAATGATGTTAGGGCTCCATGTTCAGGAGATTTTTTACCTATAAGCAGCGTCACAAACCACTGGGATTAATTTGCTGTCTATCAACAATGGATCCACTTCCTGTTCTCCTTGGTATCAGACAATCAGTATGACTCTGTCACTTCTTAAAATTGCTCAGTTAATTCCATCAAAAAAATGCGCCATTCCTTCCCCAAATACGCCAGGGAGCATCTACATGAATCCACCAGCTAGAACAACCCTGGAAAATCCAAGTAGATTCCACCCCAAACGCCTACCTTACCAATTTTGAACAGCTTGTGAAACAGCTCAATGATTTCAGTGCTTACTCCTTTGACCAAATACACAAGTGGCAGACCTTGCTGCTAAGGGCGTCTGCAAGCTCAGTGAAGAATTTTACCAAGAAAGGGTTGTCACTGCTGCTGTCATTGCCAAACTCCAGACTCAAGTGAATGAATTGTCTACGTCCAAGCCAGATGCCCTGCCTTCCCCTCCATCTGATGATTTGATGAAGAGAAAACAGAGGCTATGGGATGCCATTTGAGAACTGAGATCAACCACTTGCAGTCAAGGTTGCTCTGCCAAAGCACCTCAGACAGATCCCCAAGTACTTGCTTTAACAGCTCAAGTTACAGATTTACAGTAAGAGGTTGCTGTATTACGCAGAATGATGGCAGCTGCTACTAGTTCAACTGGGGTTGTCAATGAAGATGGTTGTTGCCCTGGCTTGTCAGGAGCTCCACACATTCACTGTGCTAGAGAGTTGATAGCTCTAGCTAATGAGGTGGATCATTTGAGACAAGACCACTCTGAACTTGATAAAGACACACAAAAAATGAGGGAGTTAATTGATTTAGTGAATGACAGGTTTGCTCCTTGCCTTTCAGTGGGTCTATCTCTTACCTCCTGGCTGGCTGAACTTTCCACAGTAGTAACAACACAGGGTCAGCGCCTAGACGTTACTGAGCAAAAAAGCACCTTGGCTAATAATACAAGTGTCCACACTACTGAGACCTTGACTACTCTTGAGGAGAGTGTTTGTCAGTTGTGGGCCAGACAGCTCCCTCCAAGTCTGAAGCAGAGTTCTCCCCACGCATAAATGTGCTCAATAGCAACAATGGTGGTCCTACTCCAGAAGCACACTTCAAACCCACCTTTAAGGAAGTATTTGGCCCCAAAACTTCTACTATAGCAACTTTCCTACTCATCTACAAAATTGCTATGAGAAGGGACTCTGATGAGGTTAAGAAGGAACACATTCTAACCTGCCTGCACCTGACCTGTCAAGAGGTAGTTGTGCCAGAGCTGCCCACCATTGAGACCTGGGAGGATATGAAGCAGCTTCTGATTGACAAATTTGATGGTGACCTTAGTTTGAAAGTGAAGAAGGACGCCTCCATACACATTGCCTTTAAATATAAGGAGACTCTAGCTGAATTTGCAAATAGTTTCTACATGGAAGGACAAAAATTGATAGCTAGCAGACAACTGACAGCGCACAAAGATTACATGGCTTGCGCTCAAGCACTCAAGGTTAACCAGCTGCTGTGTCTCCACTTTAAGGCTCATAAAGCTATGCTTTCCTCTATGAAGAGCATAAAGACACTGTTGCAGGATATGAACCTTATTCATTCTGGAGTAGTTGTGCGGGAGAATTGTGCTGCCTCTAACTCTGGTTTGTCTTCCTGTGGCCCACATATCCTCACCATGAACTCACAAAATCCTCCTTGATGCCAGGGTTGCCATAACTGTGGCCAGATAGGTCACCATTCTTGATTCTGCACCAACCCTTGGGTTAAAGGGGCTGATCCTAAGGATCAGGAAGGAAAAGAACAGTCAACTTAGAGGCAGAGACGCTCTTGGTTGACAATTCTTCCCTGTCTCCTTCAATCACCCCTCAATTGCTGACTCTGATCCTGCTGACACTGAGGCTCCTCCCATTCTTCTGTTATTCCACAACATATCTGAAGACTCTGATATGGATGATTCAGATGTGGAAGATCCCAACACTTATGGATATTCAGTTCTTGCTGTCCCTGAAACTATCACAGTCTCTTATAAGTTACGTTCTGGGAAATCTACACCAACCGCCAAGCCGCTACATGAAGCCAAGGAGGTTGTCTCTCACCCATACCTTACTCAAGCTATTAGTTCCCCTGTGCTTGTAGAGTCTTCTGAGGAAGCTGCTGAGTTTGCTGATGCTGTATTCAAGAATTTTTCAGTCTTGCTTCCTCTCCAGACTGTCTATAAGGAGTTTCCAGGCTTGAGATGCATGATTGAAAAATGAGACAAAGAGCTAGCAGAAGCCCAGTAAATCCTGGCTGTCCTACCTCCCTTTGGTTGTACTACCTATTGTGTGGAAATAACCATCTAAAAGGTGAAGATCAAGGCCGTCTTAGACACAGGGTCTCCTGTTAATGTTGTCTCCTCAAAGCTTGTCAAGAAGCTCAAACTTGCCCCTGACCTTAATTACCACCAGCTGTATGGCACAGCTGGGATATCTATGACTTGTGCTATAGGGGCTTATTCTGCTCTTCCCATGTGGTTTGGTAAGCTACTCTTGACTGCGCCTGCTGTTGTTTTGAAGAATGAGAGTTACTTCCTCCTAGTTGGTACTCAATTCCTTAGGGAATACAATGGGATCATCAACTTGAAGGATGGTTATCTCTCCATCCTAGTGTATGAAGTCCCTCTGATCTTCAAAGAGCCTGTTAAAGTTCCAGGGAAGCGCCTCAAGATGTGTGCCTTAGAGTATCACACTGGTGTTTTCCCCCTTAAAATGCTGTACACATTCATTCAACAATAATTTCTTTCCCATGGCTTGCTCTGTGTCTGAAGGGATTCCTCTCTTGGCCACTTCTGCTGTAACCATTCCCCCTGGGTCTCAAGCTATCCTATACTCCCAAATATCATATGAGCTACCTGAGAGTACGTTTCTAGAGTTATACTCTCCTCCCTCACTAGGACACAACAAACCCTATCTATGCCCGGAAATCTTGGATATCTCTCATAAAGACCCCATTCAATTGCTGGTTGCCAACTTAATTGCTCTCCCCATACAAGTGGCTAGATGGTAGGTTGTTGGCTATGGCAAGTTGTTGAATGCTCCCAATGTCCTATTGCTACATTCCTTTGGCACATTTCAGGATTTCAATTTACCTGAAGACAAGCCCCAAGTCTTGTCCTTGTTCACTGCTCAAGATTTCCCGTAACTATCTCCAGTACAACAGAAAGAGGTGCTTGATCTTCTGGATAAATTTTCAGATATCTTTGCTAAAGATAGTGTTGTAACTGTGCTGTTTTAGCAGAGTTACAAGGGGAAAAATATTTAGAAGCTAGATAATAATATTTATTGTGAGATAGTGATTATATAGTTCATGTAAATCAAGGATACAGGAACATGATTGGTGATCACACAGTTGGATGGAAGAAGGGGGTGGCTTGATCCTGATAGTGAGTCAAGCGCCAAAACAAGGTATTCACCATAAAAGATCATCATCTGCTCATGTTGTTGGATTTGGTAATTTGAGTTGAATTCCTAGTCTGGCTTCGAGTGACCAGATAATTGGATTGCAGGTCACAAACCCGCTTGGTTGTAACCTTGCTGGCGGGTTGAGCCTGCGGTTTGACACCCCCCAACTTTAAGGTCAGCCTCCTCTGGGAGCAGGTTGTCAGGGAGGTTGTCATGAGCCTGGGCACCATATTAAACTAGTTGCTGTTCTGTGGCGGGCAGTGCAGTTTCTTGCTGTTTCTGTCTTGCTTTGCAGGGTAGTAGGCAATCATGGTGTAGGGTCTTGTCTTGCTTACGTTTTCCAAGCTCTTGCACAAGGTAAGTGTTATTGTTGTTTACCTTTAGAATGATTGCTGGCCTGACTTTCTTGGGTTGTAGTTTTCTCTTGTCAACATTCATGACCCAAACTTTATCCCCCACTTCATGTCTATCGCAGATGGGAACAAAGGTTTTTTGTAGACATTCATTCTCCTTCACTGTTTGTTTGCTGTTGGCCTCTATAACTTGAGGGTCTGAGTGTGAGGGGACTTTACTTAAATTTTCAGTTTAGATACTGTCAATGCTTGAATGATATTTGGCTGTGTGCTGTATACCAACTCAAACAGGCTTTTTCCGATGGATCTGTTCACTCAGGGTTGACACACAAGTAATGCAGTCAGTAGCTGCTTATACCAGTCTTCAGGTTTCCTGCCGGTGAGTTTGGCTAAGGTTTGCACAAGGCTACCATTAAGTTGCTCTAGACGTCCATTGGCTTGTGGGTGGTATGGCGTTGTTATGGTGTGTTTGACCCCATTTTTTGCAAGGTATACATTGGTGGTTTTGGAGGTTAATTCTTTCCCTCCATTGGTTATCAGGAGTTCTGGCTTTCTGAACTTGCTGATTATCTCTTTGTGAATAAATTGTCATATGATGTTGCCAGTGTGTGCCTTTAATGCTTGGGCTACTAGCCATCTTGTAGCAAAGTCAATGGCGGTGATGATGTATTTCTTATCATTGTATTTCCCTGGCATGGGTCCAACAATGTAAAGAGCCCATACTTTGAAAGGTAGTTGTGTGCAAATGGGAAGTACTGACTTTGGCGGGGTTTTGCTTTTGGCAAATTTTTTGCATATCTCACATTGATCTAGAACTTCTTGAACATTGCAATATAAGGTTGGCCACCAGGCCTTGTGCTTGAGGAACTCATATAGGTTTTGGCTCTTGGTATTTCCAAGGTCTCTGTGATAGCGTAGGATGGTGTCAACTTGCTGATGTGTGGGAATGTAGGGAATGGTTGTACCGTCAGACATTTTTCTGTGTAGGGTCCTATATATTTCAGCAAATAGGTGCTCATTTTTGATGACTGTTTCCTTTTTTATGTTGGTTGTGCTGGGGGGGAAACATTTGTCCTTTGTTTGTAGTACTAAGAGAGGCCATTCTGGGTCAAGCCCATTCTCTCCTCTTGAAGCACAGACATACAGGCGGGACAGGGTGTCTGCCATGGCAAGCTTGGTCCCAGGTTTGTACTGGATGAGCATGTTAAACCTCTCTAATAGCTCCATCCAGAGGGCTTGGCGGTGCAACAGATTTGCTTGTGTTTTTAAATATATGAGCAACTTGTGTTTGATTAATGCTGTGAATTTTTCCTGCCGTTCTAGGTAACAGTGCCATTTGACCAGACAGTGCACAATAGCCAACAGTTCTTTGTTGTGGATAGGATATTAACACTTTCCATATGTCAATTTTTGTGATTCATAAGCTACAGGCAGGTAGTCACCATCATTATTTTTGATTTGTAGAACTCCCCCAATAGATGCATCTGAGGCTTTGGTTTCCATTTGGTATTCCCTGTCACGTTTGGGGTATTGCAGGATGGGAGCTGTTGTGAGCTTCTCCTTGAGGTGTCTAAAGCAGAGGTCACGTTGGAGGGTCCACACAAACTTGGACTTAGCGCCTGTTATGGCAGATAAGGGGGAGTCAAAACGCCACAGTCAGGTATGAAGTGTTGTACATAGGCCACCAACTCCAAGAAGGTGCTGAGTTCCAACTTATCCTTGGGTGGTGGCATCTTGCAGATGGCCTGTATCTTTTGACTGTCAGGTTTGATGCAGTCCTTTGTGACTATGTGTCCCAGGAAGGGTAGTTGCTCACAAAAGAACTGGCACTTGGAGGGCTTGGCCAACAGTTTGTGTCATGCCAAGGTGGCAAAGACTGCCTTGAGGTCTTTGTGGTGCTGTTCCACCAAGGGGCTGTAGACAATAATGTTGTCTAGGTACACTAGTGTGTGATTGCCTATGTGAGGCGCAAATACTTTGTTCATGAAAGTTACAAAGGTGGACGGAGCATTGGTCATGCCAAAGTTGAGCACCACACATTTGTAGGAGCTGTATTTAGTGCAGAAGGCCGTTTTGGGAATGTCTTCCTCCTTAATAAAAATCTGATTGTAGCCTGCAGTTAGATCAATCTTGAAGAAGACTGTGGCTCCTCCCAAGGCATCAAAGAGGTTGTCAATCAGTGGTAGTAGGTAATGATTCTTAATGGTGACTTTTTTAAGGGCTTGGTAGTCTGTGACCAGACGTAAGGTACTGTCCTTCTTAGCCTCAAAGAATACGGCGGCCCCAAAGGGAGACTGTGAGGGGCAAATAAGTCCCTTTTCCAATGCCTCCTTGAGATAGGCACGTAAGGTGTTGTCTTCATTTGGGGTCAGCCTGTAAATAGGGCTTGCCTTGGGAACAGCCCCCTTGAGTTGAATGGAGTGCTGGATATGCTTCTCAGGGGGTAGCCCGGACAGTGCTTCCTTGAATATTTCTGGATGGTGGGCCACAATTTCGCGGTCCTGAGGCGTGAAGGTATCCTGGTGATCTTTGAAATGTATGATCTTGTACTAGCAGGAGTCCCAGTCAATTGCCTTCAGGTTTTCCTTCTTGCCCAAGGTCTCTGTGGTGCGCGCAAAGACATGGTCACATAGGAGTTGGTCCACAGAGTCAGGGTATATCAGGTGGTTGACACCTTCACGTTTGATGGCCAACACTGAGGCTGCCCAGTCTACGTGAGGATTGTTCTTTTGCAGCCAGTCTAGACCCAGAACAATGTCAAACTCCAGGAAGTTAATGCTGGGACCTTGGATGATGGAGTGGATGTTCTCCAGCATGACAGAGAAGGGGGCAGTTTCCTTTGTCACAGCAATGTGGTGTTTGTCAGCCAGGACCACGTTTTTAATCCGCAAAGGATTAGTGGCCAGCTTGAACTTATCCACAAAGCTACTGTTTACCAGTGTTCAATCTGCGCCCAAATCCAGGAGTGCTGAGCCTGTATAACTGCAAAAGCAGAAAGGGTAGGACATCAGTTTATTGGGATGTCTGGCAATGGTGTACAGTACCAGGTCCTCCAAGGGCACCTGGATTATTGGGCATTGGCCCACGTCCTTGGGTTGGTACTCATCATTAGGCAAGTCAGGAGTTGCGTGGGGAGAGCTTGGCTCACTTAGTGCTCTCCTTGGGCTTTTCCCTTGTCTTGGTTGCCTTGTGTGGCAGTAACACAGAAATAGGTCCGGTTTGACTGGCCATTGTTTCCATTTCCCTGTCCATTCAACCCCGTGGGTTTGTGGTTGGTGTCTTTTCCGTTACCTCCAGGGGGTGGTTGAGCAGAGCGCCCTCCTGAATGGGAATCCTTGGGTCTTTCTTGTTTACCAGTTTGTGCTTTATGAAGTGCGTTAGAGGTTTTCTCCACTTTCTCTGCTTCACGGTACAGGCTTTGCAGGTTGGTCCCCTGGTCCAGGTTCACATGCCTCATCACATGTGACTTAAGGGCGTCGTAGTACATGAGGTGTGTGGCTGGGGTGTCAAAGGCCATGTTGGATGGTGCGTAAAGTCAAAGTTCCTTGTAGGCGCGGGTGAGTTCCTTCACAGTGCCTGTCTGGGTCAGGTTCTTTACTTGGAAGATGATCATGAGCGCTGTATCCTTAAGCATAAATCTTGACAGGAAGTCTTGCTTAAAGGTGTCCCAGTTCTTTTTGATGTGCTCCTTATGCCACTTGTTGCACCAGGTACCAGCGTCATGGGTCAGGCAAATTGAAATTTCTGCAATCCAAAACCGCTGTGGGCATTCCATCTGGGCCAGCTTGCTCTGGGCGGACCAGATCCATGCGGCAGCGTTGTTGTTGTTGGCCCTGGAAAAATGTTCCAAGGCGGCGCTCCGTAATCTTCGAGCTACATAGGCGGGCATGGTGTTTCCATCAGCTGGTTGCGGCATTGAGGAGGGGGCCTGAAAGAAACCTTGTGCATACATAGAGTTTAAGGCAGGTATTGAAATCACTGTGTTCTGGTACAGGACAAAGCCATCAGGTATTGCGGCACCAGGGGTGTTCAGAGTCCAGTCAGGCGGGAGGCCAGACATAATTCTGTCAAAGATTTGTTAGCCGTAGCGTGTGCAAGCAACAGGCGGAATTTTTCAGGATAAGGTAGGATGGAGAGCCTACCTGTGCTACCAATGTTGTAACTGTGCTTTTTTAGCAGAGTTACAAGGGGAAAAATATTTAGAAGCTAGATAATTATATTTATTGTGAGATAGTGATTATATAGTTCATGTAAATCAAGGATAACAGGAACATGATTGGTGATCACATGGTTGGATAGAGGAAGGGGGTGGCTTGATCCTGATAGTGAGTCAAGCGCCAAAACAAGGTATCCACCATAAAGGATCATCATATGTTCATGTTGTTGGATTTGGTAATTTGAGTTGACTTTCTAGTCTGGATTTAAGTGATCAGATAATTGGATTGCAGGTCACAAAACTTCTTGGTTGGAACCTTGCTGACGGGTCAAGACTGAGGTTTTGACAATAGTACTGACTACAGCCTAGCCAAAGGCGTCATTCCCCAGATTGATACTGGTGACGCTCCCCCCTTCTGTGCTAAACCTTATTGCTGCAGCCGCGTGGAAGACGCTCAAGTGTCTAAAGAGCTCTAGTAACTATTAGACAATGGTCTATTGGTTCTTTCCCAAAGCCCATGGGCCTCCCCCTTGCTCATAAGGAAGAAGAAGAATGAAGGTCATTGTATTGTGATGGATTACTGACGCTTGAACTCCTTAACCAAAAAGGATTCCCATCCCCTACCACACATTTATGATGTTCTCTGCCGCCTTGGCGGCTCCAAGTTCTTCTCTGCTATGGATTTAGCTTCTGGATACTGGCAAGTTGATCTCTCTCCTGAGGATAGACAAAAGGCCACACTCCTCACTTCCAAAGGACTGTTTGAGCCTACATGCATGCTGCAAGGGCTCTGCAATGTCCCGGCTACTTTCCAACAAGCCATGGACTCCATACTCCGTGATTTAAAGCTCTCATGTGTCCTAGTGTACTTAGACAATATAACAGTCTTCAGCGCTACCTTTAAAGATCACCTAGATCACCTAGATCACCTAAAGGAAGTGTTCATAAAGATTCAAGAGGCTGACCTTAAGTTGAAACCATCTAATTGTGCTTTCTCCAAGGAATGCTTGGAATTATTGGGCCATGAGGTAACCCAGATTGGGATTTGTCCAATGACCAAGAAAGTTGAGGCCATTGAAAAATGCTTCTGCTCAACAATCTGCAAGAGGTTCAAGTCTTTCTATGTATGATGTGATACCACAGACAGTTCCTTCCTGACTTTGCCAATACTAGCAATCCTTTGATTCAACTGTTATGTAATGTCCCCTTCAAATGGACCGCTAGCCAGCAACAAGCCTTTGAGACCTCCAAGAAAAATTCAAAGAGGCTCCCACCCTAGTATATCTTGAATATAATAAGGAATTCATCCTATATACTGATGCTAGTGACCTGGCTATTGGGGCCATATTAGCTCAACTAGATGATGAAGGTGTGGATCATCCTGAGCTTATACTTCTTGTGTCCTTAATAAGCATGATAATAATTACAGTGTCACAGAGAAATAATGTATTGCTGTGTTGCATGCTGTCAAGCAGTTCTACCATTATATATATGGCACCCATTTCATGGTGGTCACTGACCATGCTTTTCTTAAGTGGCTACAACAGCTTAAGGAACCAGAAGGACAAATAGCTAGATGGGCTCTCTGCCTGCAAGGCTACAACTTTACTGTGCTACACCATCCCGGGATTCAACATCAAAACACTGATGGATTGTCCAGAATGCCCATCCTTGTGCTACACCCTGTTGAGGCTGATTGACTATATGAACTAATTTAATAGCCTTCCTCCTGGGAGAAAAAGACAGAAGAAGTGTTTATTGCCCTATCCAAGCTATCTGAAGACACGCTTATTTGTGACAACCAGCTTTTCAAGAAAGTACAAGACTGCTACCTACCTTATGTACAGCATAGTCTTTGCCTTTTGTTGGTGCTTCAAACTCATAAGGAGACGGGACATGGAGGCATTACCAAGACCTATGACTGACTCCAGAAAAACTATTTATAGGAGGACCTTTGCCTGCTGATTCTGGATGCCATTGCTATTTGCCACAATTGCCAGCTCCAACAACCTCAAGCTGCCTCACACAAGTTCAAGCTAGTCCCTCCTCAACACACATTTCATACTGTCAGCATTGACGCTGTGGGGCCTCTTCCCCGCTCTTGCTCTGGTTGCCACTTTATCCTAATTGTTGTTGATCATTTTAGCAAGTGGGTAGAAGCTTGCCCTACTAAGGACATCACTGCCAAGACAACCTCTGCCTTTCTGCTGCAAGATGGATTCTTTTGCCATGGTTGTCCTCAAGTGTTGTTGTCTGACAATGGGACCAACTTTAATGCCTGTTTCATAACGTCCATTGTAGAAGCTATGGGCACACATCAATCCTTCTCTGCCTCCTATAATCCCTCTACCAATGGGGCAATTGAGCATGCAAATTTGACTCTGGTTTCTATCATGAGGAAACTCACTTACTCTGATGCTGCAAACTGGGATCTATACTTACCTGCTGCTCTCTTTGCATATTGCCTTAGCAAACATTGTGTCACTGGGTACTCTCCCTTTGCTATGCTGTATGGGCGTGAGGCCACCACTCCGTCACTCCTGGGGGCTCCCCTCCTCTCCTCTAATAAGGCTGTGAACCCGGATGACCATATCAAAGATATATTTAACCACATCATTGATATACAAGCTACTGCATATGCCTCTGCGTACAAGATCAACATGATTGAGCTCTCTCCTGATAATACTGGACACTCTCCATTGCCTGAGTTCAATATTGGGGACCACATTCTCTACTATCAGTATAGAGTAAAAAGACACGCTCACAAGTTAGATACATTGTGGGTTGGACCTCTAGAAGTGACCTTCAAGCAAGGGTCAGAGTACACTGTGAAACTCCTCTCTAGTGGTCAAGTGTTTGCCTGAGTGCATGCCAAGTTCCTCTGCAAGTACCACCCCCCTAATGCCAATCTAGAGGGGTGCAATGTTGTGAATGCTGTCATTAACTGTGTTTCAATTTTGCCTTTGATGAGTTATTTTGTGGATAAATCTCTCTCTTCCGCCTTTGCCCTTTAAAAAGAGTCTGGCTCCAAATTGGGAAATTCAATTGTTCAGTTTTATGCTTCTGTGCAACTCACTTGCCCCACTCATTCTGGTGGTGAGTGATCCTACTGTCCATGTACTTTTTTGTGGTAAAGCTACACATTATATATTCCCTAACTTTTTAACCAATAAAATTAAGTTATATTCACATTTTTGTCTTTGTATCTTCACGTACTTTGGCGCCTCTATAGCCACGTCTAGCAGATATTATTCAATCAGGGCCACAAGGTAATTACATAGCCTTCCCTGCCATTCTAACTGAGACTTAGTACAAATATAATCCTGAGGTTAGGATTCCCCATTGTGTATCTGTGCTGCGCCTCAGGTCAAAACAGTCAGCAAAGGCCTTGATGGCCAAGATTCCTGACACACCCAAGAAGACAATCAAGCGTCTTCTCAATGTTAGAAAAAAGTAGTGAAGGGCTTACAATTTAAGTCCTTTTCCCTTTCTGCGCTGTCTGTCTGGGTCAATGACCCTGAAATGTATGGACATCTCAAGCCAGCCAGCCAAGCAAGCAAGAACAGAGGACAGCAAGTTGCCGGCCCAGCTGCTTGCGCCAAGAATGGCCAAGCCCGCAGAAGCCACCAACAAGGAAGCTGTGAAGAATGTAACTAAAAAATTAATAAAAAATTTCAAAATACTTAGCTGTTTTTTTAGAACAAATTGATGGCAAACTATTCCAGGTCCTGGTCTCTTTTGTCTTGCCATGTTTTACGCAAACTATGCTACTCATGTGGCAAGGCAACTGGCCTTATCTCCTCCTGTTGTGCGCAAGCTGGAGGACCGCATCCATGGGACTTTACCAATGTCAAGGGAAGTGCTAGCTGAGCTTAAGCATGCTGAAGGGGCATCTGAGTGGGAAGTTACTTCAGACAAGGATGCCCAATTGGTCTTCCTGGACCTGGTATCTCTCAGTGGAGTTTACTGTGTAAACTCCATTGAGCTTGTTTGTGATGTCCTGGCAACACTCCCATTCAAGAATATACCAGAGATGGGCCAGGTCCATGCGGCTGCTTGCTTCTGCTTCCCAGTGGAGAACACACTCTCTTACCTGCTGGAGAACTTTGGGCGCGTGGTTAGAAAATTGGCTGTTGCAGATGCAACAGCTGTCAAGAAAACCAAAATCCTCCTTGCCAACTTTGGGCAGGCCTGGAGTGCTGATAAGACGGGGGTCCCTGCAGCCATAGAGCTGACTTTTGTGAAGACAAAGCATGAGAAGAAGATTAGTACTGTGTATAATAAACTCTGTGAATTTACAGAAGCATTTTCTGGGCAAAGGCTTCACCTTGTGGTTTACCTGGGATATCTTTTCTTCTTTGGGATGAGCGCCAGTGTAGAGGACTTAGACAGGGTCCTTCTTGGGGTTGACAAGGCCTGGCTCTCACTGGACGGAAAGAAGGTCCCCCCAGGTATAACTTGGTTGACTATGTAACCCAAGACGCCCTGGTCCTGGCGGGAATCTATGGGTTTAAAGCCCCACCAGAGAAGCTGCTCCTGCATTCTCACCTAACAATCCTCCCTTTTACCAGCTGCTGGGAATATTTCAATCATGGTGTATCCACCGTCTATGGTATGGCAGTGGAGGCTGTGTGCCACCTCCATTGCCAGGTGGGTACATACAGAAGAACCCACTATAGGCGCATCCAATAAAAAATCATTACATAATTAAATTTACATTTGGATTTCAATTACAGTAGTTTTCAAACCTGTTAAGATAAAAAAAATCTCAGTCTAAAAACAAATACAACTCAGTCTAAAGATGAAATCAAAGTGGATCCAAATTTATTGAAATTTAATATAAATTCCTTAATTTTTCATTTTGAATTTTAGACTGAGTTGTATATGTTTTTAGAATGAGATTTTATGTTTATCTCAACAGGTTTGAAAACTACTTTATTAATTTTTATATTTAATTAAAACTAGCTGTTTTAGAATAGCAAACTATTAAAAAACAGAAGAATCCCAGAGAAGGTCCTCATAAAAGAATTTTAAAATATGTTAATAAAATCACTTTCAACTTGAGCGCTTTTATTTTTTCATCTTTTTTTATTTAATTGACAGCAGTTGTTGTAACTGTGCTGTTTTAGAAGAGTTAAAAGGGGAAAAATATTTAGAAACTAGATAATATTCTTTATTGAGAGATGGTGATTATATAGTTAATGTGAGTCATGGAAAACAGGAACATGATTGTGTAGATCACACAGTAGGATGGTGAAGGGGATGGCTTGATCCTAGTAGTGATTCAAGCACCAAAACAAGGTATCCACCATAAGGGATCATCATTTGTTCATGTTTTTGGATTTGGAAATTTGAGTTGACTTCCTAGCCTGGCTCCAAGTGACTGGGTAATCAGATTGCAGGTCATGAACCTGCTTCCTTGGAACCTTGCTGGCAGGTCAAGCCTGCTGTTTTAACAAAGTGACAATCCATATAATTATCATAATGCATTTTAAATATTTGAGATAGCCATCACTGAATATAAAGATATAATTAATTTACAATTTAAAATTTTAATTTCTGTGTCAATGGTGGCGCTGTATGAAATTTTAGGCTTGGAGTCATCTAAATATAAAACACTAATCTGTAAATCTAAAAGAGTAAATTAAATAATATAAAAAAGTCAGAAACACTAAGCCTTTAATTGTTTGGCTTTTGGGCAAGGCACGCGGGGATGAACAAATCAGTGTGGCCATAGAATTTGGCCACAGTCTCAGCTGGAAGGGTGTAGATCCCAGCCTGCAGCAAATCAAAGAGGTCCCTGGTCCCAGTTGGGGTCTCACACTTGACAACTTGCTTGAGCCACCCAAAGACCTCCTCAAAGGATTTAGGAAGGGCAAATAGGCAGGGAGGAAGAGAGTGCACAAATTAGATATGGCAAATCAATGGGAGGCCACTTCAATGCCTGTATCAATAATTGGAAATTCCTCAAGAATATCTGCCAACTTATGGAGGCCAACATTATCCATCACAATGACATTAGTGAAGCCTGGGCTTGCACGCCTCAGGTGCTCCTGGACCAATTAGAGGAACAACAAGAAGGTCCGGCTATTGTGAGATCCCAATGGCATTTGGTACATTTCAATCCCTTTTGGGCCAAAGAGAGCCACTATGGAATAGGCTGTGGCGCAGACTGCAGCATGCCAAGCTACCCCATCATTTGAGCCTTTGGGGACATATCCATATGCTTTGTGCATAGACAAGGCAAATACAAATTTTTCAATATTATAGAATTTCACTTCCCCCTTGGCTTTGAGGGCAGTGTACACCTCAGCGTATTTTTTCCGGGTCTTGATATTGGTTGGGCTGTTCCTGTTATAAGTAGATACCCTGAGTTTTTTCCAGGAAAAGCACAGACCCTTTACCAGATGATAGTAAAAAGAAATTGAGGCCTGAACCCCAAAAGTAGATTTAACCATGGCCTTTATATTTGCCAGCTCAAGATGGCAATCTCGGGTTATCCACTGGCAGATTGCCCACTTGTGCTCTTTGGTGAGCATGGTGGAAACACGCAAGGGTTTTTCTGCGGCAAGGACCTGGCCAGTATTGATAAACTTGTTGAATGTCTTGGAGGTGTACTTGGGATCCACCCCAACAAGAGCCGCGGCCGCCTTGTAATTGCCTGATTCACTCATTAGCTTAAGCAGGATGATGTGTTTGATGTCAGAAATAAGTTTCTGGGCGGCCTTGGTGGGTTCAGTTGAACTGGGATCCTTCTCAGGGGCTGGCACAAAAGGCATGAGCACCTTGGTGTAGAACACAACAACTTTCTTTAACACTAACTGCCCCTCTGTGGTTCTATAGAACTTGGGCTAGTTGTTGTCTTCCTGGTTGTCATTACTGACATAGGGCTCATAGCTAGTGTCAATCACAGGCTTAACCTTCTCCAGAATGGCTGACAGGACCAACTCTTTGCAGTACACAGCTTCAAACACATATGAGGTAAGTTTGGTCTCCTTGTTTTTAACTTTCTTGGTAGTAATAACCTTGGTGGGCTTCTAGGTCAGCTTGGGGACCCTAGGTTGATGCTCCACACCCTAGCAGCTTGTGCTCCTTGAACTGGATGTTTCAGTGCAGTATCACTATGGAACTCTCCTCTCCTGCTTCCCTCCCAAGTAGGCACTTGTGTTGCACTATGTCTATTCTTTGACCCGCAGGGGCAACCGCAACTGCAGTGCACAACAGGTGCAATGGTAGTCTGTTGCTGTGTTCCTTCCATTTTGATAATTTAATAAAATATTATATAAAACTTAATCAATTTACTCCCTATTTTTAATTTTTGCTTTTATCTGTTTATGGATATTCAATTAATATTTTTCCCATCCAATATCCCAATTATAGACTTTTTATTTCTTAATTGGTTGTTTTTGGTTTTACAACGCCCATTTTAGAATACCCAAAATAATTTCCACCCCTTTTCCCAGATTTTACGCCAAATCAAGCACCCAATACAATATTTTTAAAATTTATGTTTGAGATTATTTATCTTATTTTAGACATATTGGTATCATTCTTGATTACAATCCATTGTACACAACAATTGAGTGGTTTTATCTATATATTGAGTTGCTATTGTGTTTCAGTTTTAGTTTGAGTTCTGACTCACTGTGCTTGGGTGTATTTTGTCACCAATTCACATAGTAAATATATGTGCACCAAAAGTCAACTCATATCATTTTTTTGTGAAACAATGTATTTTGGATTGTATTTTGAATGGTCTTGCTTGGCATGTGAGCAATTTGTTGCTGTGTTGACCCCTTTTATCAATTAACACCAAAAATTCCTATTAACAGAGTGTATACTTTACCTGATAGTTTGAGTCTGCTTAAATCTGAAACCTTTTTGTTTAAATCTGAGGTATTTTTGGTTGTTGCCATAGATTTTAAAACTACTTTATCTAGTTCCATATTAAAAAATAATCTGACAAACAGAAAAATTAAAATCAAACACACAATCCCAAAACTGAGACAGCCAACATAAGTAGCCAGTATTCTAAAAAAATAAACAAGTCCCATTATAAAGGCAATCAACATCAACTAATATGTTGATCACATAAAAAAATGCTATGATCAGAGAAAAAATAGAGTCAGCCACATAAGTGATATTTTCAAACAAAAAATAACACATTTTCTAACAATTTGGATTGCCTTGATGTCTCAGATTAGAAATAGTGCCTTTCAAGAGTGAATCCACCAGAATCTATTCCAAAAACTACAGCATTATTTTCAATTTATGTGATTCTAAATTTGGTTATCAGGTCTGGAAGCGTGTCTTAAATAGGATAACACATTTAAATAAAATTAATACTCTGACAAAATTGTTGCTCTCCTGTTTTAATAGAAACTTTATTACTATTTTAGAAAATGGTCTATACAAGTAACACAGACTTTGATATTGTAGAGGAGCAGTATCAGGAGCAACTACAAGCCCAGGTTACTGAACAAGGGAACACAGCTACTATGGGCCTATTTCCACTCAACTCAGCTTAAGTCACAAGGATGATGAGCTGTATGTTTTTTAGGCTCAGATCTGGGAATAGTGTTTGGCAACTTATATGAGGCAACCCAATATCAGGCTGTGGTGCTCATGTTCATCAGACACCCAAACATATTCTGGGTAAAAGCCAGGTGCTGACTGAGAGGTATTTTCATTCTTCAAGTGATCATGTTCCAGTGTTAATGCATTGTATTTGGCTTTTAGGATGGAGAACTCTTAAATTTTTTCCCCTATGATCATTCTGGTATCAGCTTCATAGACCATAACATCAGCTGAAGTGCTTTTCTCATTAATCTTGTTCAACTCTTGAAAGAGTTTCTTGAACTTACTCTCTAAGAATTCTCTGCCCCTGGCAATCAACTTGAGTCTTTTAGTCAGTCTATAATGAAAACCATTTTTCTTCTGATAATACACAGAAGTTGAAAGCAAGAATTAACCCTGGTCCCCTGTGTTAGGGTAGTAAATTTGGGGTGTGTTATCCATGAGGGACCTTTAAAATAGAATGGTTTTTGGGGGTAAGAGTAACTTTTATTAATATAGAAGGAAGATTCATTTAGAAACCTTCTGTGTTATAGCTTTTCCTGGTCTTGTTCTTGCTATTGGCCATGTTCTTTCTCTGTTATGACCCTGGCTCTTGCTCCAGCTTTATTCTGATTTAGATCCTTTCAATATTCTCTTTGGCCCACTTAATCACCCCTTATATAGCTCCTTTTTCATCCTGATTCTCCTTGACTGTTTTTCTATTCCAGGCTTAAATCATTGGGGGGTTTCTCTTCTAAAATAAATTAAACCTTTAAGCTTACTCTAGCCAATCTCAGGATACTTTCCCTTTCAGAGCCCCTGATTTATCAGGCTTTTGCTTCATTTCACCAACTAGGATCATTATTAAAATCAGTCTTGACCAGCAGCCAATCATATGACTGCATTTCCTTGAAGCATATGAAGAGGCTTGCTTTTGTCTTTTGCTCTAATAGGACACTGTCAATGCACTGAAAAAGACTGATAACTCAAGCTCACATTTTGAAGGATTTTCCTGTTTTCTTTAACATTTCTCTTTCTCTTGACTTGCTAACTTCCCTTCTATAGAACATCAGTATATGTTTACCCCTGTTTTCCTCAATGTTTCTCTGTTAGTTCCCTGTTTGGCGCCAATTCTTGGAAAAACTCTAAAGACAACTGCCATTCTGCTTTTGCTCACTACTATGTTGAAAAGAATTTTTTTGGGGCAGGAAGATATTCTGTCAATTTTTTCTGTCAATGGATTTTCTGCCAAATTTGAAACAACTAAAATTTTCTTCATATGTAAAATATTTAATTTTTCAACAAAAAAAATAAAAAATACAAAATAAAAAATATATTCTACAAAAATTATTCTTTAACCCTTTTAATGTTTTTATTTTATTATCTGGCATTGAAAACTAATTTAATTAGTTTATAAAAAAGTAAAAATTTAAAATAAGCCTTGTCAGAAAATCTGTGTACTGTGGTATTTTATCATCTGTCAGATGATACCCTAAGTCTTCTAACATTGGGAAAGTACAGAGAACCCGTGACTTGGCGTAACCTGCGGCCTGAAATACTTTTTTGTCTGCAGAAGTAGCAAGTCTGACTGGGCCCAAAGCACAAGGGATTTGGGACAGTTCTTCCTACTTCTGGATATAGTTCATATTTTATTATCTCTATATTTTACTATAGGAATTAATACTGTATGGCAATAGTATGATCTTTTGCTCTTCACTTAATTAGAATCAAACTAGGGAAAGGATTCAGAATATCACCTCATTATTTGGACAGCTGATATTGAGGTCTGCCCGGCTGGTCCCAACCTTGGGTGTGTGTGGTTTGTGAAGGTAGTTTGCTTGACAATTTCCACAGCTCAGTATTCTTTCTGATGCTGAACAGCTATCCCTTGGTCTTAGCAGAGTAGTTGTCTGCCTGGGCCATGTTCCAGGGCTAGCTAGCCAGCAGTTGGCTACT
Source organism: Entomophthora muscae (assembly GCA_014839935.2). NCBI lineage: Eukaryota > Fungi > Entomophthoromycota > Entomophthoromycetes > Entomophthorales > Entomophthoraceae > Entomophthora > Entomophthora muscae. The sequence continues at coordinate 46,447 of QTSX02006540.1, read as the reverse complement.
ATTTCATGAGATGATTATTACACATATGTATCTAATCAGAGCTGCTCTAATGCAATAGGCTCAGGGCCTTTTATCTGGAGTGTTTGGCCTGACAGCCCAGTCCATGGTGAACTCTTCTAGAAGTGCTTCAGATGATGGCCCCATATGATGGCCCTTGTTCTAGGATATAATTAAAGTTTATAATAATAATTATTATGAGAAACATGCTTGAGGTGCTTGATGAAGGGAACTAATTAATGAGCAGTAATTGCATGTTCCATTCATTAATTGCAATGTATGAATTTGTTGTGCCAGGATATGATTTGGTTGTGATTCATTGATCCTGCAGCCTGCAGCCCACATCATTCTTGTTGAAACCATTCCTAAGAGTGATTGAAAGCTGGCCTGCATTAATTGGTTGAATCCATTAGTTAGTCAATATCCCAAAATCCTGACAAGCCTCTTAAATACAAAAAAAATAAAAATTATATGTGTATATAATAGCTCTCATTATTAAATTGAGTCTATTTAAATTTTTAGTTTACTGTAAGACTAAAAAAGTACACATGAAGAAAAGTTTAGTTGGATCAAAATTGACAGAAAATCTTTTGACGGAAAAAAATTGATGCAATATCTTCATGCCCCATTTTTTCTCTTCTCTTCAACATTTCTCTATTCTCTTCTGCCTCTCTTAGCTGGTTCTCAAGCCTCTTCTTAATAAACAAAGTACATTTTATTTATTTTTCCTATTAATTATTTTATTTATTATTGTATTTATCTCTTTCATTTTTAATTATATTTTCCCTCTTTTTATTTATTATTCTTTTTACTTTATTCTTTCTTTCTTTTTTTAATAATTATCTCTTGTTTCTTAACTTATTCTTTAAATCTTTTTCCTTCTTGATCTTTCTCTTTCTTCTCCCTTGCCACTCCCAATGAATTACACCCATTCCTTCTACTCCTTTTTCTTCTAGTTTTTACAGATGTCCTCCATCTGAACCTCTCTCTTTAACAGCCACTACAGAGATTTTTCACCTAGTCATTCTTCCTATAGCAACTACAGCTGTCCTCCAACTGAGCTTTTCTCACTCTATATTAGCCATCATAGGTGTCTTCCATTGAGGCTTTCAGAGGCAAGCAGCCACTCTTTTTATGATAATTGCTCTCCCCTCTTTCCTCCCCAAGTGGTTAGCTTGGGAATTTGAAGAGTAAATAACTCTACTTCCTGGACATCTCTCTTCTCCCTTGGGTTCAGCATCTGTTTCTCTAGACAGCCATCCCTCAGGTGATTTCAGGAACCCTATTCTTGAACAGTGGTAGAAAGACTCTTTCTTAAAACCACCCAGAGTACATAGGCAGAGAAACTCTTAAACCATTTTATTAGAGGCAAGAGTGACCTAGCTAAATTTTACTCATCTAGTATCAGGGTTTCAGCACTTCTCTAGCATCTCATTATCTCAGGGGCCATTAAATGAATTAAAACCCCCAGTTAGACTTCTGAAAGGGCAATACTTCTTCAGCATTCTCTCCTTCTAAGGGAAACCCAGCTGTATTATCACATCAGCTGGTCTAGGGATACTTAAAATCTCTTAGCACAACTATTGATGAGTACTCTATTTATCCTTATTAGACACCACTAGAGGGCTACCCTACTGGCATCCCAAGGCATAAAGTGCAAACTATATATACAAAACTTCTTACCTCTCTAGGCTTAAAACTCTCTTCATTGTCTAGCATACACCCTTGCCTGAAAAACCGCCCTCCATGTGGATTGTCACACAGGCTCAACCCCAGACTATGATATAGGAGAAAAAAAATACAACTGTGTCTCTTGTTATGAATCATAATATTAATGTACTTTTGATTTTGCCTTTTAAAGTGTCACATTTTGAATACAAAGCACTCCAGTTTCCTTTTGCTTTTCAAAATGGGCATTGAACTAAAAAATATCATGACCTCATTTATGTTTCATATTGTTGCAACTAAACCAATGAGGATTCAGTATTTGGAATTGGGGAAGACAACAGTCCAATAGGAAAGGACAGAATAATAAGAATAAGGTATTGTTTATTGTAGGATATTGTGATTAACATACCATATGGGGAAAGCCACAAGGCCACACGGGGGTGGCATGGTGGGAAGTTCCATGTAAGGTCCAAAGCCAAGGAATAACTTGTGCGGGGATCAGCAAGTCAAATTGGTAGTGCTCCTAATTAGGATGAAGTACCCGCCATTCAATATTGCCATCAGATTAATTCATGTTGTTAGATACGTCAAGGGGCAACTCATTGAGCGCCCCCTGTGAAATGTAAGATCCATTGGCAGGCAAGTCTGGAAACTTGGTTGCAAAAATATGGTGCCTCAATTAATCCCCAACCCGCTTATAAGAGTAGCCAGTGATCTATTTGTCCTCCTGCTGTTTTTTAGTAAAAATTTACTTGATAAGAATCATTCTGATTCTCAAAAAAATTAAGTTCCATTCACATTTTCTCTTTGTGATTTTTATTGTTCTTTGGCACCCTCTCCCTAGTTGCACCTAGAGGAGATTTCTATTAATTATCATTCCCAGAGCCTTAAAGTAAATCCCTTATTCATCCCTGAAAACCAACCTCCCGGCTTAGTACAAACCCAATCACACAGTTAAGATTTCCCAATGTGTATCTTGGCTACATCTAAGAACACACCACCCTTCATCTCATTTTAACAATCCTGGGGCAATTCAGGCCAACAAAATCAAGACAAACCCAGTCTGGGTGTCAGTATGGAAAATGTGACTCCAAATAACAACTTCTAGCCAATGAAATTATTGAGAAGATAATGAATCTCAACCAAAGTGGTGCACTCTTTGTGGGAATTTTCACCTGTCTAAAATTCACCAGGGTGGTATTTAGACAAGAATTTTGAGCTATGATGAAGGGTAGCAACACAAAGCTTGCAAAAAAAGCAGAAGAGTAGCTCAATTCCCAACTCAAGGATACATATCTTATCATGCCCTTACTCCTCCAAAAATACTCTTAATTCCAAATAATATAAGTCATACTTCTACTTGGGCTCCACAACATCTTTATTGCTACCAGGGCCCAGAATGCCCTAGACAATCAGCTATCTTACATGAGGATAAAACAACCAACATTGTGGAAAGTATGATCAACTGCCTTCCTGGAAGAAACCCCCTTTTTGACTGCAAATGGCCAGGGGTTTGTGAGGCCCATGTGCCACAAAACCCTGGCATTGAGATTAAACACAAAATTGGGTCCATTTGCTATTGGGAAATGGCAGATTTGGAAAGCAATTATTCAATTGCGCAATTGGGTGCTTGATTGCTTGCAGATTCTAACAATAGCTGTGGCACCTTGGCATGCTGCAACCAGATCAAAATTCATGATATACCAGCCAATGTACTTCCACCCCCAGGTACCAGAGCACAATTTCCAAGCCATTTCACAAGTATCACAGGAAATGATGCCACCAGGCCTCTGGTGGTACAAAAGGCCAATGATTCCCCAGTAAATATAAATAGTGAGGAGGAGAAGCCTTACTCACTATTGACATCTTAAATAAATGACTTTATGCCCAGGACCCATTATTTTCTTGCAGGAATTATCTATTTTGCACCAACATAATAATTCTGTTTGCATCTATTTTTAAATCCAATGCACAATACAACTACGCCTATCTGTTCCCTCCTGGCTCTGCTCTTGTCACTTTGGTTAAGCCACCTTGCACAATTGACTTGGAGTTCTTCTACCCTCACCACCTGTATCTTCCTCCTGGCCACTCTAGAGTGCCAATTCCGCCTGCCATAAAGGAGATTCCTTCCACTCCCCCCTTACCCAATGCACTTTCTGCCCAAGACTTCAGCAAGTTGGGGTTCATTTACATTACAGTATTGGGGCTGGCCAATCAGGCTGTGCCCCATAATGGAAGTTGGCGTCTTTTGGCTACAGCTGTGAATTACATTTTCAGGATCACACCAATTGTGTACATGGCCTTTCAAGCCTGGCCTGCCTCCCCTGTGGGAGTCTATTCAGACTCTGGTATGGGCTGCGACAATTGCCTCCCAGACTGCACAGCTCTGGATGCATGAGGTTGCTGTTATTATTCTGATTCTAACTAATTAAACAATAAATAGATGGAATAGTGACAATGGTTTCCCCCACAATCCATAAATCAGTGCCACAATCACCTCAATGCTTATCAAATATATCAGACAGTATCATTTTTATACCTTATTTTAAATCAGCGCCATCTCTTCAGGATTACAGGATGGCATAAAAATAACAATCATGAGGGTAAAAAGAAGAATATTAGGATCATGGTTATTAGTGTGTTCTGGTTTTTTTGCCAAGGGAAACAATTTTCTATCAAACCTCTCCCAACTACACCAATGAGTATTCATACAGCAGATTTCTCTGACTTGTAAGATATCTGTAAATTAAAAATGAAAGTTCAGTGAATTTATTAGCCATGGGATGTGATGTGGACAAGAGAAACTGTAGAAGATGCAAGAAGAAAGGTGCAAGGCTTGAATATTCTCTTGCCAGCCAGGCAGATTTACACTTGGGTGATGTTTTGCTGCATGAAGTTGCAGACAAGATCCTTGAGTGCAACCCTAAGATATTTAATCAGGTGCTTCTTGATGTCCAAAAACACCCTGGGATATTCACAGGTCAGAAGGTTGCAAATCCTTTACTAAGCTGGTCCTCAGCTCCCACAGCCATAGCCAATCATCCAAGGATATGCAGCTTCCCCTGGCAAGTCCCTGGTATATTGGCTAACCCCAGTGATTTTTGAACAGGAGTATGATGCCATGTACCACCAGGTTCTCTAAGCCAGTCAAGGCATTCACATGTTCCCAGTACTGTCACAGACCATACCAGAGTCCGGCTGGACTCTTACAGGGAAGGCAGGCCAGGCCTGAAAGGCCATGCACACAATTGGCTCAATACTGATGATATAACTCACAGCAGTGGCCAGGGGACGCCAACTTCCAGTATAGGGCACAACCCAATCAGCTGGCCCCCAATACTGTAATGTAGACAAACCCTAACTTACTGAAGTCTTGGGCAGAAAGTGCATTGGGTAAGGGGGGAGTGGAGAAGATCTCCTTCATGATAGTTGTAATTGGTACTCTAGAGTGGCCAGGAGGAAGATCAAGGTGATGAGGGTGGAAGAACTCCAAGTCAATGGCGCAAGGTGGCTTAACCAGGTGGACAGGAGCAGAGCCAGGAGGAAACGGATAGGCGCAGGTGTATTGTGTTGTTGATTCATAAAGAGATGCAAACATAATGATTATATTGGTGCAAAAATAGATGGTTCCTGCAAGAAAATAATGGGTCCCAGGCATAAAGTCATTTACTTAATATGTCAACAGTGAGTAAGGCTTCTCCTCCTCACTATTTATATTTACTGGGGAATCATTGGCCTTTTGTGCCACCAGATGCCTGGTGATATAATTTTCAGTGATACTTGCAAAATGGCTTGGAAATTGCGCACTGGGGCCTGGGAAGGGAAAGGTATTGGCTGTTTCTTCATGGTCATGAGTTTGGCTTCAGCATGCCAAGGTACCACAGCTATTATTAGAACCTGCAAGCAATCAAGCGCCCAATTGCGCAATTGAACAATTGCTTTCCCAACCTGCCATTTCCCAATAGCAAATGGACCCAATTTTGTGTTTTATCTCAATGCAAGGGTTTTGCGGCATGTGGGCCTCACAAACCCCTGTCCATTTGCAGTGTGAAAGGGGGGGTTTTCTTCTAGGAAGGCAGTTGGCAATGGCTTCCATGCTGTTGGTTGTTTTATCTCCAGGTAGGCTAGCTGATTGTCTAGGGCATTCTGGGCCCTGACAAGTACCTCTTCCTCAGTTCCTGGTAAATCCTCATAACCCTAAAAAGCCCACCTGCCCACACACTAAGACAGTACTGCCCCTGCCACCCAGCATGCCAACTAGTCTTCCCTACCCACCCCATATCTTGCTGAATAAACCCTGTCCCAGAAAACCTATTTTGTTTAATTGTTCAGTAAAATTGCTTTAGTGTTTAGGATTTCCAATGTGTGAATATATTGAAAATATGTGAACTAAAATGCTGATCTATTCTAGAAAATATCCCATCTTTATACAGATGATTGGGTTTCTTTTAAGTTGTGAACTTGATCTTTGCATAATGATGCAGTTATTGTGCATATAGTTCTGGGAGCTATATGAAACGAGATGGATGGAAAAATTGAGAAGAGAATGATAAATTATTTGGTGTGAAGATGAATAGCTGTATAGTATCATGGGGAGCCACATATTGTCCATGTACATCATGGCAGTCATGGAGCTTGTTCAGGTGATGCTACGCTCAGGGTTAAAAATAATCTGGTCCCTGACAGCACGGGCGCCTAATAGGGGTGCCACCAATCACTCGGGGTGCTTCTCAGGGAACTGTCCCCCCCAGGAGGGAGTGGTTGTAGATGCTGCGGCATCGATATGGAGCTTCAATGATCAACTATGAGCTGGGCTGATTTTCTTGGAAGGTCCTAGCGTCCCTGGGCATCTGTTCTGCTCTTCCTGTAGACGGCCATCGGTATTGTTTAGGCGGTATCTGGTAGTGTTGCCGTACCTAGCTATAGAACTGATTGGGCCATGGCACTCCATTGTCAGTTTTTAAGTATTTTCATTATGCTACCCTTAATCAGCAGCAAGATAGTGGGATTTCTTGCTGATTTGAAGAGTAGCCTGATATCGTGTCTGGGCTTTGCGGTTGGTTGCCCTATCAAAGATCAAGATAGGCTTTATACAGTGACCAAGAGATCCCACATGCAGCTGCTAGTGATCTTCCATGTATAGCCTAGTGTTGTGCTGCAGCTAAACTATCTATAGCCCAGTGCCCAGGGAATACATTAGTCCAAGGGGAAATTAAAGATATCTGTAAGATCATCTGAGGCTGTTGATGGCATTATAAACCCTTGATCTTATAAACAAGAATGACATGTTATTCCATTCTCCCTTCTGCTCTCCTTTTACTGTTACTTCTATAATTACTGGACCCGTAAAGGTTTAGTCACGTAACTTTGGTTGTGTAAGTTGAAACAAGCAGTCTACTTGCTGTCTGAAGGACTCGGCTACGATACAGAAATTCAATCTAGCATGCAACAATGATGAAAGTGATATCCCAACTTCAAAGCCAAAAAAGGCCATTGCCCCTAGATGCTATCTAACGTTAGCCCAATGTTAAATATTAAGGGCATGGTGAACATTGATGTACTTTATTAAGCCCTGGAGGCCTTGATGATATCGATCTGGTTCTGAAGATCAGGTGTGATGCCGGAGTGGCTTTTGGGAAAGCTGGTCCATTGCGACTTTGCACGCTTTCTGATGGTGTCGAAGTCATCAAAAGGCGAAGCCAAGGGCTTGCCCATATCGTAGACTACCTTTAGAAGATCCTTCTCTTCTCCAACTTTACCCTTGAGATAAACATGTGGGAGCTGAAAGATTAGAATGGGATTGGGTGTGGACGTACGTTAGTCGCCGAATCCGGAATAACGCAGAACTGACCAGGAAGCGATGTCTTCTTTGTATCAGACTTTGGTGTCTTGGCAATAAAGTGAGCATCCCCATTGGTGTCGAGGCGGAAGGCTAGCTTGGTAGCAAAGCTCATCGTATCACGGTTCAGTTTCTAATGGTTAGCTATGCCAGCTCTATTGACCTACCTGTAGTAAATTACCACCCATGCCAAAGGCTATGTTCTGAGCAGAGAAACCTGCAGCCAATACAGCATCCAAGATCAGTTTAAGAGACTCGATGCCGATTCCATCCCCTTGGATGACCCCGCACCCTTTGATAACTTTGAAGCCTTTCTGGTTGACATCGACGCCAAACACTTTCTCTGCCGCCCTTACTGATCAGTGTTGCTATGGAAGAGCTTACCTGAGAGCCATGAGGACTGTTTCGATGGGATCTCCTGAGTCAGGTCTTAAGACAAGGAATCCTCCCTTTTCAAGCTTGTGAGGGGCAACTTCGGGTAACAACGAGGCCAGTGCATGCGCGTAGTCGTAGCTATCCATGACACATGCAAATACCCCACTTCCATAGTTTTCAATCAGCTTGAGAATGGCATCCTGCGTCGTCAGCAAAGATCAAGGCGAGAATACCTTTTCGCACAAATGTGCTGTCATGACTGAATGTTCGGTCGCTGGGATGGAGGATGCGAGGGGCCGGCCTCCATTCCACTGGTACTGGGCATAGTAACACGCCGCCAGGGTATCGGATCCTTCAAAGTTAATTAAATGGGCTGAGCCGCCCAAGATAGCCTGCTCCACTGAGGTGCAGGCTCGGAACCCGAAATCATGAAGCCTACTCTCCAGAAAGAAGCTCTGGTCATCATCGACTGACAAGCTAAACGCTCTCTCAATGATGCTACGACAGCGACGAGAGAGGGTTGCGACTGTTGATGGATACTGTATGTGAGATTCAGTCGAAACCCAATCTTACCCAAACCATCGTGAGAAGAGTCTCCATGTACGTGACGAGGCTCGCGTAGGGAGCCTCTGCTGTTATTTGATATGCTGGGATATGCGGGTAAATGACCGACCCCTCGGGGAGTGCTTGGACTTTGACTGGGAAATAACCGTTGTTTTCCCGAACAAACTTAAGGAACAACTCTTTAGGGAAAGGGAATTGGGTCGAGCCTGCGTTGTGGGTGCTAAAGAAGTGATCAGATTTTTGGACATCCTCCTCTGTCCATTGGCGGCTCAAATATGTGTCAATGAAATAACGAATTCCATAAAACACTATTCGTTCATCTTCGGAGTCATTATTGAAGGAACTTCTGAATTCGCCATACGCGACCATCTAAAAAATAAGCATCACAAAACTTTCTAATTTGAATTTAACGTCCAGCCCAAAAATAGATCAAGGTTAGAGTATTTAAAAAACATTATTCAATATCGGATTGAGAAACTTCAAGGGATTCACCTTGTTTGTCCTTGTAACAAAAATAAAAAGCATTGTCTTTAAAGAATAAAAACTAATATTTAAATAAAACAAATTTTCAGCACAACAAGCTTGATTGTTCCTGAAAGGCCTAGCATCAATTATTTTTTCCGGATGAACTGATTGAAATCCATATTAAAACGGATGTAGAGTTTAAGTAAAATCCTAACACTTGTGTTATAAAAGATGATTCCTCGTAAATAAAGTTTATCACTCCAGAAGATGTCTTGGACTGAAGCGGATTCAAATCCCACCCTTGGAAAATTCAGTACCTTTGAAAACCAACATTGACCTAATTTTCAGGCCAACCAAAACATTGTTAAAAATCCATGCACAACTACCAAAGAAAGAAAAATCAGTGACATTAGATCAAGCTATAATAGATAAGAGCCAGATTACGAGGAAAAGACCAGTTTATTAAAACGAAACCTTACCTTTTGAGAATCGGGATAAAGTGTAGCATGACTTAGTTTGTAGGAATCAGTAAGTACAAAGCCTGGAAGTCCTAGAGGCCCTAGCATGATATACAATATAACTGAAGTGATTTGGCTTTTATACTCACTGTGGATCTCAAGCTGGGAACTACACAAAGTTCCTTTTATCGGCTTGGTCTTGTTAAAAACATGGTTTTAACTACGTAAATCAATTCAAGGTGGCACGTCAGGAGCCACCCTTGAATCCCTTTATCAACCCAACGATTTAACATGGCTTAATTGATGAGTCAACTTGAATCAAAATACTTCAAAGATCAATCTATAATATTTCCATCAAAATTCATTTTACAACCACAATTTCGTATCTTTATAACCACCAAATATTTAAATGATCCCTAAACACTATATAAGAACAACCTTCATATTTTTTTGCCAAACTATAATATACTTGCACAATTGAACCATTCATAAGCCTTGACTAAAGATATACAGCCTACCGCAGGAAAAGCACCCCATCCAAGTATCAACATTGGTTTAGTTCCACCTTTTGTTGCAGCTGAACCAATGCTAGTTTGGTATTTGATTGGGGAAGACAATAGTCCAATAGAAAGGACGAGAATAAGAATAATAAGGCAATGTATATTGGTCATTATTGTGATTGATATACTATATGGGGAAAGCCTCAATGCTACAAGGGGGTGGCATAGTGGGAAGTTCCATGTAAGGTTTGAAGCTGAGGAATAACTTGTGTGGGGATCAGTGTGTTGAATTGACAGCACTCCTAATTAAGAGACAGTGCCCGCAATTCAACATTGCCATCAGATTGATACATGTCATTAAAAATGTCATGGGGCAACTCATCGAGTGCCCCTTGTGTATTGTGAGATACATTAGCAGGCAAGTGTGGAATCTTGGTTGCAACACTTTTATGTAACCATTTTTTGCTTGCAATTGATTTGTCACTGTATTAATAATCATAAATATTGGATACTCACCCTATAAGAAATCAGCCAAACAAGTCACCAGCAGCATCAATGACAGCCAGCCAGAACCCAAGACATTATTGGCAAAAGAGACCAAAAACACCTTCAAAAAGTTTACAGAACAAAATGATGATCTAATATCAAACACAATTCAACAGATATTAACACAAATTTAGGCTTTTATGGGAAAATAAGATCAAATACACATCATGCATATCAAGCATACAACATAAAGAAGCCATGCAGTAAGATCAGGATCTTGAGATGGCAAAAAATCAACTCACATGCATCCAAACTTCTATCACATCCACTATATCTTGATCAAGTGTCAAGGTTGAAAATTTCCTTTCTCTTGAAACCCAGGTCCAAGAGCAGGGTTCAAACCCTGGTCCTGACTGCTTGCAAGCTGCTGGCCTCAAGGATCAGAGACCATCTGCCCACAGTTTTTTTGGGATTGAGTCTCCTCAAGCTGAGGCTGCAAACACTTCCCAGGATCAAGATACCAGAAAAAACCTCAAACTCATAGCACTCAGTGGGAGACAAAAAAATTCCTAATGGAGCCAAAGTAATTCCTACCATTATCTTGATGAGTTTGAAGCCTATGTTGGTGGCCAATCAAGATTCACCACCTGAGGAAACTGTGGACCTGAAGGCCGCCCCCATGACTATGACTTAAGAACAGAAGGGTCAAGCAACCCTTCCTGAGGATCCAGCCAATGAATAACTTCCCAGCAACAGTGCCATTTTTCTGCTCCAAACCCCAGGCGACCTGGCCACCTGGCCTCATATTTCCTGATTTCATGATGAGCCCCACATAGCAGATGTAAAATTTGGTGGTGGGATACTATATAGACCCTGGACCCTGTGCTAAGACTTTATTGTCATTTTTAAACAAATGGATATAAGATATTGGTTTCCCCAATTACTGCCCTATTTTATCTTTGCTATTTACCAACTCAGTTTGAATCCTTCTGGCCCACCTGCAGTTTATTGTCCACCAGGCGCCCCATTTGGCCCCTTCCACTTTATGAAGTACCCTTTAAAGTCTGAATACAAAGGCTTCACCTTTGAAAAGATAATAGAGCAAGATCCCCTGACCCAAACAAAAGCATTAACCATAAACAATAGATAAGGTCCTTGGTACACTATAGAGCCCTGTCTATTCTGAGATAAATACAGCTCCCTGTCCACGTACCAATTGGATATAAAGCCATCAGTCACTCCAAAACTGATGCCTGCAACTGCTCCTGAGCTTCCCCTGGACCACACAAACAAGCTGTTTGGGATAGTGTACATCTCCCTCACTAGGGTAATTGACGCCATAATCCTAGCCGCTAGCCCATGGTCCTGGGTGGGAAATTCAATGCCCTACCTTATTAAGTTAGCACCAATCTTGCGGTGGGCCCTGCCCACTCTGCCTGTTCCCAGAAAACAATGGGCTGTCTGTCCAAGGTTAGTTCCCTGACAGCAGGGCACACAAAGGCTGTACACTATAATGCAAACCTCGCCCACAGAAACAAAACCAATACTGGATCAAAGCAACAGCCCACAGAACCAAAACATGACCAGATCATATGCAACATTATCTCAGCCCTGGAGCATCTAGATTGATCCATGAGATCCAACCCAGAATCAGATATGATTCTCCTCACTGTCTTCTTTGGGCAGAAAAGGATGTGCAAAATCAAAGGAATATCATAAGATGGGCAAAGATAACCCAAACAAGACATGCTTGGCCTAACATAGAAACTTAACCCACACAGACAGATAGTTTGACAACCTATGTAAAAGTTATGGGTATCATAATAGCCTAGAAAGCCAAAATACAATATACCAAAAGATAGGAACAGAAAGTTTATTCATGTCTATGGAATATACCGCAAAATCTGAGCTATAAGCAAGTGCACCTAGCAGAGAACCCCAAGGCTGCAGGTGCCTCAGAGGGTCTACCAATAGCGCCCATGTATGTGTGGAAAAGGAAACAGTCAATAGAGCTTCTAGTGAAGAAGAGAATAGGGAATCACAGCCCCAGAGCCAGGATATCTATACTGGGAGGCCCAGGAGCATCAACACCAAGGTCACAAAGCTTACAAGGAAGGCTCAAGAAGGGCACCACATCCAGAAATTTGAACAATAAAACAGTTGATTCTGCTTCTCTGGTATACCTGCCTGAATACAAAAAATATGCACCTAATGCAACCATGCATTTGAAGTGTGGAGCTTTCTTTGACAATAGCTACATGCCTTAACAAGAAATAAGAATAAGAAGGAGGGGGGAAAGCAAAACTTCTATCACAATATAAAGGAGTAAAAGGTATTACAAAGGACTTCAAAAATTATATCTGGGTGCTTATGCCCATTGGTTACTGGTTAAAAGCTAACCTACAGTGCACCCCAAAGGCCAAGAAGCCCATTTCTAACACCAAACATACTATATTCATTAAGATAATGAAGCACATGGCTGACTACAAGAGCCAACAGGTATAGTTAAAAGTTTTTCTGAAATCAGTCAACTGTCTTTACTGAGTATCTAGAAAGACTGTGTAGATCAACCAGATCAATAAATCCAAATGCCTGCAATCAATCCTGAAAATGCAAACCAAAATGGGCAACCTGACAGCAGATTGGCCAGAATTGCTACCCTGAACCAGAAGATATACAGGCTATGGTTAGATTCATATTCAATATCAACATATCTGTATCCTATTTCTACCAGGGGGATATATGGCACTGTTTCATATAAAAAGCTTGGGGGTATCTTCTAAAAAACAGCCTGCTTAATATCAAGGCGGGTTACAAATACCCTAAGGCATATGCTGCACTAAAGGCAGTGAAAACTTCCACTTTTTTATATCAAAATATTTTCCTTCACTTTTAGCTCCATATCTTGTATGATTATGTAGAAAAGGGCATCCACAACATGGTATATCATTATGAATTTATGTTCTGCTGTGTACTAAATGATGGCACTACCTGGCTAAAAGGGCATAAATGCCCACCATAATATTAAGAGCCCCCACAACAGCAGCTCATTCCTGATCTCCCTCTAAAACTTGAAGGATAGTATTAGAAAAAAAGCCATGGCTTGATCAAAAATATTAACTTGGATATCTTGGGACCCTGTAAAGCAACAGCAGTTGTCAACAGACCCTGTGTGATTGGCATCAGCGTCCTATTTGATGAAAGTTGATTAGGTTCAGACCACGTGGGTCTACTATTTCTCTCTGCCAGTTATCCCTCCCTAAACCAATCAAGGGGGTCTTTGGGTGGCTCAAGAGAGTTTTCAGGCCCAGTAATACAGATGGGCCTGAGCCGTGGTTGGTTTTGCTAGGTGTGATGAACCATGTTGAGAGTGGTGTTGCAGGCAAGGGCTAGGATTAGTAAATTAAAGATGAGTTGCCTGAGGGAGTTAGATGCTTGCTGCTTTATCAATCTAATTAGCCTTTATGGTGGGTGTTGTTTTGATATGTTTTGGGGTGCTAGTAAGTTTTCCCTTATTATTACTTTAAAATGATAGAAGCAATACCCCATATGATTATACCAAGGGGTATAGGCATCCTTAGACCAGCTGGGATGATAATAAATATGGGGTTCTCCTAGGATGGGTATGCCTAGGTGGCATTGAAATCCCTATACCAGCTGGGGTGTGAATATAGCTGGGTTGCCTTTCCCACAAAGTGAGGAAACTTTCTGTCTATGGTTTATGTATAATTTAAGGACGCCTTACTGCTACTATGCAATCATGGATATGCACAGAACCATTATTATGGTGGATGTCTAGAGAAGAAGATGCTAAAATTGATGATTTGTAGGTATCTGGGAAGGGGAGTTGGTTACCTTGCGCATAAAAGCCCAACTTAATCAACTGGGTGAATAATAGCAGAAGTTGACATTAAGAGATGCCCAGCTCTGGATGACCTGGATGAAGGACACTGATAGAGACTAATTAATATGCTCAATATATATTCTGGATGCTAGGCTATTAGCATATGTCTGATAAAGTTTTGGGAAAGGTTGAAGAAGGTGCTTCAACGTTTTTCCAAAGAAATTTGCTGAGGAAGAAAAAAGTAAAGCATTTTGGTAAACTGTTTCACCTTGACTTAAATGGGAAGAAGAACCAAAGAGACATGCTAGAGAAATTACAGAGAACCAGGTTATTTAGTGATTACTCATGAATAACAAAAATTTTGTATTCAGGGAAACACTGGGTAAAGCAGGAAGCTGTTTAGGTCACAAGATGTATATTTTCAACATGCTGCTTGGTGAAGCATTGTTTTCCTACTTGAGTCTCAGCAAGACTATGAAGCAAGGCAAAGTACTTTGAAAATTTGAAAATAATTAACTTTTATGGATTGGTTTAGTTTGAGGCTTATTTCAATGATGCCTTTTCAGTGGTAGAAAATATGAAAGTTTAATTAATATATTGAAAAGCATCAGGAAAAGTCCTGATATTGAATAGACTAAGTCTGGAAGCTCGTTTTAGTGTAGCCAAATGAGAGCATAAACTAGTTTAAGCCTCTGAAAAAACCATCCAAAAGGGGATCACCTTAATACAAGGGGCTATATAACAGTGCTTGAATAGACAGGGTCTAGGAGGGAGATAAGCAGCCATTGATAGACGTTAATTTTTAATATGTCTTGGGTTTCAAACTCAAATGGCTCTATCTGAAGAACAATTAAGAAGAAGCTGGTTGCTTCCCAAGACATTCTCTGTAGTAGCTGGCCCAGAGGCCTGTAAACTGGTGGCATTTTAAAGGGTTTCTAAAAGGATCTACCCTCTGTTGAATAAAGGCTTTCATGACCCATACACTTTTTATAAGTGTTTTGGCCATGGAATCTTTCCCCCAAATCCTTTAACAAAACATTGGGAAAGAGGATCGATACAGACAGCGCTTTAGAAAGTTTTATAGAAGCCAAACACCTGGGAGGAATGGACAAGACTGTAAAGAGAACTGATACTTGAAAAAAGAGGACCATGATTCCTTAGCAGTGAGTTTAATACACTCTTACAAGAGTTGTATACACCTTAAATAGAAACATATACAAGCAGACATCATGATTCACAATTTGATGCAGGGATGCTAGTAGGAAAAGCACTAGAGGAGTTTGCAGGGCTACAGGAATGGTATAATGTGTTGGTATTAGAACCCACACACTTGAAGAAACTCACTCTAATCCAGCTGGTCTGTGGATTTGATCCTGGACACACCTTGGTGCCTTTTCAGGACAGGAGCACAAAAAGTCTGTTCTGGCTTGTATGATGCTGAAGGTTCAGTCAGCACTTGATACTATATATGAACCTTATTTAAGTGATGGCAACAAAGATAATAATTAAGAGCCAGAATATTAAAGAACTGTAGAGGAACCAAATGCGTTAAAGAAGATCCTGGCCTTCTACAACAAAGTGCCTACACTATGTGTACCACTTACTGAAAGGATCCTGACTTCTATATGGGCAAGAAACAAACTTGAAAGGTTGCTCCCAATATAAAGCTCATAATCCTTATCAAGTTGATACAGGACACCAGGGACTGAAAAAAGGCCTCAGGTATAATCAAAGTAGACCCTAAATTTGCCAAAAACCCTTTATTACTAGTATCTCAACACTGACCAACTTTTCTTAATAGATAAACTCAAGCACCTCTCTGCAATGCTTAATAAGGAGCACAAATGGGACACCCATCATTAGATTAATCAAGACTGCCATCTTGAACTGGAAAATATACTGTCCATGGCCAATGTCACTTTTAAGATTGAGGCTTTAATATATTTTTTCTATTGCATGGCCAGAGGGCTGAAGTTTTCATAAAAAACTCAGAGTATATCTTATAAACAAAAAGGTTTTTAGATATCAATCCTTGGTAAAAATATTCATAGGCTTAAACTACTCTCAAAAACAAAAGGACAGTTAAATTCTATTATATTGAAAATTGTTGTTTGCCTCATCTATGTCTAATTCACATGGTTATGTTCCCAGAGTTGCTAAAAACAAAGTATCTTGGTTTTAATTGGTCTGCATCACTACCTATTCTATAGTGGCACTCCTTGATCCAAATGCATTACAATGTATTAAATGATCTCATAATAATGATACTTTTCTATAATTTCTCTGATTGATTCAGGAACACCTCAGATTCACTAGTGTAGGGTTCATAAAAACTATTGTATTAGATAATGTTGGACTCCACAAGGTGTCTGATGATTTGAGTGAATTCTTGTTGATCAATACTGGGCTTAAAATAGGGCAACAGCAATTGGCCACAGGGCTTATGTACCTCTTATATCTTCTGGCATATTTTCCATTATTAAGCCAATCAAGAGTTCTTCAAGTGTCTCAAACAAGTTATCAATTGTGATCCTCTAACTGGGTCTAAGGCCCAATTTAATTTGCTGCAGTCTGGGGCTCATATCCTTCTAGAAGAGACAATGAAGAAGTTCTATACCCACTCTGAATTGTAATTCTCTTTGTTCCTTGACAACTAATAATTCAAAGGGCTTATATTACGTTTATTTAGGCATTTACTACTATAGATTCAGTACCTGTTGGGAAAATTGCGGGGTTGTCAAATTCTTTTGCGTAAACTCACCAACTTAATGGATTAATTTTCATACCAGAACAACTTACTTTTTTATATAAAAGGATAAAAAATATTCTAGTAATTTGGTGAGTTTACACAAAAAAATTTGGAAATCCCAAATTTTTACCTTTATATTCTGAATCTACAGAACCATATACGTTTTTGAACAGATGTTTGATCTCAGGGACTTTCTCTTAGATGCTCATTATTGTACCAGGTGGGAAATCCTCTTTTAGATTTCCCATTATTAACATGGGCCAATCAGGGTCCCCATCAGTGCATAGGAGATGTTTACGGTATAGCCTTGATAGGGCATCTGCAGTAAGCATTTATTTTCCTGGTTTGTATTTAATTATCATGGGGTAAATTTGTATGATGCTCATCCATTCAGCTTGTTGTCTAGATTTATGCTGTTGAGTTTTGAAGAATACCAATAACGTGTGGTTGGTTAGCAATTTGAATATATGTGCACCTTCCAGATAGCATTATCACTTCATTAAACAGTGGACAACAGCTATTGGTTCCTTGTCATGGATTGGATATCTTTGCTCACCATCATACAGCTTTCTTGATTCATATGCTACAAGAAGGAAAATCTTTTCTGCAGTTTGAATTTGGATTACTCCTCCTATTGCGCAATTGTAGACATCAGTTTTTAGGTTGAATATCCTTCACAATTTGGATATTTCAAGATGGAGGAGGTGACCATAAATTCTTTTAGTTGTCAAAAATGCTGATCTCTCAATGGTATCCATACAAATATGGTTGTATTGCTGGTGATTGCAGATAAGGGAGCATTAAAGGCACCCCAATCAGGGATGAATATCCTAACATAGGCTACCATGTCTAGGAATTTACAAAGCTCACTCTTATTTTGTGGCGCTGGCATGTTGGTTATGGCTTGTATCTTTTCTGGGTCTGGCTTCACTCCATCCTTGCTGATAATTTTTCTTAAAAATGGGAGTTCTTCTGAGAAGAAGTCATATTTTGAGGGCTTGGCTATGAGTTGGTTTTCTTGAAGGGTGTTGAGCACCAGGCAGACGTCTTTCCAGTATTGTTCTATAGTTGGGATGTATATAATTATATTGTCAAGGTGGAAAATAGCCCTTTTTCCAATGTGTTCTTTAAAAACTTCATTCATAAAGGTCACAAAAGTACTTGGGGCGTTTTTCATACCAAAGTTAAGGACAACACACTCAAAGAACCCATATTTTGTTCTGAAGGCTGTTTTTGGTATATCTTCTGGTTTTACGCAAATTTGGTGATAGCCTGCTATCAAGTCAATTTTTGTGAAGATTTGGGACCCCCCAGGGCATCAAAAGGTCATTGATCAGGGGCAGGAGATACCTGTTCTTAATTGTGACCTTTTTGAGCGCCCTGTATTCTGTGACCAGGCAGTATCCTCCTTCTTTCTTTGCTATAAAAAAGACAGCTGTGCCAAAAAGAGATTTTGAAGGTCATATGAGTTCTTTTTCAAGTGCTTTATCTAGGTAGGCCTTTAGTGTGTTGTACTCTTGTGGTGTTAGGAGGTAGATAGGTTGTATTTTTTGGCACACTTCCTTTGAGGTTAATTTCATGTTTGATGTCCCAGTGGCCCTGGTAAATTTTCTTGGAAAACTGAAGGAAATTCTAGGACTAGCTGTTGTTGGATTGAATCTTGCTCACATGAAGTCTCTGCATTTTTAAAGTGGATAATCTCATACGTGCAGGTGTTCCAATCAATTTTTCTAAAATCTTTTTCCTCTTCTGTTTCAATAATTTTCACAAATACATAGTCTCTCATAAGTGTGTCAAGGTGGGTTGGATACATGTGGTGGTGTACCTCTCATTGTTGTATGGTGAGGGTAGCACTATCCCAGTCAATGTGAGGTTTGGTCTTTCTCATCCAGTCCAGGCCAAGTATAACATCATACTTGGGGATTGGTATGATTGAACCACTGAGCATAGTCTGCATGTCTCTTATTTGGATGAAGAAGGGTTTTGATTCTCTGGTGACCGGTGTACTCTTATTATCTGTCATGATGACCCTTTTGAATTTTACTTTGGATGGTGGGTAGTTTCATGAGTTTGGAAAAATATTTTTAAACAAGGAATTGGTCTGCTCCAGTGCCAAATAGTGCTATGCCCTGATGTTGTGTTCTGAGGCGCAGCACAGACACACAATGGGGAATCCTAACCTTAGGATTGGATTTGTACTAAGTCTTGGTTAGATGATAGGGAAGGCTATGCAATTACCTTGCAGCCCTGGAAGAATAATCTCTACTAGTTGTGGCTAGAGAGAGGCACAAAAGTACATGGAGACACAAAGGCAAAAATGTGAATATAACTTAATTTTATTGGTGAATTAGGAAAAGGAATATATAGTGGTTGTTGATACCACAAACACTACCAGGACAGTAGGATCACTTGCCACCAGAATGAGTGGGGCAAGTGAGTTGCGCAGGATCAAGAAACCAAACAATTGTACTTCCTGATTCAGTCATCAACTCATTTCAAGGGGCAAAAGAAAAAGCAAGAGATTTTTCTTTGAAATGGCCCACCAAAAGGCAAAATTGACACATGGTGAATAGCAGTATTCACAACATTGCCCTCCCCTATATTGGCCTTAGGGGGGTGATACTTGCAGAGGAACTTGGCATGCACACGGGCAAAGGGACAACCACTGGAGAGGAGTTTTACAGTGTATTCAGACCCTCATTTAAAGGTCACTTCCAAAGGGCCAATCCACAGAGTGTCTAATTTATGCGCGCAACCACCCACTCTATGTTGATAGTAAAGAACACGGTCACCAACATCAAATTCAGGCAAGGGGGAGCGTCTGGCATTATTGGGAGAAAGCTCAAGCATCTTAGTTTTGTATGCAGAAGTGTAGGCAGTGGCCTGTATATCAATTATGCGGTTGACTAGATCCTTGATGTGGTCATCAGGATTCATGGCCTTATCAGAGGAAAGCAGAGGGGCCCCAAGAGCAATGGGGTAGTAGCCTCTTGACCATACAGCATAGCAAAAGGGGAGTACCCAGTGACATAATGTTTGCTAAGGCAATACACAAAGAGAGCAGCAGGTAAGTATAGGTTCTAGTTGGCAGCGTCAGAGTAGGTGAGCTTCCTCATGATGGAGACCAGTGTTGAATTTGCACACTTGACTGCCCCGTTGTTAGAAGGATTGTAGGGGGCAGAGAAAGACTAGCAAGACCCCAAAGCTTTGAAAACAGAGGTCCCTAGCTTGGCATTGAAGTTAGTCCCATTATCTGAGAGCAACACTTGAGGACAGCCAGGGCGGTAGAAAACATCTTGTAACAGGAAGGCAGCAGTTGTCTTAGCTTTGATTTCCTTTGTAGGGAAAGCCTCTACCCACTTGCTGAAGTGATCAACAGCAATCAGGATAAAGCAACACCCAGAACGTGAGCAGGGGAGAGGACCTACTGCGTCAATGCTGACAGTATGAAAAGCATATTGTGGGGGAACTAATTTGAATTTGTGGGCAGTAGCTCAAGGCCTCTGCAGCTGGCAGTCAGTGGCAATTAGCTATGACGTCTGGGATCAGCAGGTAAAGATTTTCCCAGAAGTAATTCTTCTGCAGCCAGTATAAAGTCTTGACAATGCCTCCATGTCAAGTCTCTTTATGAGCTTGCAACACCAACAAGAGGCAAAGACTGGGTTGTACATAAGGCAGATATTGATCTTGTACTTTCTTGAAGAGCTGATTGTCGCGTATGAGGGTACCTTTGGATAGCTTGGACAAGGCCAATTGGATCTCTTCTGTCTCACTTTCCCAAGAAGAAGGGTATCTAATTAGTTTGTACAATTGGTCAGCCTCCGCAGGATGTAAAGCAAGAATGGGCATTTGGGATAGCCCATCAGCGTTCTGATGTTGAGTCCCAGGGCAATGGAGCACAGTGAAGCCGTAACCTTGCAGACGTAGGGCCCATCTAGCTAGGCGCCCTTCTGGATCCTTAAGTTCTTGTAACCTTTTAAGCAAAGTGTGGTCAGTGACAACTGTGAAATGGGTACCATACACGTAGTGGCGGAGCTGTTTGACTGCATGCAGCACATTAAGACACTCCTTCTCTGTGACACTATAATTCTTCTTGTGCTTATTTAGCACGCAGGAAGTGTAAGCCACATGATGGTTTACACCCTTGTCATCTAGTTAGGCCAGAATAGCCCCAATAGCAAGATTGCTAGCATCAGTGTATAGGATGAACTCCTTATCATAGTCAGGATACACTAGGATTGGAGCCTCTTTGAGTTTTTGCTTAATGGTTTTAAAGGCTTGCTGCTGACTGGAGGTCCATTCAAAAGGGACATTACATAACAGCTGGACTAGAGGTTCTCTAGTATTAGAGAAGTCAGGGATAAACTGTCTGTAGTGGCCCATCATCCCTAGAAAGACTTGTACCTCTCACAGGTTGGTGGGCAGAAGCATTTTGTTGATGGCTTCAACCTTCTTAGTCATTGGGCAAATCCCTGTCTGGGTTACTTCATGGTCCAAGAATTCAAGACACTCTTTGAAGAAAGCGCACTTGAAAGGTTTTAGTTTGAGACCAGCTTCTCAAATCTTTATGAACACCTCTTTGAGGTGAGCCAGGTGATTGGTGAAGGTAGCGCTGAAAACCGTTATATCATCTAGGTATACTAGGACACATGACAGTTTCAAGTTGCAGAGGATGGAGTCCATAGCCCTTTGAAAGATGGCCGGGCATTGCAGAGTCCCTGTGGCATGTGAGTAGGCTCAAACAGTCTTTCAGATGTAATAATTGCAATTTTTTGGCAATCCTTGGGCAATAGGTCAACTTGCCAGTATCCAGATGCCAGATCCATTGTGGAGAAAAACTTAGAGCCTCCAAGACGTCAGAGAGCATCATCAATACATGGCAAGGGGTATGAGTCCTTCTTGGTCAAAGAGTTCAATTGGCAGTAGTTCATCACAATATGATGACCTCCATCTTTCTTCTTTAAGATGAGTAGCAGGGATGCCCAAGGAATTTGGGAAGGTAACAGCAGCCCAGCGTCCAACAGTTGTTTGAGCTCTTTAGATACCTGGGAGTCTTCCATGCAGCTGCAGCAATATGGTTTAGCACAGAAGGGGGGCGTCACCAGTGTCAATCTGATGGATAAAGCCTTTGGCTAACCCATAGTTGGTACTGTCCTTAGCAAAGATGTCAGAAAATTGGTCTAGCAAGTCTAGCACCTCTTTCTGTTGAACCAGGGACAGCTGTGGAAAGTCTTGCGTAGTGAACAAGGATAGGACTTGGGGTTCATCCTCAGGTAGGTTAAAATCTTGGAACATGCCAAAGGGATGAAGAGACAGGACATCAGGAGCGCTCAACAACCTGCCATATCTGACAACCTGCCCCCTAGACACAGTCATGGGGAGAGCAGTCAGGTTGGCTACCAACAATTGAACAGGGTCCTTATGGGAGACATCTAGGAACCCAGGACAGAGATAAGGTTTGTTGCACTCTTTTGAGGGGGGAGAGTACAACTCTAAGAAGGTTTGCTGAGGTAGTTCATATGATATCTGGGAGTCTAGGATGGCCTGGGAGCCAGGGGGGATGGTGACAGAGGACGTGGCTAGGAGAGGGGTCTCCTCAGACGCTGGACAAGCCATGGGTGGACATTTCATGTTTTAAGAGTGGGTGCAATATTTGAGGGTGAAAATCCCAGTGAGTTATTCCAAAGTGCACATCTTCAGGCGCTTCCTGAGAACTTTAACTGGCTCTTCAAAGATCAGAGGGACTTCATATCCCATAATAGAGAGGTAAACATCTTTCAAGTTGATTATCCCATTATATTCCCCAAGGAACTGGGTGCCAACTAAGATATTGTAACTCTTGTTTTCAAAGACAACTGCTGACGCAGCTAGGAGAAGCTTGCCAAACTGCATGGGTAGAGCGGAGTACACCCCTATGGTGCGGGTCATAGACAATCCAGCCATGCCATACAACTGGTGATAATTAAAGTCAGGGGCAAGTTTGAGTTTCTTCACAAGTTTGGAGGAGACAACGTTGACTGGCAAGCCATTGTCTAAAATGGCCTTGATCTTCACTTTTTGAATGGATATCTCTACTCAAGTGGTAGTGCAACCAAAGGGTGGAAGGACAGCCAAGATATCTTGAGCCTCTGCTAGTTCCTTATCCCACTTCTCAATCATGCACCTTAATCCTGGGAACTCCTTATAAACAGTTTGGAGAGGAAGAAAAACAGATAAATTCTTGAAGACAGCGTCAGCAACCTCGGCAGCTTCTTCTGACAACTCACTAGCACAGGGGACCTCTTAGCTTGAGTGAGGTAAGGGCAAGAGACAACTTCTTTGGCTTCAGGCAAAGGCTTAGCGGCAGTTGTAGTATTTACTTATTGCAATTTATAGGGGACTGTAATGGTTTTGGAGCAGCCAGAACAGAGTACCCATATGCATTGGCGTTGTCTATATCAGAGTCATCCAGGTCAGAGTTATCAGAGATATTGTGGAACAATAGGAGGATAGGAGGAGCCTCATTATCAGCAGGCTCAGAGTCAGATATAGAGGGAGGAATTGAAAGAGACTGGGAAGAATTTTCAACCAAGAGCCTCTCTTCCTCTAGGTTGACTGCCTCTTGGATCAGCTCCTTCAACATGTGGGTTGGTGCAGACTCAAGAATGGTGACCTATCTGACCACAGTTGTGGCAACCTTGGCATCAAGGAGGATTTTGTAAGTTCATGGTAAGAATGCAAGGACCACAGGTAGACAAACCAGAGTTAGAAGCAGCTTGAATTTCCCTAACAACTGCTCCAGAATGGGTAAGATGCATATCCTGCAACAGCGTCTTTATGCTCTTCATAGAGGAAAGCATAGATTTATGGGCTTTGAAGTGAAGACACAGAAGCTGGTTAACTTTGAGGACTTGAGCGCAAGCCATGTAAGCTTCATGGGCTGTCAATTGTCTGCTAGTTATCAGTTTCTATTCTTCCATGTAGAATCTTTCTGCAAACTCAGCTAGCGTCTCTTTAGGCTTAAAAGCAATGTGCATAAAAGCGTCCTTTTTTACTTCCAGGCTAAGTTCACCACCAAACTTGTCAATCAGAAGCTGCTTCATATCTTCCCACGTCTCAATGGTGGGTAGTTCAGGCACCACTACCTCTTGGCAAGCTGGATGTAAACAGGTCAGAATATGTTCTTTCTTAACCTCATCTGATGTTTGTCTCATGGCAGTTTCGTAGATAGTTAGAAAAGCTGCAATGTTCAAGGTTTTGGGGTCAAAGACTTGCTTAAAGGTAGGCTTGAAGTGTGCTTTGGGAGTTGGACCACCATTGTTGCTATTGAGTATGTTTATATGTGGGGAAAATTCTGCTTTGAATTCAGAGGGGGCTGTCTAGCCCACAGCTGAAAAACACTTTCTTCAAGGATAGTCAGGGTCTCAAAAGTGCGGGCACCCGTATTACTAGCTTGAGTGGTCTGGCGTTCAGTAACATCCAGGCGTTGACCTTGGGAGGTCACTATTGTGGAGAGTTCAGCCAGTCAAGAGGTAAGGAATGGCCCCACTGAGAGGCAAGGGGCAAACCTGCTGTTCACAGAGTCAATCAATTCACTCATCTCATATAAATCTCTATCCAGCTCAGTATGATCCTGCTTCAAATGATCCACCTTGTTAGCTAGGGCAATTAGTTCCCTAGTGCATTAGATTTGAGGGGCTCCTGGTAAGCCAGGGCAGCAACCATATTTGTCAACAACCCCAACTGGACTAGCAACAGTTGCCATCATCTTGCATAAGGCAGTAAGTTCTTGCTGTAGCTCAGCTACTTGAGCAGTCAATTCAAGCACCTGGGGGTCAGGTTGAGGAGTCTCAGTAGGATGCCCTTGACTATGAGTAGTTGTACGTAGCTCTTGAATAGCATCCCATATTTTCTGCTCTCTATCCACCAAGTCATCAGAAGGGGGAGAGGGCGGAACATCTGGCTTGAGTGTAGATAATTCATTCACTTGACTTTGGAGTTTGGCTATAGCAGCGGCAGTGGCAGTTCTCTCTTGACCAAACACTTTACTGAGTTCATTAAGGCTGTTAGCAGCAAAGTCTGCTACCTGCTGTAGTTGCTCAAATGAATACAACCTGAATGCATTGAGCTGCTGCACAAGTTGTTTGAAGTTGGAGAGATAAGCGTTCAAGGTGGAATCTACTTGAGTTTGTCAGGGTTGTTCTGGCTGGTGAAACTTGTGTAGACGTTCCCTGACATATTCAGGGATGAACTGGCACATTTTTTTGATAGAATTAACCAAACAGGTCTAGGAGGAAACAGAGTTGCACTGATTGTCAGATACCAAGGGAAACAGGGAATGTATCCACTGTTGGTAGGCAGCAAACATGTCCCAATGATGAGTAACCACTTTTTGTAGAGGCAAAATTTCTTGAACGTGGAGTCCCAACACCATCTGATGGTGGGCCAAGGCAGGATGCATCAAGGACAATAATAAGTGCTCAGCGGAGACAGCTGCTGAGAGGAGATTCTGTGGAATTTGAGGAGCCACAATTAATTTGTAGTATTCAGCCCAACTGAACTGCAGCTGAAGGCAAGGGATGGCTCCTTCACAGGCTATCCCAAGGGCCTAACACAACTTGTTCTAAGTCAGGGGTACCCATGAGGTAAGTAACTAGGCAGGGACCATTCCCAAGGTTCAGTACAGTAGGAATAATAGGAGAGTTGGTAATATCTTCCTCAATAGGAGAGCTAGTAATTTCAGGTGAAGTTGGATCTTGTATAGGTAGAGGTGAAGGACCTGAAAATGTGGATGTGAAAGGAATAACTGAGGGGCTTACAGCCCCTCTAGTGAGCACCATTTTTGTTGTGTTCTGAGGCACAGCACAGACACACAACGGGGAATTCTAACCTTAGGATTGGATTCATACTAAGTCTTGATTAGATGACAGGGAAGGCTATGCGTTTACCTTGCAGCCCTGGAAGAATAATCTCTACTAGTTGTGGCTGGAGAGAGGCGCAGAAGTACATGGAGACACAAAGACAAAAATGTGAATATAACTTAATTTTATTAGTGAATTAGGAAAAGGAATAAATAGTGGTTGTTGATACCACAAAACACTACCAGGACAGTAGGATCACTTGCTACAAGCATGAGTGGGGCAAGTGAGATGCGCAGAGTCAGGAAACCAAACAATTGTATTTCCTGATTCAGTCATCAACTCATTTCAAGAGGCAAAAGAAAAAGCAAGAGATTCATCTTCAAAATGGCCCATTAAAGGCGAAATTGACACATGGTGAATAGTGGTATTCACGACACCTGATATCTGCAAAAGCAGAAAGTATAAGTAAGGAGTTTATTTCCAGTTTGAGCAGCAAAATATTCCTCAATAGTTCCTGTCAATATGAAGGTTCAGAGTTCTATCATGATCATGACATCAGAGTTCTTTATGCCAAATTTTTCCAAGCATTCTTAAACATGCCATTATCTTCATTATTATCAGGATGCTGCTTGAACCATTCACTTACAAAGCTTGAGGCAGCCCTGGTAACACATAAAGCAATTTTACTTGCCCAAAGTTTGCGGGGCTAGCCCACTTGTGTAATTTGTTTTGGGTGCTTTTAATCCAGAGGTTGGTATTTTTTAATGTAGTCCTGAGAACGTTCCAATTTCTGCTGAGCATAGGCGTTGGAATACAATGTTGGGTATTTTGGTTGCGTCAGGAACTGGCAGTGGGCTCAGAACTCCTTGAGTACCAAGAAAATTGTACTGTTTGGTTGGTACAAGGATATTGCCAAAGATAGTGAATCCTGTGAGGACATCCTGACCTTCTTCATGTTGTCTCCAGCTGGTGGGGAGTGCCATCTGCTGGGTCTTTTTCATAAGAGGAATTTTTACTTTAAGTTGTGTAGGTGTAGATAACCTACCTGTGCTACTGTAATTCAGAACCTGAACGTAAAAATGTGGTATTGTCAAATCCTTGGTCCAAATTTCAAATCACTTTTATGGAATAGCCTTTTTTTAAATAAATTGAATTCTTTGTATTTTTATTTGGATTCTTTAAAATGCGGGAACTCATAGACACTTTGCAAAGTTCAAGTTGGACTGCATATTTCCAAAGGACAAAATAGTTTAACTGGAATCAGATTTGAAGTGTTCAAATCCATCAACCATTTTCATTAAGTTTACTATGTTTTTTGAAATTGCGGGATTGTCAAATCCAAGAACCAAATTTTAAATCACTTTTGAATGTCACTAGTAAGCTCAGATATTAATTGCAGGAACTGTAATCCAAATTGAATGTACAGTAAGCACACTAAAAAACACCAACCAAAATCAAGAAGCTCCACCACAACTAAAATCAAATGAAAAATTCAATCTCAAGGACCATGGTTAGACATAAAAAAGATTAAACTTTAAAATTATCCAAACCCATAAAGTATACAATATTATACACTTCAAAGCACATATATAGAAATTCTTTTACTATTCA
This sequence comes from Entomophthora muscae, assembly GCA_014839935.2. Classification (NCBI taxonomy): domain Eukaryota; kingdom Fungi; phylum Entomophthoromycota; class Entomophthoromycetes; order Entomophthorales; family Entomophthoraceae; genus Entomophthora; species Entomophthora muscae. Next base: position 19,048 of record QTSX02006540.1, on the reverse strand, counting down.
AGAATAAATCAAGAGAAAATAACTACTTACAACTAAACCAATAAATCCAAATAAATACATATTTAATATAATATGAATTTTATTTTATTTTTATGGACCATTGATTGCATTCCCAACCAGATCCTGCACCAGCCTGCAGGGCAACCTGTCCACAAGGGCGTCCCAGAGGATCTAAGAATAGACCCAGAATCCAAATCAAGGGGAGCCATGCCAACACAAAGCCTCCAAGGTGTCATTGCCAGTCAACCACCTCCTGCATCCTAAGCCAGAACAACCAGCTTGAATCCCAGGCAGAAGCCACTCTCAAGGCCTTCTACCAAAGTATCCTTCACCAGGGTCACTAGGAACACTGAGGTTACTTACACCTCCACTGTGTACCCAGTCATCACCTGGACCCAAACTCTTGATCTAAGAGTTGCCACTATATGCCCCCGCTTTTTTGACACCTCCTATCAGTCATTGGCCACAACTGAGGAACCATCTGTGCCTGGTACTATTCAATCATTGACAGCGGCACCGCAAGTAAGAGTGATCCCACCTTCTACACAAAGGTTCCCATCCCCTGTGTTGAGCCTGCCAGCCAGAATGCTGCAGTACCTTTCAAGGGCTGGCATCAGTTGACAGATAGTGAGAGTGAAGCTCTCCTCAACTGCTTGAACGGGGGAATGGCAGCTTGGGATAATGCATCCAAATTTGATGTCACAGCCATATATATTGGTGACATCAACAAAAAGTATGGCAACACTGGGCAAATTGCTAAATCCACCAAGGCTGAGCAGCAGCCCAAACTCCTTCAGCCCATTTATTTTGAGGCAATAAAACAGTGGGTGACCAAGGTTTACCACCTGGACTCACTTGCTGTCCAATCAATGCATACCACAGAGCTTGGGCTTTCTGTCTCCAAAACCCTTGTATACAAAGCAATGGTCAGATTGGGCTTCTCTTGGAAGGTCCTCAGAACTTCTCTGTACAATAGGAACAACAAGAAAGCAATTGAATAGCAACACATTTATGCCAAGACTTATCTGGCCCTTAAGGAGACTGGCAACGTACAGTTCTTCTACATCAACAAATTGTTGTTTTTCTCCTCACTCAGGTCTAGGCATGGGTGGGGCAAGAAGGGGTCCAAGGACGGCATAGCCCAATGTGCAGCTATCTGTTCCTAAACATATTCAATGGTTGCGCTTCTTGGTCCTTGCAGCTTGGACCAATACCAAATGATCAAGGTTTCCCACAATAGCAGGACTTTTCTCAATTTTCTCCAAGCCGTCAAGGAGTACCTCCAGATTAATTACTGGGGTACAACCAACATTGTTGTGTTGGATAATGTTGGGCTCTACAAAGTGGATCTGGTTATGTCCAAGTTCCCCCCCATTGACAAAAACAGCCACACCTCCAGCCACCGGCTTACTGATTATCCAATGAGACTCCTCTTTCTCCCCCCATATTATCCATTCCTTAACCCGATTGAGGAGGTCTTTGGATGGATCAAAAACAAGGTGAAGAAAGGCCTATCTCAGGACACCAAGGATCTCTTCAAAATTCTTAAGATCAGCCAATTTGTGATGCCACCCAATGTGGTAGCAGCTTTTTATGAGCACTCAGAATCCTTCCTCACCAAATCCCTTGCCTCTAAGCCAATCAGATAAATGGGTGCTCTAGATATCAATTGTTTTTTTATATTTATTTTGTTTTTACTAGGACACTAAAATTGCTATTTATATGGAATGGCATGACGTTGAATTGTATTATAGACATATAAGAATATATACAAAAGGTAAGTAAAATTAATTATTCTAGATATAGTGAATGTATTTTTATTATAATCCACCAAATAGTGTATTGACTGTAGATTTAACAAAATAAAATTAAAAAGATAGAATTAGATTAATTTTCTTTAAACAATTATGAATCCTTGTTGGTACTTTGGCTTTTTTAAGCCACAAATTAGACCTTGCAAGTCATCACCTGATCCTTAATAATTCAGTGCCACTATAGCCACACACACAAAAACCAATGGTTTTCATGTATCTCTTACTAATTAGTACTTATGACGCGGGTCAAGCATATCAAATATATTTATTAAATTGTATTACAAGGGAATGAAGTTGAGTTCTAAACAATCACTTGTTTAGAACATAAGTGGAGCAGGCCATCTGTTGCAGATAAAATCAGTTCCTGATGTTCAACTATGCAATAAATGATTCCATACTCAACAAGCTAGTAAATAACCACATTTTTAATTCTTTTTTATTATTTGATGTGTTTGCAACTATAACTAAAGTCTTATAATATAATGTAAATTCAGAACCTAAATGTAAAAATGCAGGATTGTCAAATCCTTGGTCCAAATTTTGAATCACTTTTGCGGGCAACTCAGCTGAGTGAAAAATAAAAGATTTAACAAAATCCCACATTTAATTTGAGATTTTTTGATTTATTTAAATTGGCAAATTTTGAATCTCACAAGCAGATAACTCAACCAACAAAAGACAAAACTCAGCAAACAAATGTGGGTACATGAATCAGAAATGCGGGATTCTAATGTACAATATCAGATTTCCTGAATTTCAAACAAATCTAAGACATCATGTAAAGCTTTAAAAATCTGAAATTGTGGGATTGTCAAATCCAAGAACCAAATTTCAAATCAAAAATGAGGTGAATTTGAAATAAATATAGTTTATGGGTGTCTCAAAAAGGATGATAAAGGATCTAGAGTGGATTTGTGCTGATTCTTTTAGGAATCATAGTCATTCTCAAAAAGCATCCTATTCCTTTTAGGAAGGCTTAAATTTAGATGCCTGATTACAGTTTATTTTAAAAAAAGCTAATAATAAAGTAGAATTATATACTACAATTTTTCTTATCACATTGTCTTTTCCTTGATGTGTAGATAGTTCATTTGCTGTTAATAATGTGATTGCGTTTAATTGGATAGTTTCACCTCCAGTTGCCTTGGCAATAGGAAATCAAGTTGCCTCCCCCAGACCAGCTGTGGTTGCAGAGGCTTGCAATTTCTTATTGCCAAGGCAACTGAAGGTGAAACTATCCGATTAAACACAAGCACATTATCAACAGCAAATGAACTATCAACATATCAAGGAAAAGACAAGATAATAATATATGTTGTAATATATAATTCTATTTTAAATTAGGGTTTATTAAAATCAACTGTAATCAAGTATCCTTAGTAGCAATGCATGAATACATAGTTAGTAACCTGATGGTTCACGTTTCCCCTCCTTTTTTCCTTGAAACAAAGTTTTATGGCCCCCAGCGTAGCCAGGGGCCATAAAACTTTTAAAAATTTTTTGCATCATCAGGAGGGTAGCTCATATATCATTATATGGTTTTGTGGTTGCTATATTTATGATTTAGAGTGCAGAATATTGCATCATTTCCAGTTTAGACTTTTTTGCATTTCACTTAATTTCATGTTAAAACATGGTTGTTGAGATTGGGTTTTCATTTGATTTTATCCAGAGTGGAGCTTCTTGATTTGGGTTGATTTGTCCTAGTTATTTACTGTACATTCAATTTGGATTCCAGTTCCTGCAATTATTATTTGAGTTTACTAGTGGCATTCAAAAGTGATTTGAAATTTGGTTCTCTGATTTAACAATCCCGCAATTTCTAAAATCATAGTAAACTTAATGAAAATGGTTGATGGATTTGAACACTTCAAATCTGATTCCAGTTAAACTATTTTGTCCTTTGGAAATATGCAGTCCAACTTGAACTTTTCAAAGTGTCTATGAGTTCCCGCATTTTTAAAAATCCAAATAAAAACACAAATAATTAAATTTAAGTAAAAAAGGCCATCCCGCAAAAGTGATTCAAAATTTGGACCAAGGATTTGACAATCCTGCATTTTTACATTTAGGTTCTGAATTTAAAGTATTTAGATATATTACTATTATAATTGAACTATTAATTTTTAAATATTAAAAAGTATTATTAAAATTTAAATATTAAAAAATTAATATTTAAACTGTAATATTAAAATTTGAATATTAAAGAATAAATATTTAAATTGTAATATTAAAATTTGAATATTAATTCTTTAATATTTAAATTTTAATATTTTGTCATTATTTAAATTTGAATAGTTAAAAAAATAAAAAAGCTAATTTGCAAGAGAATAAAATTTATTAGGGATATGCAACTTGCAAATGTAATATGATTATTCCGGGGAATTATACCCCAAAATCAAATTTTTGGCTAAAGCGTCTAATTGGATCCATGCACTCTTCTGTATGTGGTGGACAACCCTGGATGTGATTGCTAGAGGGGTGGCGCCCTGCACCCCAGTGGTTGCCAAATGCTTGATAAAAGGGAGGCAGGTGAGAAAATCAATTATTAGATTCTTTTCAAAAGGCACATAGTACCCATACAACAATGCCATTGCAAAGGAGTCATACAGGACGTGTTCAACTGTCCTATACCCCCGTGGTGTCTTCTGGCATTCTAGTGCTAATTGTCATATATTGAATTATATAGGTACATCTTCCAACTTTTTTACGTTTTTTTTAATATGCAGTGCAACAGTATTTCTAGGTTTACAGCAACGTGAATTCTTTGCAAGGTATATTTTTTGGAGAACATGCATAATTTTTTATATACCTGAGCTAGTCTGTTTATATAGGATGTATTTCTGAATTTGAGGATGGTTCCAGAAGGCGCCTGACTTGTATCTGCCCCCATGCCTCCACAAACAAAATAAATAAAGGCTTAAAATTATTTTACAAGGACTGCGTCCCCAACTTTATTTGATAATGCTTTAAATAATTCATTAAAAATTTCAGTTTTTGGATATTTATTTCCTATTTGAAAGTCAGTTTTTATTAAGTTTTTTTTCATATTTGTTGATGTTTGCAAATGGGAATTGTTGAATGCTTTCATAGATATATTCATTGAGGTTTAATTTGATATCCCCACAAATTTCATTCATCTCTTTGAAGTTGATATTTGCTCCTATTTTGTATGCTTCCCTAATCCACGTCAAGCACTCCATAGGTGGTAAATATTTCTTAGCTCTAGCTTTGATATTTGAAAAATTATTCTTATTCATTTGAATTATTTTATTTATTTAATTTTTATTTATTTGTTTTACAGGGGCTACCAGCAACTGGTAACCCCCGTAGAACCAACTTGGTGTCAACACTGCCACTTCAGCAACCTTGTCCCCATTCCTAGTTATAACTAAAGTAAATATAAGTAAAGTATAAAAAATACTTACTAATTGTTTCCCCTGTGGCCCTCTCAGCCACAGGCGCTCCTTTGGCAAACTTCATGAGTGTTGGATGCTCTTCATTTGATTTCCTGGGTGTTATCTTCTTTATCTTTCTTGCAACTTGTGCTTACTCTTAATTTTTGTTTGATAAATTTTCAGTATTTCTTGAAGCGCTCCTGCTTCTTGCTTGTGTTTTGTTTTCTTCTGTTTCTATTTGATTAGTTTCCTCTTTATTTATGTTGATTTCCTTTGAAATTTCATTTCCTTCAATTAGTTCAATTAATTGAGTATTCTTTCTATTGGTTTTTGCAAATTCCCACAAGTTGTAACTTTCACTTTTGAAATCTAACTGCTTGATTATTTTCTTTTGAATATTTAAAATTATTTCCTTGTGTTCTTTGTTGACCATTGTTCCCAGGCTATTTTTTGCAGTTTTGTTTTCTGGACCAGGGCCCTTCTTCATTTCCTAGTTAATTTACCACAATTTCCCTTATGTTATGTTCAAGCTTGACCACCTTTTGGAGAGCTGACTCTAATTTCCTGATTAGGCTGTAGATATTTGAAATTTTTTTTGAATTACATCAAAAAACTGGTTTTTATAGTACTATCTTCAACGCATGAATATTTTTCATCATTATTAATAAATTAAAGACCATAGATGTAAATTTATATTAGTATATTGCAATTAGATGTCAACTCATTTTTATTTAGATATTGTGTGCATAACTCAATGAAATTTGTTTAATAAAAGTCATTGTAAACTTGGCATTTTTTATTGTAATTTAGTGAAATGGACTGTGATTAAATTAGAGAGCCATTAATGTTTAGTACAAATATTGATACATGGTGCATTTCACAGCCTGTATGTTTACCTATTGGCAATAATTCTGTAAACTTTTCAGGCAGATTTTGTGAGGTAATAATAATGTAATGGATTAATAAATTACTGTTTATTGTCAATAATTGGCTGCTTTTCTTTGCTGTGGCAAGAGTGAATTTTCTGATATTTACTCACTAGTATCCAATTGGTTGGCTTCACATCCAATTGGAAACCAGTGCATAAATATCAGAAAATGCACTATTGCAACAGCAAAGAAAAGCAGCCAATTATTGACAATAAACAGTAATTTATTAATCCATTACATTATTATTACCTCACAAAATCTGCCTGAAAAGTTTACAGAATTATTGCCAATAGGTAAACATACAGGCTGTAAAATGCACTATATATCAATATTTGTACTAAACATTAATGGCTCTCTAATATAAACATAGTCCATTTCAATAAATTACAATAAGAAAGGCCAAGTTTACAATGAATTTTATTAAACAAATTTCATTGAGTTATGCACACAATATCTAAATAAAAATGAGTTGACATCTAATTGCAATATACTAATATAACTTTACATCTATGGTCTTTAATTTATTAATAATGATAAAAAAATATTCATGCAAATAATTATATGTTACTGTATCTGATGTATACTGTTTTATTAATTATATGGAATGAAAAAAATACAAAAAAATATATTATTGATTATGAATTGGAAGAAATAATATCAACTTTAATAGGTTGGTACAAAGAAAAGATTTATTTTACTCATCAAAGGACAAGAAGGGGAGGGACTGGGTGGAATGAACATTGCCTTCATCAGCGCCTGTAAAAGGGACGGCAACAGAGATAGTGGGGGGGGATGGGCGGTAGTTTGGGAGTCAGGGTTGGAAGGTAGATGGCTTGATGGGGGGTTGGGGAGGCAGGGTTGGTTGACTGGGAAGGGGCAGCAAGAACTGATTGCTTCAATTTCTTTAATTCTTCTTCTGTCACATATGCAGGCTTGACAAAACAGATGGATGGGCAAGGGGGGAGGCGGGAGTCCTTTATGGACTTATCACTATCACTTGCATAGAAAATGACAAAATCTGATAGGTCCTGGACAAACACAGAAGGAAAAGGCTCATAACCCTTATCAATTTGGGTGCACAGTTTGTTGTAGGTGGCAGGCTTTAAGCACCTGAGGGCAGAACCAAAATTGTAAAGACATACATCTACAAGATGCATGTTGGCGTGGTTGATGGGGTAGGACCACCAGGTATGCCCAGCAGCCCTGATTTCTTGAGTTGCCTATTCCTGCTGCTCCATCTCAGCACTCAGTACAACTGTGTACACTTTTTGCTGTGTAGTCCACTCCTCCATCATGGCCTTGAGCTCTGTCTGGTAGGCATACCCATCTGCAGTGTTCAATATTGCAAGTAATAATTGACACCCAATGGGAAAAAACCAATAAAACACCAACAAAAAGATACAAAATTGGGCCGCGCTTATAGACGTCAGATTGGATACACTTTTCTCCAAAGTCTTGAATACTTGCCAAAATATTAGCATATGACAGGAAGATTACGTCATTCTGGGCCCTCATTCCCCCCCTTTGATAAAATTAATAATAGTTGAATTATAGGGGTTGGTGTCCACCAAAATGGGGCCACTGAGAACTTGATTGGACAAGATTCTAGCAGCAACTACAACTCCATGCATCCACAAATTCACTGTTCTTATGTTAGTGAAGATGCTGTGGAGTCCCAGCTGGAGACGTACCTGGACCAGGGGCATCTGTAGGTCACGTTTCATAATGGTCATCATAAGGAGATGGGCTGTGTCACCTTTGGTCAAAGTATGGGCACCAGTTGAGGTCTTCTTGGTAGGGGGGCCACAGTTGGCGTGGGCTTGTAGGGTTGCAGCCACAGTGGACTTTGCAAACCCCATTGTGGCCGCAATTTCCCCAAGAGACATAAGCATTCCTTGCTTTTCAACCATTTCACAAACAATCTCCAGATTGATTAACTTTCTTCTGTGTCTTGCAGGCTGATTGTCTGAAGTCAGGATTTGTCTGCCTTGAGAACCAGACAGTGCCATCTGATTGGCTGTCTCTGGATTCTGGTTTCCATTGGTGGCCCCATGGCTCACTTAGTTGATTCCAGATGCTAGTGTTGCTGTATTATTTGGGTTAGCAGCTGCCTGTGTGTGATGGGCAAACATGGCCATGCTTGAGGACACAGGAGAAGGAATACACTCCTGGGTGGTGCTTGCAGAGGAGCCTGCAGGTTGGGAGTAGCCATAGACAGAGGCTTCACTGTTAAGAGACCCAGCTTAGCCCTGCATGATTTTATCAAGGCCAGGGAACAGCTCATTGACTTGGCTGTTATTGGAAGAAGACATAATAAATTATAAGTAAAAATTAAACTCAAAAAGAGAAGTGTATATTTTAGACAATTTTATTGTTAAATATGTTTTTTGTGAATAGTAGGATTTAAATTTTAGCCGTCCTAAAATGAAATAGGGTGATTTTTGAGAATGCCTATGATTCCCAAAAGAATCAGCACAAATCCACTCTAGATTCTTTATCATCCTTTTTGAGACACCCATAAACTATATTTATTTCAAATTCACCTCATTTTTGATTTGAAATTTGGTTCTTGGATTTGACAATCCCACAATTTCAGATTTTTAAAGCTTTACATGATGTCTTTGATTTGTTTGAAATTCAGGAAATCTCATATTGTACATTAGAATCCCGCATTTCTGATTCATGTACCCACATTTTTTTTGCTGAGTTTTGTCTTTTGTTGGTTGAGTTATCTGCTTGTGAGATTCAAAATTTGCCAATTTAAATAAATCAAAAAATCTCAAATTAAATGTGGGATTTTGTTAAATCTTTTATTTTTCACTCAGCTGAGTTGCCCGCAAAAGTGATTCAAAATTTGGACCAAGGATTTGAAAATCCTGCATTTTTACGTTTAGGTTCTGAATTTACATTATATTATAAGACTTTAGTTATAGTTGCAAACACATCAAATAATAAAAAAGAATTAAAAATGTGGTTATTTACTAGCTTGTTGAGTATGGAATCATTTATTGCATAGTTGAACATCAGGAACTGATTTTATCTGCAACAGATGGCCTGCTCCACTTATGTTCTAAACAAGTGATTGTTTAGAACTCAACTTCATTCCCTTGTAATACAATTTAATAAATATATTTGATATGCTTGACCCGCGTCATAAGTACTAATTAGTAAGAGATACATGAAAACCATTGGTTTTTGTGTGTGTGGCTATAGTGGCACTGAATTATTAAGGATCAGGTGATGACTTGCAAGGTCTAATTTGTGGCTTAAAAAAGCCAAAGTACCAACAAGGATTCATAATTGTTTAAAGAAAATTAATCTAATTCTATCTTTTTAATTTTATTTTGTTAAATCTACAGTCAATACACTATTTGGTGGATTATAATAAAAATACATTCACTATATCTAGAATAATTAATTTTACTTACCTTTTGTATATATTCTTATATGTCTATAATACAATTCAACATCATGTCATTCCATATAAATAGCAATTTTAGTGTCCTAGTAAAAACAAAATAAATATAAAAAAACAATTGATATCTAGAGCACCCATTTATCTGATTGGCTTAGAGGCAAGGGATTTGGTGAGGAAGGATTCTGAGTGCTCATAGAAAGCTGCTACCACATTGGGTGGCATCACAAATTGGCTGATCTTAAGAATTTTGAAGAGATCCTTGGTGTCCTGAGATAGGCCTTTCTTCACCTTGTTTTTGATCCATCCAAAGACCTCCTCAATTGGGTTAAGGAATGGAGAATATGGGGGGAGAAAGAGGAGTCTCATTGGATAATCAGTAAGCCAGTGGCTGGAGGTGTGGCTGTTTTTGTCAATGGGGGGAACTTGGACACAACCAGATCCACTTTGTAGAGCCCAACATTATCCAACACAACAATGTTGGTTGTACCCCAGTAATTAATCTGGAGGTACTCCTTGACAGCTTGGAGAAAATTGAGAAAAGACCTGCTATTGTGGGAAACCTTGATCATTTGGTATTGGTCCAAGCTGCAAGGACCAAGAAGCGCAACCATTGAATATGTTTAGGAACAGATAGCTGCATATTGGGCTATGACGTCCTTGGACCCCTTCTTGCCCCACCCATGCCTAGACCTGAGTGAGGAGAAAAACAACAATTTGTTGATGTAGAAGAACTGTACGTTGCCAGTCTCCTTAAGGGCCAGATAAGTCTTGGCATAAATGTGTTGCTATTCAATTGCTTTCTTGTTGTTCCTATTGTACAGAGAAGTTCTGAGGACCTTCTAAGAGAAGCCCAATCTGACCATTGCTTTGTATACAAGGGTTTTGGAGACAGAAAGCCCAAGCTCTGTGGTATGCATTGATTGGACAGCAAGTGAGTCCAGGTGGTAAACCTTGGTCACCCACTGTTTTATTGCCTCAAAATAAATGGGCTGAAGGAGTTTGGGCTGCTGCTCAGCCTTGGTGGATTCAGCAATTTGCCCAGTGTTGCCATACTTTTTGTTGATGTCACCAATATATATGGCTGTGACATCAAATTTGATGCATTATCCCAAGCTGCCATTCCCCCGTTCAAGCAGTTGAGGAGAGCTTCACACTCACTATCTGTCAACTGACGCCGGCCCTTGAAAGGTACTGCAGCATTCTGGCTGGCAGGCTCAACACAGGGGATGGGAACCTTTGTGTAGAAGGTGGGATCACGCTTGGTTGTGCTAACGTTGTCAATAAATACATATATACAGGCGCAGAGGGCTCTTCAGTGGTGGCCAATGGCTCATATGATGTATCAAAGACACAGGGGCAGGAAGTAGCAACTCTTGGATCAAGAGTGCGGGGCCTGGTGACAACTGGGTACACGGTGGAGGTGTAAGTAACCTCAGTGTTCCTAGTGACCCTGGTGTATGAAACTTTGGTAGTAGGCCTTGAGAGCAGCTTCTGTCTTGGATTCAGGCTGGTTATTTGGGCTTGGGATGCAGGAGGTAGTTGACTGGCTATGACGCCTTGGGAGGCCTGTGTGTTGGCATGACTCCCCTCAAGTTGGGTTCTGGATCTGTTCTTGGACCCTCTGGGACGCCCTTGTGGACAGGCTGCCCCGCAGGCTGGTGCAGGAGCAGGTTGGGAATGCAATTGTTTGTCCATAAAAATAAAATAAAATTTTTTTAGATTAAATATGTATTTATTTGGATTTATTGATTTAGTTGTGAGTAGTTGTTTTCTCTTAATTTAGCCTTGCTTAGTAGCAGAGTTTCTATATTTGTGATTTGAAGTGTATAATATTGTATACTTTCCAGGTTTTTTTAATTTTAAAGTTTAATCTCTTTTTATATCTAAACATTGTTGTTGAGATTGAATTTTTCATTTGTTTTCATCCAGAGTGGAGCTTCTTTATTTGGGTTGGTGTTTCCTAGTGTGCTTACTATACATTAAATTTGGATTCAAGTTCCTGCAACTAATATCTTAGTTTACTAGTGGCATTCAAAACAGATTTGAAATTTGGTTCTTGGATTTGACAATCCTGCAATTCCAAAAAACATAGTAAACTTAATGAAAATGGTTGATGGATTTGAAAACTTCAAATCTGATTCCAGCTAATTCATTTTTTCCATTGAAAATATGCAGTCCAACTTGAACTTTGCAAAGTGTCTCTGAGTTCCTCATTTTTAAAAATCCAAATAAAAATACAAAGAATTTAATTTATTTAAAAAAGGCTATCCCGCAAACGTGATTTGAAATTTGGACCAAGGATTTGACAATACCACATTTTTACATTCAGGCTCTGAATTTACAGTACTTTGGCTTTTTTAAGCCACAAATTGGACCTTACAAGTTATCATCTGATCCTTATTGTTTCAGTGCCACAATGGCCACAGGAGATAAAAACCAATGATTTTCATGTATCTCTTACTAATTAATACTTATGACGGGGGTCAAGCATATCAAATATATTTATCAAATAATATTACAAGGGAAATGTAATTCAAGTTCTAAACAATCACTTATTTAGCACATAAGTGGAGAAGGCTGCTTGATGCAGATAAATTCAGTTCTTGTTGTTTAACTATGTAATAAATGAACCTGTACTCAACAAGCTAGGAAATTAACATATTTTAAATCATATTTTATTATTTTGTGTGTTTGCTTACTATAACTACTGTCTTATAATATATTTACATATATTACTATTATAGTTTAAATATTATAATTTAGATATTAAAATTAAAATTTAAAATTTAAAATTAAAAAATTAAAAAATATATAATTTAATTTTCAAGGGAAGATAATTTATTAGGGAGGTGCAAATTGCAAAAGGAATGTGATTTAATCCAGGGAATTATACCCTGAAATCAAATTTTTAGCTAGAGCGTCTAATTGGATCCATGTACTTTTCTGTACAAGGTGGATAACCATGGATGCATTTGCAAGAGGGGTGGCGTCCTGCACCACAGTGGTTGCCAAACAGTTAATAAAAGGGAGTCTGGTAAGCAAATCAATTAACAGGTTCTTTTTGGGAGGCACATAAAACCCATACAGCAATGCCAGTGCAAAGGAGCTGTACAGGACGTGCTTGACTGTCCTATACCCCTGTGGTGTCTCCTGGTGTTCTAGTGTTAATTGACATATATCAAGTTGTATAGGTACATCCTCCAATTTTTTAATGTTAGTTTTAATATGCAATGTAGTAGGATTCCTAAGTATACAGCAACGTGAATCCTTTGCAAGGTATATTTTATAGAGAACATGAATAATTTCTTGTATATTTGAACTAATCTGTTGATGTAGGATGTTTGGCTGAATTTGAATATTGTTCCAGATGGCACTCAACTTGTATCTGCCCCCATGCCTTGGCAAACAAAATAAATAAAGGTTTTAACATATTCACAAGGACTGTGTCCCAACTTTATTTGATAATGCTTTGAATACTTCATTTGTTGTAAATTACGCCATTAATACCATTTCAATTTGGCCTTCAGATATTGATATGTGCAAAGATTTATTCAGTTTTGCTTTTGATTTTGGAAATTCCTTGCCTTACACAAATGGGTCTAGTTCAATATCCACCCATTCCAGATTATTATACCTGTCTGTAAACAATCCTGGTATGACCTCATCCCAACATGACCCCCTCTGCTCACTCTGTCTACCTAATGAGTGATCATCAACCCTTGTCTACTATTTAAGTAGAGTTATTTCTCCTAATAAAGACAAGTTTATCCACATTTGTGTTGACTTTAATATTCTTCAAGCCTTTTCCTTTCCTTTTTTATAAAAGGAATTTCACATCTTGTATTCCAGGAAATTAAGGTAAATGTCCTTAATTTTGCCCTGAAGGCTAACCCAAGGCTAGCTTCAAACCTCAAATCTTTTGTTATAAAGATTTCCCACTGTGTCCTCCTGGATGTTGTCCCCAGGAGCCAAACACACAAAATGGTGCTCACTACAGGGGCTGCAAGCCCCTTGGTTTCCCTGTTCCCACGCACATTCTCTGGCCCTTCTCTCTTTGTTTCTGAAGTACCCAAACAACCTAAAGTTTCTAGTCCTCCTCTATAAGAAGACATCACCAATGCTCCCTCAACTCCCATGGTACTAGTGCTGTCCCCTGGGCTTGTGTGGGCCCCCCCTTCCAGCTTTCTCTCTCAAATAAGAGCAAGCTTGTGCTGCTGCCCACCCCCCTATTTTACTCTGGCAATGCATACTATCCCTGGTCTCCATCCCAGATATGCTTCAGAAGACCTGTATTCCTTCCTCTTGGACTTTGGTCTCTCCCCTGTGCTGATGAAGTTGTGACTGTAGTACAGTCATATTTGGCTGTGGTTTCACAAAGAGGTTGAATTGTGATGAATTTCATAGGTTGAAATTCAAACAATAGAATTGGCCTTGGAGAGACTTTTCAGCGTAGTAATGATACCCAGGAATCAATTAGGCTGTACTAATTGAGGGCCGTAATGAATGATCTGAATGGTTCAGATTATGAGACTAGGTGTCTGAAACTGTCTAATTAACCATGGAGGTTAATTGATACCCAGGAATCAATTAGGCTGTACTAATTGAGGGCCATAATGAATAATCTGAATGATTCAGATTATGAGGCTAGGTCTCTCAAACATAATTTATTAACTGGGAAGGTTAATTAATTGATACCCTGGAATATATTTTGATGAGGATTTAATCATAGGGCCAAAATGTACTTGATTGTGTCAAGTAAAGACTTGTTGTCTTCAAACGCTTAATTAAATGGGAAGGTTAATTACTATATGCTTGGAATATAATTAATGAGGATTTAGTTATAGTGTTTAATTTCCTTGACTTTGTCAAGAAGTTTGGTTAAGGTTAGCCAAAAGTAAACCCCTGAATTGTGGTTTAAAAGCTCCATTTTGGCAAATTAATTAGGTTAAAAGTGCTGCTGCGCCGCCTAAATGATTTGTAAAGTGCCAAGGCGTTGCCCAGTGAATGTTTCAGGCGCCGCCTGGGAAAGTTCCTGGGCGCTGGGGTGGCGCCTGGTTTGAGTTTCAAAGTGTTTTAATGGGTTTTTAACGCAAAAACCCATTAAATGCAAAAAAACAGCTAAATGTAGACAATGGTGTCTATGCATTCAGGATTGATCAGCTGGTTTGCAGTTGGAACAAATATAGCTTGGATCAGGAATATGTATATTCCATAGGGTTTTGGCGCTTGAAGTCCAGAATGCTTCAAGCCAAAGTGATACATTTCCATGGAAGGAATCAGGTGTTTCTGGAATGTATTAGAGCACATTTATTATAGGTTAAGAGTGTGAAGATCTTTTTGGTAAAGATATGAATTAGATGACGCCGTTATGTCATAAACCATGTGATAGAAATCCAGGTGTGATTCTGGAACCAGAGGGGTTTTCAGCTGAATGTACCCTGATTGGTATATAATGAAAATATGATCATAATTAATAAAAAATGATACTTATGTGTGACAATGGTTGCTTTCCCCTCAATCTTTTTATGCTTTGTGTTTTTGGCTTTTAACTGAAATAAGACTATCATGGAATGAAAGAGATGGTCTGCAGCTAAGACTATGGGAAGCAAAAAACGTGGAAGTGATCACCAGATGATGACAAGTTTAACGCCAAGATTGCTTTCCTGGAATCCAAGCTCATTAAAGATTACATAAAGGATTCCCTGTCAAACCAAAAAAGAGTTAGACCAGGATAATGAAGAAGCAAGCATGAATTTCCTGGATCTGTCACAGGAGTCTATGGATACAATTGGTGTTTTAGTCAACCAGTTCATCCAACCCGCCCTGGTTCACCATCAACTTGCACTAGGATCCCAGAACCAGCTTGTAAATGCTGTAGCCACCGCTGTCTCAAACAGCCATGCTCAAAATATGGCATATCAAGAATGGTCCCACAGTCTCTTTGCGTGTATTTCCAATAAGCAGCGCAACTTGCTGGCCTCCCAGAAGTACTTGATCTCCTCATTGAATTCCCTTTGTTTCTCTCTCCCTAGATACATTAAGGATCAACTATGCAAATTGAATGAGCATCAAGTAATGTGGCCTGGGCAAATTGAGGCCTCTCTGCTAAAGCATTGCCAGGACTTTGAGAATATGGTTAGTGAACTTAACCAATTTTGAGAACATATTAATTCTCAGCTCAAATTGGTTGGAACTCATGTTGATACTTGGGGCCACCATCTGCAGCATCAATATGGTCTGGATAAGGCTGCACTAGGCAACACTCTATACCAAGTACAAAATTATGTGGATGATAGAGTAGCATCTATTGAGGTGACTCCTACTACTCCTCCTGTTTAGGTCCCATCTGACTTTGAAGCCAAGGTATGGGAAGCAATAGCTTAGCTCAAGGCTACCACTTGGCATCAATCTTCTGTTCAGAACCGCCCTCCAGTTGAACCTATGCCTGACCCTTGCATTGCTTTGCTCACTGACCAAATAGCTACTTTGCAAGGATAAATTGAGTACTTAAGACAACGCCTCTCTAATACTGAAGACTTGTACTCTGAGTCTGAAGGTGAAGAGAGAACTGAAGTTGTTAATACTCCTGCTCAGGGCAATCATGGTTGCTGCCCTGGTTTGGGAGGCCAACCCCGGGTCAACTGCGTCCTTGCCCTGGATCAGCTAGTGGAAGTAACAAATGATGTTGCTGATAGACAGGATGCATTGGAGAGAGAGGTAAAAAACCTCTCCTTCTTTACCAAGACAATGAATGGACAGGTCATCCCCTTGGTTGCCCAGACCACTTCCCTGACCACTCGCCTCAACAGGATTGCTGGCACCTTATTGGTATCACAAATTAAGATTGACAAATTTGGAGTTGCTGCTGCCACTGCTAGTGATATTAGTGGACATAAAAGCTCTACCTTGGATACCCTAGAGGAAAGCCTTCAACTCCTCTGGGCTAGACAACCTGCTGCTGAATCTGAGTTTGAGGGCAATCCCCACATTAACGTCCTCAACCCAGGTGACAATAGCCAATCCATCACCTCATCCATTGAACCCAATTAAAAGCCTTTGTCCAAGCAGATATTCAACCCTAAAACTTTTAGCATTGCTGCCTTTCTGACAATTTACAAGACTGCAATGTGTAGGACTACTGATGAACTTAAGAAGGAGCATATTCTTACCTGCCTGCATCCCACACGCCAAGAAGTTGTGGTCCCCAAACTCCCTTCTATTGTCACTTGAGATGACACAAATCAAATCCTAATTTAAGAGCTCAGAGGAGATCTCAGCTTGGAAGTCAAGAAGAATGCATTTTGCATTTAAGCCCAAAGAAACCTCAGCTTAGTTTGACAATTGTTTCTACATTGAAGGACAACAGTTGATCACCATTCTTCAATTAACTCCCCAGGAAGCGTACACAGCATGTTTGAACGCTTTGAAGGTGAACCAACTCCTATGTCTACACTTAATGGCCCACAAGGCTTCCCTTACTTCAATGAAGAGTATCAAGACACTCTTGCAAGAAATGCACTTGACCCATGGGGGTACCATTGTACATGAAAATAAGGCCCACAATACAGGAACCACCTCCTGTACTCTGCGCATTATGACCCTAGGCTCAAGTGGGCAGTCTAAGAGACAAGGATGTCATAACTGTGATCAAATAAGACACCACTCACGTACCTGCACCAATCCTTGGGTAGAGGGTTGCAACCCAAAGGAACATGCAGGAAAAGAGAGGTCAGCTTAGAGGCAGAGACGCTCTCTGCTGATCAATCTCCCCTGTCTCCTCCTGATCCCCCTTCTGACAAGGAATCTTCCCCCTTGGCTGGCCCAACTATCCTTCACTTGTTTCATAACCTCTCTAGTGATTCTCAGCCTGAGGACACTGACTGTGATTAGTCTTATAGTTATGGCTACTCAGTGCTGGCAGTCCCAGAAACTGTGTCAGTCCCTTAAAAGCTTTGTTCAGGGAAATTACAACTACAACTTGTCCACCTTCAGTGGAGCCAAGGCCATAGCAGCTTGCCTTTACCTATCCCAGGCTCATCAACCTCCTGTCCTGGTAGACTCTTCTGAAGAAGCTGTAAAACTAGCAGAAGCTCTCTTATAGAATGTGTATATATCTCTCCTGTTGCAGACTGTGTGTAAAGAAATTTCTGCCTTAAAATGCATGTTAGGTAAATGGGTGAAAGAGCTGGAAGCTGCGCAAGAAGTTCTGGCTGTCTTGCCCCCCTTTGAGAAAGATACTACCCACATGGAAGTATCAATCCAAAAGGTTAAAATCAAAGCCATCTTGGACACGGGTTCTCCAGTCAACGTAGTATCTTCAAAACTAATGAAGAAACTTAAGCTGGCCCCTGACCTCAACTACACTCAGTTGCATAGCACAGATGGCATGGCACAAACTTGGGCCATTGGTGCCTACTTCACTCTACCCATGAGGTTTGGGAAACTCCTCATTGCTTCCCCTGCTGTAAACCTTGAAAACAGAAGCTATGACCTCTTGGTTGGTACACAATTCCTTTGAGAGTATAACAGGATTGTGAACTTACAAGATGGATATCTTTTGCTCTTAGGATATGAGGTCCCTTTGATTTTTGAGGAACCTCCGTGCCTCCCAGGAAAACGTCTTAAAACTTGTGTGCTTGAGTACCCCATGGGTATCTTCTCTCTCAAGTATAAGACTCACTCCTCCAATATGTGCACCCCTCCTCCTTCCTGCCCTGCGGAAGAAAGGGTACCTCTTCTTGCCCAAGCGGCTATCACCATTCCTCCAGGCTCCCAGGTGATGATTGATTATCAGATATCCTACAAGCTTCCTGAAAAATTCTTTCTGGAGCTATACTCACCCAATTCCCTAAGCCGTAAAGAGCCTCAGTTATGACCTGTGATTTTGGACCAAACTCATAAGGAGCCTGTACAGTTGTTGTTGGCTAACCTGACTGCCCTGCCTATGCAGGTAACTAAGGGCCAGGTTGTTGAGCATGGTTGAATATTAGGGGCAGAACAGGTGGTGTCTCTCTCCCCTTTTGGAACCTTCAGCAACTTTAATCTACCCAAAGAAGACCTTCAAGTACTCTCCCTGTTTACAGCTGCTGATTTTCCTCAACTATTGCCCAGCCAACAGAAAGACATACCAGAACTGCTTGACCAGATCAGCAACATCTTTGCTTCTGGACCTACAAACTATGGCCTAGCTAAAGGAGTCATCCATCAGATTGATACTGGGGATGCGCCCCCTTTTGTGCTAAATCATACCGCTGTAGTAGGGTGGAGGATGCTCAGGTGTCTAAAGAACTCAAACAACTATTAGACACCGGACTACTTGCCCCTTCTCAAAGTCCATGGGCCTCCCCCTTTTTGATCCTCAAGAAGAAGGGCATAGGCCACCACATTGTGATGGATTATTGCCATCTGAACTTGCTCACCAAAAAGGACTCTTACCCTCTGCCTAGAATTAATTATGTGCTTAGAAGATTAGGGGGATCAGAATTTTTC